>JAVJIF010001796.1:0-377151 GCA_038442645.1 Agave tequilana | reverse complement strand
AAACAGGAAATGATACGAAGGCTAGAAAGATAAAAGTACCAGAATAGAATAGGGAGAAGCTCCAGCTATTCGCGAAGCGTACAACCTCAACGAACACCTGCACATTAGAAACAAACCGTCCAATATCTGGACGTGCAAATCCAGGGTCGTCAGAACGCGACCATGGTGAGTGTGTGTGTAAGGGGAAATAACTCGTGCATAAGAACATGTGCATAAACAACAATAAGAGAAACTGCAAATATAGCACAACTGAATAACAGATAAACAACTGCAGATATAAGATAAGTAAATATCATGACATGATAAACATCTGAACTGAAGCATATCTGATATCAATATCAACAAAGATATAAGACAACTATCTCATCTGTAACTAACAATTGATATAAAGGTCAACTATCTCAAATGTAGTAGACTAATAGCTGATGTCGAGGTGTGTAACCTAGATATGTCACTAGTCTGGTTGGTTATTATTAACCTAACTATTGTAGTACTTAGCTGTGTCCCATACCACAGCCGTTTTCCCACATATCAAACTATGTTATCGTTGTTGTAATTGCCTGCCAATGTAGTGCATGTGTTTTGGAAGAGTACCGTGCATGCCGGTGGTACACGGTCTAACACCTCTGGCACTGAACCAGGACAAGCCGCAAGGCTCTGACAACTGAAGACCATAGCCCCACACGAAAAGACAACTAGTGTGGCGCCGTAATCCGGGCATAGCCCTGACAACTGACAACTGAATAGGTAGCCAGTACTACCCTGGTTCCCCATGGTTGGAACCACAACTCGGTACCATAAGAATCCTTCCAAAATACACGACATGCATCATCAGGCAATTACCCTTTGTTCCCCGGGTTATGGTGTCTTTTATTAATAAACAATCAATGAGTTATTTGTAATAGTAACCATATCTCAACAACTGCTGATGTCAATATTAGCTGATAATCTGACAACTATGATATCTGACAACTATGATATCTGCAACTGTCATATCCGACAACTATGATATCTGACAACTGAGTAGCTGACAACTAATATCTTACATTTGAAATAGAATACTGGAGATATAGCCACTAACACAATGGTGCCACAAACACAATAGTGCCACAAACACAATAGTGCTACTAACACAATAGTGTCACAGACAACTAGTGTCACTAACAACTATAACTGGTACAGATCTCTGCCAACTCATATCAACAATGGAATACATAATCACTGATCACTACTACAATGTATCACTGACAACTCATGTAAACTCTGAACATGAACATCTTATAATCACCAACAAGTATCTCACTAATAAGTAACAACTGATAATTAGTATCTGGTGACTCTGAAGTACAAGATCAATATATCAACTACATCACTATCCCAATTACTCAATCTCTACTAACTGAAGTATCCAGTCTCTAACATCTTAACAAGTCCACGCCAATACTCATGAATCATAAGATATTTTCTCGAGTACAATATGTCAACATCCTCAACAACATGTAATCTAGGATATCTACATCTTGGTACCCAACATTAATAATGTCATCTAACAGATCCCAATTACCAACAATGTCAATCTCATCTCAATATCAGTCAGGCTCCAATAAAAGGAATATAGATTCTGGATAACTTCTAACTCAAGATCAATCTAAAGCACAACTCAACTAATCCAGTCATATCTGATATGTCCTCAAATACTCAACTAAATAAGTCATGTCTAATCATTGAACATCATTCAATGTAAATAACGTAAGTCTAGATCAATCCCGAGTCATTACAACAACTCATGATTCCAATAGTTCCAATCAATCGAGTATCAATACACATCACGTAATCCGACACCTTAATCACCAATCCGACATACATCAACAATATCCAGTACTAGTCCTCTCACTCAAATATGCAACTTTGATTCATAAGTATTCACAATCACCACTTCTATTAATGATCAGTCATAATATTCCAAACACTCGGTATCACAACATATCATAGGCATGCATCTAAGTTCCAACATGATAAGTCAAGTCATTCCATCATATATCCATCCCTCGATATCATATACATCTATCAATAACCAATACATAATCCGTGGGTGAAGTCCACAATCCATAAAGAGACTAACACAACAATCTGCCAATATCAGTCGACTAGAGGGAAGTCACCAGTCGACTAGAGAAGGGTTAGTCGACTAACAAAATGGGCAAGTCGACTATATAAGGTACAAGTCGACTAATAGGAGAGGATAGTCGACTAATCTGGCTTACAGTCAACAAACAGAGAGTCACAACTATCCTGGGAGGTAATCAAGTCGACTAGGGGTGATGAATAGTCGACTAGAAGGGTTCTTAGTCGACTATAGAGGTAGTCCAAGTATACTAGGGGCAAGGCAAGTCGACTATAAAAGATGTCAAGTCGACTAACAGAGTGATACAGAGAGTTCAACATATTCTGGAAGGAGGATTAGTCGACTAGGGGCATCCATTAGTCGACTAACAGGGCTATTAGTCGACTAATGAAGGCATTAGTCGACTAATACACCTCTGTCAGTCTGAAATAGGGCATACTAATACCTGGTCTCTCACACCATAAAACATATAAATGCCTCCCCTCTTGCACACATACCAACATACACAATCACTACTATAATCTATCTACATGTACACATGAAAATATAATTAAATCGATGTACATAATTACTAGAAATCAAGGAGGAGGAGAATACACTCACCGTGGGGAATCTGCACGTTACGGGCGAGTCGCCGTGACGCCGCTCTTCGCTGTCGGACTGCATAGGACGGTAGCCAGGGTCCTGGGGAAGACCTGGCTGCAATCTGGAGGTCTCGCGCTCGCCGGAAGGGCCTAGAATCGCCGCTCGCTCGCTGCCTGTGCTGCTGGTCTGGTTCTCGGATCTGCTGTGCGCGTCGCCGGGCGAGTCGCTGCCGCGGTCGCTGTGGTGTCGTTCCTCGCCAACGGACTGCATGGGGGGGTGACCAAGACACTGGAGAAGGTCACCGTGCTGGTCTCCGGCGACGGCCTGCGTGGATCGGGAGAACGACCTGCTCGCTCGCCGCCTATACGCTGAATCTGGGTCTGTTGGCGCGCTGCTCTTCTTCCTGGGCCGTGTACTGATCTGCTGCCTGTCTCCTCGCAGTTGTGGCTGCTGCAGATGTTGCTGTGGAGTTCGGGAATGAGGGGACAGGGTTCCGGGCTGCCGCCGCGCTGCCAAGGGACTGTCGGAGGCCGGCTGAACTGCTGCCACCTGCTGTTGCTACTGCTGGTTGGCCTGGGGGCTGGTCTGCTGCGCCATCAGGAAAGGAGGGGCTGTACGGCAAGGAAGAGATCCAGGGCTGCTGTCCAGATCTGCAGGAGGGAGAACAGGGCCTGGTGTGCTGAATGTCGCCGACGGCCATGTAGAGGAAGGGCTGCAATGGGATCAGCAGGAAAAGTGCTGGACATGGCTGAAGGAGAAGAAGCTCAGGCTGCTGGGGTTCTGGTGCTGTTGTGAAGCCAGCCAAGGGAAGATCCGGGTGCTCCGGGGTGGTTGCAGGCCATGGGGGACTGCCGCAAGGAGAGGAGGTCCACCAGGTGGGGGGTTTTGCCGGAGAAGAGGAGAGTTGCGGCCAGGTGATGAGGGCGGCTGTAGATGATAGGATTAGTTTTAGATTAGGTTTAGGTCATTAGGTTAGGATTATATATAGTAGGGTGTTATTGGGTATTGGGTTAACTAATAACGGGTTGGGATCTAATTGGGTTTGAGTCCAATAGATGATTGGGCATGTTAATGGGTAGGATCACCAAGTAATAGGGTAATGGCAATAGGATCCAATAGGTGATTGGGTATAGATATCGAGTATTGGGTCAAGGCTAACAGAAGAGCACCACCAAGATTAGCATTAACACTAATACGAATATCAAACTAAATAAACAATTAATAGTAACACAAATAATATTATTAAAAATAATTAGCAACGAAATGATAATAGAATATCCACTATCCATAATATTAACAACTAATGGCAATGAAGCAATAATAATAATTAGCAAAAGAAATGTCAATAATAAATAGTGGCAAACATAAATCCAAATTACCATTTACTATCCGAAAATAATTTGCATACTCAACAATAATAATCAAGAGAGAAATAGATTAACTTGATTAGTTAAAAATATTCGATAAATCAAAATAAATATTTTGGAAAAATGTGAATACTGTATTACTAGGTAGGGATCTTACACTCTACCCACCTTATTAAAAATTTCGTCCCCGAAATTCAATAGGGCAGGGAATAGTAAAAGAATCCCAAAATCAAAGGGAAAAACAAACAAGCTTCACATCACTTCTCTGCACGTCATAAATCCACCACGCTTCCGCTGCGCTACTCTGATTCTGCTACCGGCTTCAACATGAAGTAACCACTCCCAAGAGATAGAATGGAAAGAAATAGAATAGAAAGGAAGGATGAAATCAAGATGGAAATCCAAATCACTCAAAAAGAGAGTAGAGATCAAGGATATCGAAAGATCAAAGATGAGAATTTCCAAAGGAAGGACGGCCAATCAAATGGATTGAATATCATAATGGATAATATATGTATATTGCAGTATAACAATAGCTTATTTTCAAGTTACCGGTAAGAGCTAGGTCTCTCTTGCGAAAAAAAGTCAAAATTTCACATCACAAGTCGAAAACCTAGGCTCTGATACCAAGAAAACCCTGTCACGCCCCGCTTCCCAAAAAAAACGCTGGAGCGGAGACGCGACACGAGTCAGCGACGCATATACGCAAGGAAAATCCCTCACGCATACGCGCTAAGCCTTAAGTAACCTGAAACAAGCTATAATAAATCCCAACTGTAATGAATACTGAATACTGCAATACCACATATGAGCAACCACGCATGATATCAGATGTATCAAGACTGGAATAACAACCTAACTGATAAAACAAGAAACAGGAAATGATACGAAGGCTAGAAAGATAAAAGTACCAGAATAGAATAGGGAGAAGCTCCAGCTATTCGCGAAGCGTACAACCTCAACGAACACCTGCACATTAGAAACAAACCGTCCAATATCTGGACGTGCAAATCCAAGGTCGTCAGAACGCGACCATGGTGAGTGTGTGTGTAAAGGGAAAATAACTCGTGCATAAGAACATGTGCATAAACAACAATAAGAGCAACTGCAAATATAGCACAACTGAATAACAGATAAACAACTGCAGATATAAGATAAGTAAATATCATGACATGATAAACATCTGAACTAAAGCATATCTGATATCAATATCAACAAAGATATATGACAACTATCTCATCTGTAAATAACAACTGATATAAAGGTCAACTATCTCAAATGTAGACTAATAGCTGATGTCGAGGTGTGTAACCTAGATATGTCACTAGTCTGGTTGGTTATTATTAACCTAACTAATGTAGTACTTAGCTGTGTCCCATACCACAGCCGTTTTCCCACATATCAAACAATGTTATCGTTGTTGTAATTGCCTGCCAATGTAGTGCATGTGTTTTGGAAGAGTACCGTGCATGCCCGGTACCACGGTCTAACACCCCTGGCACTGAACCAGGACAAGCCGCAAGGCTCTGACAACTGAAGACCACAGCCCCACACGAAAAGACAACTAGTGTGGCGCCGTAATCCGGGCATAGCCCTGACAACTGACAACTGAATAGGTAGCCAGTACTACCCTGGTTCCCCATGGTTGGAACCCACAACTCGGTACCATAAGAATCCTTCCAAAATACACGACATGCATCATCAGGCAATTACCCCTTGTTCCCCAGGTTATGGTGTCTTTATTAATAAACAATCAATGAGTTATTTGTAATAGTAACCAAATCTCTAACAACTGCTGATGTCAATACTAGCTGATAATCTGACAACTATGATATCTGACAACTGTGATATCTGACAACTATGATATCCGACAACTGTGATATCTGACAACTGAGTAGCTGACAGCTAATATCTGACATCTGAAATAGAATACTAGAGATATAGCCACTAACACAATAGTGCCACAAACACAATAGTGCCACTAACACAATAGTGTCACAGACAACTAGTGTCACTAACAACTATAACTGGTACAGATCTCTGCCAACTCATATCAACAATGGAATTCATAATCACTGATCACTACTACAATGTATCACTGACAACTCATGTAAACTCTGAACATGAACATCTTATAATCACCAACAAGTATCTCACTAATAAGTAACAACTGATAATTAGTATCTGGTGACTCTGAAGTACAAGATCAATAATATCAACTACATCACTATCCCAATTACTCAATCTCTACTAACTGAAGTAATCCAGTCTCTAACATCTTAACAAGTCCACGCCAATACTCAAATGAATCATAAGATATATTCTCGAGTACATTATGTCAACATCCTCAACAACATGTAATCTAGGATATCTACATCTTGGTACCCAACATAATAACATGTCATCTAACAGATCCAATTACCAACAATGTCAATCTCATCTCAATATCAGTCAGGCTCCAATAAAAGGAATATAGATTCTGGATAACTTCTAACTCAAGATCAATCTAAAGTACAACTCAACTAATCCAGTCATATCTGATATGTCCTCAAATACTCAACTAAATAAGTCATGTCTAATCATTGAACATCATTCAATGTAATAACGTAAGTCTAGATCAATCCCGAGTCATTACAACCAACTCATGATTCCAATAGTTCCAATCAATCGAGTATCAATACACAACACGTAATCCGACACCTTAATCACCAATCCGACATACATCAACAAATCCAGTACTAGTCCTCTCACTCAAATATGCAACTTTGATTCATAAGTATTCACAACCACCACTTCTATTATTGATCAGTCATAATATTCTAAACAATCGGTATCACAACATATCATAGGCATCCTGTAAGATCACCTAGAGGGGGGGTGAATAGGTGATGGCTAATCTAATGGTCACTAATGAACAAATAATGCGGAATTAAAACTAAGATGACCAAATAAAAACTTCTTTAATTAAACACTTATGTATAACACAAGAGTGTTGCCGAATTCCCCTTGCGAGGCTCTGGACAAGCTCCTCTAGATTCCCCTTGAATGGGTTGAGGTGCCGCGTTGGCTCTCTTGGTTGAATACTAGTGTTAGACAATCAATCCCAAGCAATTATATAACAATTAAGCACAAGGGTATATCAAGCATATAAAGATAGACAATAATTGAATGCAAGATATAAAAGAGACAAAGAGAAAGAGAGAGAGCAAGAGTGAGCAATCGCAAACACAAAGGGTTTGTTTCGAGGTTCGAGCACACTTGCTCTACATCCCCGCCTTCGACACACGAAGGATTTCCACTATGCACGATCCAACCGGATCTCTCCTTGGTGCCGCAACACCTACAAGCCCTCGGACTCCCAAAGTCCCTTACACACCACAAGCCCACCGGCTCGTCGAGGCCGCACCTCAAGCTACAAGAGTTCGCACCCGAACCCTAAACAACCACGAGCACACTTGCCCGTCTCCTCAAAGTACAAGATGAAATCTTGGTGATCTAAACACTTGATCACCTACAAAAACTCTCACTACAACACCTATAGGATGAATAGCTCAATGGATGCTCAAGTGTTTGTGTGAGAAAGCAAGGAAAGAAAGCTATGGAGGAAAACTCAAAGAATCACTTTTTACACTCTCTTGATAAAAACTCCCTTTAAGATGGGAAGTATTTGCTCTCTATTTTGTGGAGAAAACTTCTGAAATCACTTAGAAAAACTGGCTCAAGAAGTCCTCAAATCTTGGCTTCAAACAATGACAAACCCCCTTTTTATAGAGGCCAGAAAAATCTGACCGTTGGGCTCTGTCAGAGCTTCCGGTCGACCGGCCCGGTCGACCGGCAACGGTCAAAATCCGACCGTTGCAGCCTCCGGTCGACCGACCCGGTCGACCGAGCAACTGGAGGAGAGAGTAAACTCTCTGTCGGTCGACCGGCTCGGTCGACCGAGATCTCCTGAGAGCAAAGCTCTCTGAAGCGGTCGACCGGTCCGGTCGACCGTTCTCCAGTGCACACAGGCGTGCACGTCTGTGCACGTCGGTCGACTGATCCGGTCGACCGACTTCAGACCCGGTCGACCGGTCCGGTCGACCGCTGAAGCCTGAAACAGTTTGCACAGTTCTGCACAGATACGGGATTTGAAAATAGGTCTTTTCACTCAATAAAAATCCCATAAATTCACAGTAAATCTAAAAATAGTTTTAATCACAATAAAAACTGTTTTTCTAAAAACATGTCTTTCTAAGACTTGTTTTTCCATAACTTCACAAAATACAAAAACAAGATATTTTGAACTTATAAAGCATAGTGTGTATGGATATGATCCACTACACAATCATAATAAAATATCTATGTTTTTTATCATAAAGCTCTAAACTTGGTTATGGTTTGAAAAGATATATATGATAGAAATACCAAAAACCAAAGTTTATATTTTGTCTCAAAGAAAATCTTTTACTAAATAAAAATTCTTTTCTAAAAAGAAATCTTTTATGAAATCAATTAAATCAAGAGTTCTATCAAGAGTGTGTGTGTGAAATAGACTTGAGCAATCCACCAACTATCTATCCTTTACATTTTTACTAAAACAAAAATACAAATCTTATACCTAGACACAAGTCTTCAACTCCTTGAAGTCTTCCCTTGAAGGCTTCTCATCTTCTTGACTTGGTCCAAGCTTGATCCAAAAGCTCCTTGGATCACATCATGCAAGCTCTAAATCTTGACAATTTATCCTTTGTTGAGCTTTGCACCTACTAAGATCTTGATAAAGAATCTGTCACTAATTAAACACAAGATCATTAGAAATCATAACTTCATGAGTTGATCATCATCAAAACTAGGGTGATAGGCCTTTGGGCCAACAATCTCCCCCTTTTTGATGATGACAAAACTCATGACGTTATATATGCATGGATTAAAGTAAAGCTTCAAAGAAGCTCCCCCTTAACTCATGCATATCAAAAAATGATAAAGATATGACAATGAAGCACATGACATGTATGCAAATGAATGGAGATAACACAAAAACAAATCTTTTTCTCCTATTATTTGCAAACCAATACAAAAAAAAAACATATATGCATAACTAACAGGAAGACAAATACTTCTCATGCATATATACTCAAATACTTCTCCCCCTTTTTGTCAATCATCAACAAAGGGTTCAAAGTAAAATCAAATAAAAAAAAAATTTCTCCCCCTTTTTGTCAAAACAAACAAATAAGGAGGGGTATACAAATCAACCAATAAAGATTTATATGCGATATACATTCATGAAGAGGAAGACGTTAAGTTAGCTTCCCTACAATGTGCATTGCATGAAAGAGGGATGTGAAGCCCTAATTCACACAACACAACTATGTAATGCATAGAAGGAGATGTGAAGCTCCCCCTACACACGTATATCATATAAAGAAGAGATGTTAAGCTCCTCAATTTATAATATACTCAACATGAATCTATATGTAAGAGAGATGTTAAGCTCTCCTCGCATATAGGAAATACAAAACAAAACATTTTTAATTTTTCTTTATCAAAACAAAATTTTGAACTTTTCCCAATAAAACAAATTTTGAACCAATCATAATTTGTAATTTTGATACCAATAGAAAATAGCACTTGAAGATGTGTGATATCAAGTTATCATTGCAAAAAAAATTTTTTGTTTCAAACATATTGATATCAATTGTAATCATATAACAAATTTGAAGTTGAGGCCTATTGATACCAAATGAAAGATCTAAAATAAAATCTTTTTATTTTTCATAAGCTTATGCATAGCTAATATAAGGTGTGAACTTAGCATAAACTTTTTGTGCTTTTAAGAATGTAAATCAATTGTAAAGCAGGCACAAGAAAATCATATATATGTATGTGAATAGATAAGACCAATTTGAAAATTAGGGCATACATATATAGGAACCAAAATGTGAGTAATATACCAATTATAAAATTAACACTGTAAATCATGTATATACTCATAACCAAAAATTGGTAGGTTTAAAAGATAGTTATGTTTAAGCACTACCAAAATTTGAAGAATAAATAACTAGTTATAAATAATTTTTGAAAAACTAGTAAAGATCCTTCAAAAACATGAAATCATATGTTATTCATGAATTATACTAAATACATACAAGTTTAAGCACGCATAGTCCATAAAGCTCAAAAATTATTTTTTATTATAAAAGATGAGTGTTCAAAGGTTATGTAAATGGTATTTTCATGAAAATAGAAAGTGAAGCATGAATCTCATGAAAATCTTATTTTTCATCTTAAAACAAATCATATATTTTTCACAAAGTATTTTGTATTTAGCAATGCTTTAAAAATAGTCATTCAAGCTCAAAAAGATCATAAATCACATTTTGTTGTACAAATGTAAAATCATTTTTTTTTAATTTAAAATACTAATCTTCATGGTATATGTATGATTTATCCAATTCTAACAATACGCATACATATCCCAAATATGAAAAGAGTCCAATATATATTGCATGAAGGCAAATGACTCAAGGGGTATACATGTATATTTATTAGATTTGAATTAAACACACATATACATGAAGTAAGATCAAAGATAGGCATAACAAGTATAAATGACCGAATCATCAAAACTAGCCTATACACATGCATATAGTGGATATAAATGAGCATGAAGTTAAAATATATATGAGTCAATTGTAGTTCACTATTCATATATGTATAAATGCAAGTTTTGACACATTCTACATTTAAGCATGTAAATGCCACATGAAGTACCAAAAAAAAATATGAACATGCTACATGAAATTAAAAATGTGCATAAATGAAATAGGAGTTTAGAAATCGTTACCAACTCCAAAGCTCCTAGCATGGTGGTTGACCCACCAAAATTCCTTGATAGCGGTGCTTCAAGTATGTGTCATTTTAGTTCAAATGCACTCACCATCAAGGCACCAAATCTCTCACGTTTTGAGAGATTCCTCACCTACATCAAATACACAAGGTGGGGATTTTGGTACCCATATTTTCTTGGGTCCTATGGGGTTAGTCTTGTAAGGAACCCAAGCATTTTTATTTTTATCAAAAATAAGAACATTTAACCTTTCATAACAAAATTTTGCTAAATGGCCTTTGCGGCCACAATGTGTACATATGTACACCTTAGCATACTTATGAGTGGGAGTGTGAGCATGATGTGCATCATAAGCATGTGCATGATGTGAATGTGCATGAGTATGAGGAACTTGTTTCTTTTTAAACAAGGATTCCAATCTAGTATGATTGAATGCACATGAGCTCAAATTAGAGCTCAAATTATCAATTTTATTTTTCAACTTTTTAATCTCATTTTGATCAATGTGTGCATGAGAAGTATGATGAGATATATGATCAATTTTCTTTTTCTTTTGAGAAACAAAATCTTTTCTTTTTCACATAGTTTTCTTTTTAAAGATTTATTCTCTTGAAAAACAACTTCTTTTTGTTTTTCCACCATATCAATTTTATTTTTCAAATCAATGTTTCCTCTACATAATTATTTAATTTAGACATAAGGGAAACATTCTCATTTTTCAAAAACTCATTTTCTTTTTCTAAGCATGCCATTTTATTTTCTAATAAATCTTTATCATTAAGCATGGCATCAAATTCTTTTTCAAAATTTTATTATCTTTTCTAAACATGCAATGTTACTTCTAAAAGAGTCATGTTCTACATGCATGAAATCAAGTTCCTTTTTCAAATTTTTATTTTTCTTTTTAATCATGTCATATTTTTCAAGCACAAGATGACAAAAGGTAGCAAGCTCATCATAGACATGTCTACATCCTCATCATCGGATTCGGTGTTTACCTCAAGGGGGTTATCCCCTTGGACCATGTAGCATACGTTGGAGGTGTCGCTCCCAACGTCCGAATCGCTCCCCGCATAGTATAGATCCTTTTCGCCAAGGGAGGTGAGGGTATTCCACACTACAAAAGCCGAGTCAAGATTAGTTAACTTAGACAAATAATCATCATCTAAGCTAGATACTAAAGCATGTAGGGCCTTTGCATTAGCCTCAATGTTCTTACCATTTAAGCAATATTCTTTATTAGTTGTGGCAAGATATACACTAAGGCCAAGTCCTTTGAGGAACAAAGACATCTTAACCTTCCAAATTTGGATGTTAAGGATGTCAAAGGTGGGTGGTGACATGAAGTCCATTGTGTGTACAAATCTTGTGATTAGCCTAAAAGAGGATCTTTAACTCTTAGGTTGTTAGACCCAATATCAAGAGCACTAGCTCTGATACCAATTGTAAGATCACCTAGAGGGGGGGTGAATAGGTGATGGCTAATCTAATGGTCACTAATGAACAAATAATGCGGAATAAAACTAAGATGACCAAATAAAAACTTCTTTTAATTAAACACTTATGTATAACACAAGAGTGTTGCCGAATTCCCCTTGCGAGGCTCTGGACAAGCTCCTCTAGATTCCCCTTGAATGGGTTGAGGTGCCGCGTTGGCTCTCTTGGTTGAATACTAGTGTTAGACAATCAATCCCAAGCAATTATATAACAATTAAGCACAAGGGTATATCAAGCATATAAAGATAGACAATAATTGAATGCAAGATATAAAGAGACAAAGAGAAAGAGAGAGAGCAAGAGTGAGCAATCGCAAACACAAAGGGTTTGTTTCGAGGTTCGAGCACACTTGCTCTACATCCCCGCCTTCGACACACGAAGGATTTCCACTATGCACGATCCAACCGGATCTCTCCTTGGTGCCGCAACACCTACAAGCCCTCGGACTCCCAAAGTCCCTTACACACCACAAGCCCACCGGCTCGTCGAGGCCGCACCTCAAGCTACAAGAGTTCGCACCCGAACCCTAAACAACCACGAGCACACTTGCCCGTCTCCTCAAAGTACAAGATGAAATCTTGGTGATCTAAACACTTGATCACCTACAAAAACTCTCACTACAACACCTATAGGATGAATAGCTCAATGGATGCTCAAGTGTTTGTGTGAGAAAGCAAGGAAAGAAAGCTATGGAGGAAAACTCAAAGAATCACTTTTTACACTCTCTTGATAAAAACTCCCTTTAAGATGGGAAGTATTTGCTCTCTATTTTGTGGAGAAAACTTCTGAAATCACTTAGAAAAACTGGCTCAAGAAGTCCTCAAAATCTTGGCTTCAAACAATGACAAAACCCCCTTTTTATAGAGGCCAGAAAAATCTGACCGTTGGGCTCTGTCAGAGCTTCCGGTCGACCGGCCCGGTCGACCGGCAACGGTCAAAATCCGACCGTTGCAGCCTCCGGTCGACCGACCCGGTCGACCGAGCAACTGGAGGAGAGAGTAAACTCTCTGTCGGTCGACCGGCTCGGTCGACCGAGATCTCCTGAGAGCAAAGCTCTCTGAAGCGGTCGACCGGTCCGGTCGACCGTTCTCCAGTGCACACAGGCGTGCACGTCTGTGCACGTCGGTCGACTGATCCGGTCGACCGACTTCAGACCCGGTCGACCGGTCCGGTCGACCGCTGAAGCCTGAAACAGTTTGCACAGTTCTGCACAGATACGGGATTTGAAAATAGGTCTTTTCACTCAATAAAAATCCCATAAATTCACAGTAAATCTAAAAATAGTTTTAATCACAATAAAAACTGTTTTTCTAAAAACATGTCTTTCTAAGACTTGTTTTTCCATAACTTCACAAAATACAAAAACAAGATATTTTGAACTTATAAAGCATAGTGTGTATGGATATGATCCACTACACAATCATAATAAAATATCTATGTTTTTTATCATAAAGCTCTAAACTTGGTTATGGTTTGAAAAGATATATATGATAGAAATACCAAAAACCAAAGTTTATATTTTGTCTCAAAGAAAATCTTTTACTAAATAAAAATTCTTTTCTAAAAGAAATCTTTTATGAAATCAATTAAATCAAGAGTTCTATCAAGAGTGTGTGTGTGAAATAGACTTGAGCAATCCACCAACTATCTATCCTTTACATTTTTACTAAAACAAAAATACAAATCTTATACCTAGACACAAGTCTTCAACTCCTTGAAGTCTTCCCTTGAAGGCTTCTCATCTTCTTGACTTGGTCCAAGCTTGATCCAAAAGCTCCTTGGATCACATCATGCAAGCTCTAAATCTTGACAATTTATCCTTTGCTGAGCTTTGCACCTACTAAGATCTTGATAAAGAATCTGTCACTAATTAAACACAAGATCATTAGAAATCATAACTTCATGAGTTGATCATCATCAAAACTAGGGTGATAGGCCTTTGGGCCAACACATGCATCTAAGTTCCAACATGATAAGTCAAGTCATTCCATCATATATCCATCCCTCGATATCATATACATCTATCAATAACCAATACATAATCCGTGGGTGAAGTCCACAATCCATAAAGAGACTAAACACAGTAATCTGCCAATATCAGTCGACTAGAGGGAAGTCACCAGTCCACTAGAGAAGGGTTAGTCGACTAACAAAATGGGCAAGTCGACTATATAAGGTACAAGTCGACTAATAGGAGAGGATAGTCGACTAATCTGGCTTACAGTCAACAAACAGAGAGTCACAACTATCCTGGGAGGTAATCAAGTCGACTAGGGGTGATGAATAGTCGACTAGAAGGGTTCTTAGTCGACTATAGAGGTAGTCCAAGTCGACTAGGGGCAAGGCAAGTCGACTATAAAAGATGTCAAGTCGACTAACAGAGTGATACAGAGAGTTCAACATATTTTGGAAGGAGGATTAGTCGACTAGGGGCATCCATTAGTCGACTAACAGGGCTATTAGTCGACTAATGAAGGGCATTAGTCGACTAATACACCTTTGTCAGTCTGAAACAGGGCATACTAATACCTGGTCTCTCACACCATAAAACATATAAATGCCTCCCCTCTTGCACACATACCAACATACACAATCACTACTATAATCTATGTACATGTACACATGAAAATATAATTAAATCGATGTACATAATTACTAGAAATCAAGGAGGAGAATACACTCACCATGGGGAATCTGCACGTTACCGGGCGAGTCGCCGTGACGCCGCTCTTCGCTGTCGGACTGCATAGGACGGTAGCTAGCGTCCTGGGGAAGACCTGGCTGCAATCTGGAGGTCTCGCGCTCGCCGGAAGGGCCTGGAATCGCCGCTCGCTCGCTGCCTGTGCTGCTGGTCTGGTTCTGGATCTACTGTGCGCGTCGCGGGCGAGTCGCTACCGCGGTCGCTGTGGTGTCGTTCCTCGCCAACGGACTGCATGGGGGGGTGACCAAGACACTGGAGAAGGTCAACGTACTGGTCTCCGGCGACGGCCTGGCGTGGATCGGGAGAACGACCTGCTCGCTCGCCGCCTATGCGCTGAATCTGGGTCTGTTGGCGCGCTGCTCTTCTTCCTGGGCCGTGTACTAATCTGCTGCCCGTCTCCTCGCTGTTGTGGCTGCTGCAGATGTTGCTGTGGAGTCCGGGAACGAGGGGACAGGGTTCTGCGCTGCCGCCCGCGCTGCCAAGGGACTGTCGGAGGCCGGCTGAACTGCTGCCACCTGCTGTTGCTACTGCTGGTTGGCCTGGGGGCTGGTCTGCTGCGCCATCAGGAAAGGAGGGGCTGTGCGGCAAGGAAGAGGTCCAGGGCTGCTGTCCAGATCTGCAGGAGGGAGAACAGGGCCTGGTGTGCTGAATGTCGCCGACGGCCATGTAGAGGAAGGGCTGCAATGGGATCCGCAGGAAAAGCGCTGGACATGGCTGAAGGAGAAGCTCAGGCTGCTGGGGCTCTGGTGCTATTGTGAAGCCAGCCAAGGGAAGATCCGGGTGCTCCGGGGTGGTTTGCAGGCCATGGGGGACTGCCGCAAGGGAGAGGAGGTCCACCAGGTGGGGGGTTTTACCGGAGAAGAGGGGACTTGCGGCCAGGTGATGAGGGGCGGCTGTAGATGATAGGATTAGTTTTAGATTAGGTTTAGGTCATTAGGTTAGGATTATATATAGTAGGGTGTTATTGGGTATTGGGTTAACTAATAACGGGTTGGGATCTAATTGGGTTTGAGTCCAATAGATGATTGGGCATGCTAATGGGTAGGATCACCAAGTAATAGGGTAATGGCAATAGGATCCAATAGGTGATTGGGTATAGATATCGGGTATTGGGTCAAGGCTAACAAGAAGAGCACCACCAAGATTAGCATTAACACTAATACGAATATCAAACTAAATAAACAATTAATAGTAACACAAATAATATTATTAAAAATAATTAGCAACGAAATGATAATATAATATCCACTATCCATAATATTAACAACTAATGGCAATGAAGCAATAATAATAATTAGCAAAAGAAATGTCAATAATAAATAGTGGCAAACAAAAAATCCAAATTACCATTTACTATCCGAAAATAATTTGCATACTCAACAATAATAATCAAGAGAGAAATAGATTAACTTGATTAGTTAAAAATATTCGATAAATCAAAATAAATATTTTGGAAAAATGTGAATACTGTATTACTAGGTAGGGATCTTACACTCTACCCACCTTATAAAAATTTCGTCCCCGAAATTCAATAGGGCAGGGAATAGTAAAAGAATCCCAAAATCAAAGGGAAAAACAAACAAGCTTCACATCACTTCTCTGCACGTCATAAATCCACCACGCTTCCGCTGCGCTACTCTGATTCTGCTACCGGCTTCAACATGAATTAACCACTCCCAAGAGATAGAATGGAAAGAAATAGAATAGAAAGGAAGGATAAAATCAAGATGGAAATCCAAATCACTCAAAAGAAGAGTAGAGATCAAGGATATCGAAAGATCAAAGATGAGAATTTCCAAAGGAAGGACGGCCAATTCCAAATGGATTGAATACAAAATGGATAATATATGTATATTGCAGTATAACAATAGCTTATTTTCAAGTTACCGGTAAGAGCTAGGTCTCTTTTGCGAAACAAAAGTCAAAATTTCACATCACAAGTCGAAAACCTAGGCTCTGATACCAAGAAAACCCTGTCACGCCCCGCTTCCCAAAAAAAACGCTGGAGCGGAGACGCGACACGAGTCGGCGACGCATATACGCAAGGAAAATCCCTCACGCATACGCGCTAAGCATTAAGTAACTGAAACAAGCTATAATAAATCCCAACTGTAATGAATACTGAATACTGTAATACCACATATGAGCAACCACGCATGATATCATATGAATCAAGACTGGAATAACAACCGAACTGATATAACAAGAAACAGGAAATGATACGAAGGCTAGAAAGATAAAAGTGCCAGAATAGAATAGGGAGAAGCTCTAGCTATTCGCGAAGCGTACAGCCTCAACGAACACCTGCATATTAGAAACAAACCGTCCAATATCTGGACGTGCAAATCCAGGGTCGTCAGAACGCGACCATGGTGAGTGTGTGTGTAAAGGGGAAATAACTCGTGCATAAGAACATGTGCATAAACAACAATAAGAGTAACTGCAAATATAGCACAACTGAATAACAGATAAACAACTGCAGATATAAGATAAGTAAATATCATGACATGATAAACATCTGAACTGAAGCATATCTGATATCAATATCAACAAAGATATAAGACAACTATCTCATCTGTAACTAACAACTGATATAAAGGTCAACTATCTCAAATGTAGACTAATAGCTGATGTCGAGGTGTGTAACCTAGATATGTCACTAGTCTGGTTGGTTATTATTAACCTAACTAATGTAGTACTTAGCTGTGTCCCATACCACAGCCGTTTTCCCACATATCAAATAATGTTATCGTTGTTGTAATTGCCTGCCAATGTAGTGCATGTGTTTTGGAAGAGTACCGTGCATGCCCGGTACCACGGTCTAACACCCCTGGCACTGAACCAGGACAAGCCGCAAGGCTCTGACAACTGAAGACCACAGCCCCACACGAAAAGACAACTAGTGTGGCGCCGTAATCCGGGCATAGCCCTGACAACTGACAACTGAATAGGTAGCCAGTACTACCCTGGTTCCCCATGGTTGGAACCCACAACTCGGTACCATAAGAATCCTTCCAAAATACACGACATGCATCATCAGGCAATTACCCCTTGTTCCCCAGGTTATGGTGTCTTTTATTAATAAACAATCAATGAGTTATTTGTAATAGTAACCAATATCTCTAACAACTGCTGATGTCAATACTAGCTGATAATCTGACAACAATGATATCTGACAACTGTGATATCTGACAACTGTGATATCCGACAACTGTGATATCTGACAACTGAGTAGCTGACAACTAATATCTGACATCTGAAATAGAATACTGGAGATATAGCCACTAACACAATAGTGCCACAAACACAATAGTGCCACTAACACAATAGTGTCACAGACAACTAGTGTCACTAACAACTATAACTGGTACAGATCTCTGCCAACTCATATCAACAATGGAATACATAATCACTGATCACTACTACAATGTATCACTGACAACTCATGTAAACTCTGAACATGAACATCTTATAATCACCAACAAGTATCTCACTAATAAGTAACAACTGATCATTAGTATCATGTGACTCTGAAGTACAAGATCAATAATATCAACTACATCACTATCCCAATTACTCAATCTCTACTAACTGAAGTAATCCAGTCTCTAACATCTTAACAAGTCCACGCCAATACTCAAATGAATCATAAGATATATTCTCGAGTACAATATGTCAACATCCTCAACAACATGTAATCTAGGATATCTACATCTTGGTACCCAACATTAATAACATGTCATCTAACAGATCCCAATTACCAACAATGTCAATCTCATCTCAATATCAGTCAGGCTCTAATAAAAGGAATATAGATTCTGGATAACTTCTAACTCAAGATCAATCTAAAGCACAACTCAACTAATCCAGTCATATCTGATATGTCCTCAAATACTCAACTAAATAAGTCATGTCTAATCATTGAACATCGTTCAATGTAAATAACGTAAGTCTAGATCAATCCCGAGTCATTACAACCAACTCATGATTCCAATAGTTCCAATCAATCGAGTATCAATACACATCACGTAATCCGACACCTTAATCACCAATCCGACATACATCAACAATATCCAGTACTAGTCCTCTCACTCAAATATGTAACTTTGATTCATAAGTATTCACAATCACCACTTCTATTAATGATCAGTCATAATATTCCAAACACTCGGTATCACAACATATCATAGGCATGCATCTAAGTTCCAACATGATAAGTCAAGTCATTCCATCATATATCCATCCCTCGATATCATATACATCTATCAATAACCAATACATAATCCGTGGGTGAAGTCCACAATCTACAAAGAGACTAAACACAGCAATCTGCCAATATCAGTCGACTAGAGGGAAGTCACCAGTCGACTAGAGAAGGGTTAGTCGACTAACAAAATGGGCAAGTCGACTATATAAGGTACAAGTCGACTAATAGGAGAGGATAGTCGACTAATCTGGCTTACAGTCAACAAACAGAGAGTCACAACTATCCTGGGAGGTAATCAAGTCGACTGGGGGTGATGAATAGTTGACTAGAAGGGTTCTTAGTCGACTATAGAGGTAGTCCAAGTCGACTAGGGGCAAGGCAAGTCGACTATAAAAGATGTCAAGTCGACTAACAGAGTGATACAGAGAGTTCAACATATTATGGAAGGAGGATTAGTCGACTAGGGGCATCCATTAGTCGACTAACAGGGCTATTAGTCGACTAATGAAGGGCATTAGTCGACTAATACACCTCTGTCAGTCTGAAACAGGGCATACTAATACCTGATCTCTCACACCATAAAACATATAAATGCCACCCCTCTTGCACACATACTAACATACACAATCACTACTATAATCTATGTACATGTACACATGAAAATATAATTAAATCGATGTACATAATTACTAGAAATCAAGGAGGAGGAGAATACACTCACCGTGGGGAATCTGCACGTTACCGGGCGAGTCGCTGTTACGGTCGCCGTGACGCCGCTCTTCGCTGTCGGACTGCATAGGACGGTAGCCAGGGTCCTGGGGAAGACCTGGCTGCAATCTGGAGGTCTCGCGCTCGCCGGAAGGGCCTGGAATCGCCGCTCGCTCGCTGCCTGTGCTGCTGGTCTGGTTCTGGATCTGCTGTGCGCGTCGCCGGGCGAGTCGCTGCCGCGGTCGCTGTGGTGTCGTTCCTCGCCAACGGACTGCATGGGGGGATGACCAAGACACTAGAGAAGGTCACCGTGCTGGTCTCCGGCGACGGCCTGGCGTGGATCGGGAGAACGACCTGCTCGCTCGCCGCCTATGCGCTGAATCTGGGTCTGTTGGCGCGCTGCTCTTCTTCCTGGGCCGTGTACTAATCTGCTGCCGTCTCCTCGCTGTTGTGGCTGCTGCAGATGTTGCTGTGGAGTCCGGGAACGAGGGGACAGGGCTCCGGGCTGCCGCCGCGCTGCCAAGGGACTGTGGGAGGCCGGCTGAACTGCTGCCACCTGCTGTTGCTACTGCTGGTTGGCCTGGGGGCTGGTCTGCTGCGCATCAGGAAAGGAGGGGGCTGTGCGGCAAGGAAGAGGTCCAGGGCTGCTGTCCAGATCTGCAGGAGGGAGAACAGGGCCTGGTGTGCTGAATGTCGCCGACGGTCATGTAGAGGAAGGGCTGCAATGGGATCCGCAGGAAAAGTGCTGGACATGGCTGAAGGAGAAGCTCAGGCTGCTGGGGTTCTGGTGCTGTTGTGAAGCCAGCGAAGGGAAGATCCGGGTGCTCCGGGGTGGTTTGCAGGCCATGGGAGACTGCCGCTAGGGAGAGGAGGTCCACCAGGTGGGGGGTTTTGCCGGAGAAGAGGGGAGTTGCGGCCAGGTGATGAGGGGCGGCTGTAGATGATAGGATTAGTTTTAGATTAGGTTTAGGTCATTAGGTTAGGATTATATATAGTAGGGTGTTATTGGGTATTGGGTTAACTAATAACGGGTTGGGATCTAATTGGGTTTGAGTCCAATAGATGATTGGGCATGCTAATGGGTAGGATCACCAAGTAATAGGGTAATGGCAATAGGATCCAATAGGTGATTGGGTATAGATATCGGGTATGGGTTAAGGCTAACAAGAAGAGCACCACCAAGATTAGCATTAACACTAAAACGAATATCAAACTAAATAAACAATTAATAGTAATACAAATAATATTATTAAAAATAATTAGCAACGAAATGATAATAGAATATCCACTATCCATAATATTAACAACTAATGGCAATGAAGCAATAATAATAATTAGCAAAAGAAATGTCAATAATAAATAGTGGCAAACATAAAATCCAAATTACCATTTACTATCCGAAAATAATTTGCATACTCAACAATAATAATCAAGAGAGAAATAGATTAACTTGATTAGTTAAAATATTCGATAAATCAAAATAAATATTTTGGAAAAATGTGAATACTGTATTACTAGGTAGGGATCTTACACTCTACCCACCTTATTAAAAATTTCGTCCCCGAAATTCAATAGGGCAGGGAATAGTAAAAGAATCCCAAAATCAAAGGGAAAAACAAACAAGCTTCACATCACTTCTCTGCACGTCATAAATCCACCACGCTTCCGCTGCGCTACTCTGATTCTGTTACCGGCTTCAACATGAAGTAACCACTCCCAAGAGATAGAATGGAAAGAAATAGAATAGAAAGGAAGGATGAAATCAAGATGGAAATCCAAATCACTCAAAAGAAGAGTAGAGATCAAGGATATCGAAAGATCAAAGATGAGAATTTCAAAAGGAAGGACGGTCAATTCCAAATGGATTGAATATCATAATGGATAATATATGTATATTGCAGTATAACAATAGCTTATTTTCAAGTTACCGGTAAGAGCTAGGTCTCTCTTGCGAAACAAAAGTCAAAATTTCACATCACAAGTCGAAAACCTAGGCTCTGATACCAAGAAAACCCTGTCACGCCCCGCTTCTCAAAAAAAAACGCTGGAGCGGAGACGCGACATGAGTCGGCGACGCATATACGCAAGGAAAATCCCTCACGCATACGCGCTAAGCCTTAAGTAACCTGAAACAAGCTATAATAAATCCCAACTGTAATGAATACTGAATACTGCAATACCACATATGAGCAACCACACATGATATCATATGAATCAAGACTGGAATAACAACCGAACTGATATAACAAGAAAAAGGAAATGATATGAAGGCTAGAAAGATAAAAGTACCAGAATAGAATAGGGAGAAGCTCCAGCTATTCGCGAAGCGTACAGCCTCAACGAACACCTGCACATTAGAAACAAACCGTCCAATATCTGGACGTGCAAATCCAGGGTCGTCAGAACGCGACCATGGTGAGTGTGTGTGTAAAGGGGAAATAACTCGTGCATAAGAACATGTGCAAAAACAACAATAAGAGCAACTGCAAATATAGCACAACTGAATAACAGATAAACAACTGCAGATATAAGATAAGTAAATATCATGACATGATAAACATCTGAACTGAAGCATATCTGATATCAATATCAACAAAGATATAAGATAACTATCTCATCTGTAACTAACAACTGATATAAAGGTCAACTATCTCAAATGTAGACTAATAGCTGATGTCGAGGTGTGTAACCTAGATATGTCACTAGTCTGGTTGGTTATTATTAACCTAACTAATGTAGTACTTATATGTGTCCCATACCACAGCCGTTTTCCCACATATCAAACAATGTTATCGTTGTTGTAATTGCCTGCCAATGTAGTGCATGTGTTTTGGAAGAGTACCGTGCATGCCCGGTACCACGGTCTAACACCCCTGGCACTGAACCAGGACAAGCCGCAAGGCTCTGACAACTGAAGACCACAGCCCCACACGAAAAGACAACTAGTGTGACGCCGTAATCCGGGCATAGCCCTGACAACTGACAACTGAATAGGTAGCCAGTACTACCCTGGTTCCCCATGGTTGGAACCCACAACTCGGTACCATAAGAATCCTTCCAAAATACACGACATGCATCATCAGGCAATTACCCCTTGTTCCCCGGGTTATGGTGTCTTTTATTAATAAGTAATCAATGAGTTATTTGTAATAGTAACCAATATCTCTAACAACTGCTGATGTCAATACTAGCTGATAATCTGACAACTATGATATTTAACAACTGTGATATCTGACAACTGTGATATCCGACAACTGTGATATCTGACAACTGAGTAGCTGACAACTAATATCTGACATCTGAAATAGAATACTGGAGATATAGCCACTAACACAATAGTGCCACAAACACAATAGTGCCACTAACACAATAGTGTCACAGACAACTAGTGTCACTAACAACTATAACTGGTACAGATCTCTGCCAACTCATATCAACAATGGAATACATAATCACTGATCACTACTACAATGTATCACTGACAACTCTTGTAAACTCTGAACATGAACATCTTATAATCACCAACAAGTATCTCACTAATAAGTAACAACTGATAATTAGTATCTGGTGACTCTGAAGTACAAGATCAATAATATCAACTACATCACTATCCCAATCACTCAATCTCTACTAACTGAAGTAATCCAGTCTCTAACATCTTAACAAGTCCACGCCAATACTCAAATGAATCATAAGATATATTCTTGAGTACAATATGTCAACATCCTCAATAACATGTAATCTAGGATATCTACATCTTGGTATCCAACATTAATAACATGTCATCTAACAGATCCCAATTACCAACAATGTCAATCTCATCTCAATATCAGTCAGGCTCCAATAAAAGGAATATAGATTCTGGATTACTTCTAACTCAAGATCAATCTAAAGCACAACTCAACTAATCCAGTCATATCTGATATGTCCTCAAATACTCAACTAAATAAGTCATGTCTAATCATTGAACATCATTCAATGTAAATAACGTAAGTCTAGATCAATCCTGAGTCATTACAACCAACTCATGATTCCAATAGTTCCAATCAATCGAGTATCAATACACATCACGTAATCCGACACCTTAATCACCAATCCGACATACATCAACAATATCCAATACTAGTCCTCTCACTCAAATATGCAACTTTGATTCATAAGTATTCACAATCACCACTTCTATTAATGATCAGTCATAATATTCCAAACACTCGGTATCACAACATATCATAGGCATGCATCTAAGTTCCAACATGATAAGTCAAGTCATTCCATCATATATCCATCCCTCGATATCATATACATCTATCAATAAACAATACATAATCCGTGGGTGAAGTCCACAATCCATAAAGAGACTAAACACAGCAATCTGCCAATATCAGTCGACTAGAGGGAAGTCACCAATCGACTAGAGAAGGGTTAGTCGACTAACAAAATGGGCAAGTCGACTATATAAGGTACAAGTCGACTAATAGGAGATGATAGTCGACTAATCTGGCTTACAGTCAACAAACAGAGAGTCACAACTATCCTGGGAGGTAATCAAGTCGACTAGGGGTGATGAATAGTCGACTATAGAGGTAGTCCAAGTCGACTAGGGGCAAGGCAAGTCGACTATAAAAGATGTCAAGTCGACTAACAGAGTGATACAGAGAGTTCAACATATTCTGGATGGAGGATTAGTCGACTAGGGGCATCCATTAGTCGACTAACAGGGCTATTAGTCGACTATTGAAGGGCATTAGTCGACTAATACACCTCTGTCAGTCTGAAACGGGGCATGCTAATACCTGATCTCTCACACCATAAAACATATAAAAGCCTCCCCTCTTGCACACATACCAACATACACAATCACTACTATAATCTATGTACATGTACACATGAAAATATAATTAAATCGATGTACATAATTACTAGAAATCAAGGAGGAGGAGAATACACTCACCGTGGGGAATCTGCACGTTACCGGGCGAGTCGCCGTTACGGTCGCCGTGACGCCGCTCTTCGCTGTCGGACTGCATAGGACGGTAGCCAGGGTCCTGGGGAAGACCTGGCTGCAATTTGGAGGTCTCGCGCTCGCCGGAAGGGCCTGGAATCGCCGCTCGCTCGCTGCCTGTGCTGCTGGTCTGGTTCTGGATCTGCTGTGCGCGTCGCCGGGCGAGTCGCTGCCGCGGTCGCTGTGGTGTCGTTCCTCGCCAACGGACTGCATGGGGGGGTGACCAAGACACTGGAGAAGGTCACCGTGCTGGTCTCCGGCGACGGCCTGGCGTGGATCAGGAGAACGACCTGCTCGCTCGCCGCCTATGCGCTGAATCTGGGTCTGTTGGCGCGCTGCTCTTCTTCCTGGGCTGTGTACTGATCTGCTGCCCGTCTCCTCGCTGTTGTGGCTGCTGCAGATGTTGCTGTGGAGTCCGGGAACGAGGGGACAGGGCTCCGGGCTGCCGCCGCGCTGCCAAGGGACTGTCGGAGGCCGGCTGAACTGCTGCCACCTGCTGTTGCTACTGCTGGTTGGCCTGGGGGCTGGTCTGCTGCGCCATCAGGAAAGGAGGGGGCTGTGCGGAAAGGAAGAGGTCCAGGGCTGCTGTCCAGATCTGCAGGAGGGAGAACAGGGCCTGGTGTGCTGAATGTCGCCGACGGCCATGTAGAGGAAGGGCTACAATGGGATCCGCAGGAAAAGTGCTGGACATGGCTGAAGGAGAAGCTCAGGCTGCTGGGGTTCTGGTGCTGTTATGAAGCCAGCCAAGGGAAGATCCGGGTGCTCCGGGGTGGTTTGCAGGCCATGGGGGACTGCCGCAAGGGAGAGGAGGTCCACCAGGTGGGGGGTTTTGCCGGAGAAGAGGGGAGTTGCGGCCAGGTGATGAGGGGCGGCTGTAGATGATAGGATTAATTTTAGATTAGGTTTAGGTCATTAGGTTAGGATTATATATAGTAGGGTGTTATTGGGTATTGGGTTAACTAATAACGGGTGGGATCTAATTGGGTTTGAGTCCAATAGATGATTGGGCATGCTAATGGGTAGGATCACCAAGTAATAGGGTAATGGCAATAGGATCCAATAGGTGATTGGGTATAGATATCGGGTATTGGGTTAAGGCTAACAAGAAGAGCACCACCAAGATTAGCATTAACACTAATACGAATATCAAACTAAATAAACAATTAATAGTAATACAAATAATATTATTAAAAATAATTAGCAACGAAATGATAATAGAATATCCACTATCCATAATATTAACAACTAATGGCAATGAAGCAATAATAATAATTAGCAAAAGAAATGTCAATAATAAATAGTGGCAAACATAAAATCCAAATTACCATTTACTATCCGAAAATAATTTGCATACTCAACAATAATAATCAAGAGAGAAATAGATTAACTTGATTAGTTAAAAATATTCGATAAATCAAAATAAATATTTTGGGAAAATGTGAATACTATATTACTAGGTAGGGATCTTACATGCATGTTTATGCATATTTGCGTTTATGCATCTTTTGTTTTATAAAATTGGGAGAAGGTATTTGGGAGAAAGTTTTTGGAAAAAGGACTTTTGATTTATGCATGTTTCTCTCACCCTATTGATGCATATATGTTTGTTTAGTTTTATGTACTTCATTGCCATATTTATTAATTTATTGTTATGCATGAGTTAAGGGGGAGCTTTTATGAAGCTTAACTATAATCCATGCATATATAACTCCATGAGTTTTGTCATTATCAAAAAGGGGGAGATTGTTGGCCTAAAGGCCCATCACTCTAGTTTTGATGATGATTAACTCATGTAGTTATAGTACTAATGATCTTGTATTTAATTAGTCTCAGATATATGATCAAGATCTTAGTAGGTGTGTAGCTTCAACAAAGGATTTCAAGTCAAGTTTTGGAGCTAGCACGTGTTGATTCAAAAGCTTGTGCATCAAGACCACATCAAGTACTCATGAGGAGTCTAGCTCTTTGGATCATGTTTGGACCAAGTCAAGAAGGAGAAGAAGACTTCAAGTGAAGCCCTTCAAGAGAAGACTTGTGTCTAAGTTTGTTTTGTTAAGATTTTATTTTTAGATAAAATGTAAATGATCGAATAGTTGGTGGATTGCTCAAGTATATCATATACACTCACACATAAGATTTAGATGTGTTTTCACAAAAGAGTTTTCATTTTGAAAAAATACCGGTTTGGTTTTTGGAGTTTCATATATACAGTGTTTTAACCAAAACCATTTTAGTGCTTAATTGTCAAAAACATAGATATTTCATCATGTATGTATAGTTGATCATATCCATACACTCTATGCTTTAAAAGTGTTTAAAATATCGTGTTTTTGTATTTGGAGAAGTTTTGGAAAAATCTATTTGGAAAAATACGGTTTTTGTTTTGAGCCAAAATTTTCAAGTTACAAAAATAGTTCAAAATGTTTGTCATGTTTTGATTTTTACTCAAACATGTTTGTCTATCAAAGTATAGTACTGAACTAATTTTTGTAGATTTTTTGTGAATTTATGGGATTTTATCAAAGCCAAAATAGTTAACTTTTAAATCCCTAAAAGAGACTGTTCTGGCTTTTGCCGGTCGACCGGGCCGGTCGACCGAGCCAGGAGTCGGTCGACCGACGTGCACAAATGTGCATGCCTTGTTTGGCTAGAGGGCCGGTCAACCGACCCAGTCGACTGTCCAGAGAGCTCTGCTCTCTGGAAAGCCCCGGTCGACCGGGCAGTCGACCGACAAAGAGCTCTGCTCTCTTTATCCACGCCAAGGTCGACCGGGCCGGTCGACCGCTGGTTCAACGGTCAGAAATCTGACCATTAGCCGGTCGACCAACAACCTTCCAGGCTGCTGTTTTACCCCAACGGCTAGTTTTTCCTAGCCTATAAAAGGGGGCTCCTATGGACTGTTTTCAATAAGATTTTAAGTAGGTTTTGAAGCTAGTTTTTCCTACTCTTTCAAGAGGTTTTCTCCACTTGTTTTAGAGCCAAATACTTTCATTCAAAAGGAGAGTTTATCAACAGTTTTCAAAAGTAATTTTCTTATGTTTTACACCATAACTTCAATCCTTATTTTTCTCACAAACACTTGAGCTACCATTGCTATACCTATCCTATAGGGATCTTTGTTGTGAGAGGATTTGAGGTGATCAAAGTGTTTAGATCACCAAAGTTTTCATCTTTGTTTTGAGGAGGCGGACTAGTGTGTTCGCGGTGTTTCGAGTTCTAGTGAGAGCTCATTGTAGAGGTGCGGCCTCGGCAAGCTTACGTGCTTGCGGTGTTTTGTTCTTGCGGGAACAAGAGAGGGACTAGAGAGTCTAAGAGTTCTAGTGTAAACTCAGAGAGGGACTAGAGAGTCTAAGAGTTCTAGTGTAAACTCCTTGTAGGTGTTGCGGCACCGAGTGATTCGGTGGGATCGATTATAGTGGAAATCCTTCATAGTGTTGAAGGCGGGGACGTAGAGCAAGTGTGCTCGAACCTCGAAATAATTCTCCCGTGTTTGCGATTGCTCTCTATCTCATACTTGTCTTTATATCTTGCCTGCTTATATTGTCTTTATCTTTATATGCTTGATATATATTGTGCTTAATTGTTATATGCTTGGGGATTATTTGCTAACACTTGTATTCAACCAAGAGAGCCAAAGCGACACCTCAACTCTTATCTAGAGGAATCTTGAGGAGTTAGTCCAGAGCCCTTCACGGGGAATCCGGCTACACTCTTATGTTATACTTGGTGTGTTTAGCGTTAGAAGTTTTAGTTTGCATAAATAGTTTTAATTCCATATTAATTGACCATTAGATTAGCTAGTCACCTATTCACCCCCCTCTAGGTGATTTCAAGTCCGCCTCCTCAAATACAAAGCAGAATACTTTTTGATCTAAACACTTTGATCACCTAAAAACACTCTCATAACAACTCTCCTATATAATTGATCTAGCAATGGAAAGCTCAAGTATGTGTGAGAAAAATAAGGATTGATTTGGTGGTGAAAAACTCAAAGAATTACTTTTGAAAGCCTCTTGATAAAACTCTCCTTTTGATTTGAAAATATTGGCTCTAAAATATGTGGAGAAAACCACTTAGATAGCTAGAAAAACTAGCCCAAAAACTCTCTTCAAATCTTGTAGAAAACAGTCCAAGAGAAGCCCCTTTTATAGGCTTCAAAAATGTGGTTGTTGGAGGCCAACTCAGCAGCTTGGTCTGCTGTCGGTCGACCGCCAGTCGACCAGCCAACGGTCAGATTTCTGACCGTTGTGCTAGCGGTCGACAGGCCGGTTGACCGTGGCCTGGATACAGAGAGCAGTAGCTCTCTGCCGGTCGACCGCCCGGTTGACCGGGGCCATTTCCAGAGAGCAGAACTCTCAGGCGGTCGACCGGGTCGACCGGCCCTCCAGCCAAACAAGTCGTGCACGTTTGTGCACGTTGGCCGACCGCCCGGTTGACCGATCTATGGTACGGTCGACCGGCAGAAGGCCAGAAACAGGTTTTTAGGAATTTAAAACTCGGTCTTTTTCCTTCAACAAAATCCCATAAATTCTCTAGAAATGTACAAAAATAAGTTCAGTAATATACTCTGATATACAAACATGTTTGACTAAAAATCAAAATATGTTGCAAATATTTGAACTATTTTTGTAATAAAGAAGTTTTGCCTTAAACAAAAACTTGGATTTTTCAAAAACGATTTTTCCAAACCTTCTCCAAATACAAAAACATGATATTCCATACACTTTTAAAGCTTAGTGTGTATGGATATGATCCACTACACATATATGAAGAAATATCAATATTTTTAACAATAAGCTCTAAAATAAGTTTTAAAAAACACATGTATATTTTGAATCTTTAAAAACCAAACCGGTATTTTCCAAAACGAAAACTCTTTAATGAAAGCACAAATAAATCTTGTGTGTGAGTGTATATGAACTTGAGAAATCCACCAACTAATCTATCCTTTACATTTACCTAAATATAAAATCTTGACACTTAAAAATATGACACAAGTCTTCTTGAAAATCTTCTTCTCCTTCTTTACTTGGTCCAAACCTTGATCCAATGAGTTAGACTCCTCTTGAGTACTTGATGCAATCTTGATGCGCGAGTTCTTGAATCAACACATGCTAGCTCCAAACCTTGACTTCAAATCCTTTGTTGAAGCTAAACACCAACCAAGATATTGATCAGTTATCTGACATTAATTAAATACAAGATCATTAGTACTATAACTACATGACTTAATCATCATCAAAACTAGAGTGATGGGCCATTGGGCTAACAAATATATCAACTGCAGCTGTTCGGTTCCTGAATTCAGCCTTCGCACACAAAATAAAGAAGAAAGGGTTAAATTTTTTAAATGAAATTAAAAAAGAAAATGAAAACTTACTGTCCCTCCCCGGCAGCGATGTCAAAATTTGATTGAGGCTTAACCTGGACATAAAAATTCAAAATTTTAGAAATACAAAATAGAAATACAAGTTCTTAATACTACAACGATAGAAAGTGGCTATACGGGTCGTGATTCACAAGGAGGGACTAGCGATTGAAGTTTTTAAGTAAGTTCGTTTCTTTTTGAGTTTACAAAAATATGTTAGGAATTTTTTCTCAGTTTTAGAAGAAGAAAACAAAAAGGTTAAGTTAGAAGATGTGAAATAGATAGTAAAAGAAAAGATGATGATGTTGTTGTTATTGTTTTACAAAGGAAAAGAAAAAACTAAATACAGAGGAGAATGTTAGATTTTGATTAGAATTCAAAACTAAGAAATAAAAGAATCTGTCGCTAGACTTACCTAGTCTTTGAAGGCGATCAAGTATGGTGTGCAGGATCTTTCCCATTTTTGATCTACACTATGAATAAAAAGGCAAGCTAAACTAACAAAGGAATGATTGTTCATCACCATAGGCCATCAAGGACACTTGCAATGGCGAAGCAGTCTCGCGACTATTGGATTCACTTGGATTACAAACACATTAGAGATAAGCAAACAAAAACAAGAATAAAGAAGAAAAAATAACTTTCGATTCAATTAAATAACAATGAAAAAAAGATGAATACTTACACCGGTGTCACTCTCAGTACAAGCTCATTTCTCATTACTCCATGAAACTCTTCTCTCCTTTAGTTACATAAGTAAATATATAAATTACATTAAAAGAGAAAGAAGAACCTAAGTTAAACGTATACAGAAATCTATTCTATTCTCTGCTTGATCGTCCGCTGCCTCTGATGTGTAGGGTATTTATAGGATAGAAATGGATAAAAAAATGAGTCAAAAGATAGGAAGAACTGGCTATTTCTGAATTTGAATCATCTCCTTATCACCAAACTTGATTTGATGTGGATATTCGATTCTAATCTGCAGCTTGTTGGCGTATTGATTGCTGAATATAACCTTCAAATGATAGAATTGAAAACAGTGATCAATATAAAAGTTGTAGCCCTTTAGGTATTCTTCCTGGATCATCTTTAATCATCAGATTTGAGTTTCAATAGCGAAAGTTATGATTCAAATACTAAAATATATTCAGTCTAAATCCGAGTCTAAATTGCTTCATCTCATCCGTTAATCTTCTCTCTATCTATTTATCCCTTTGGATTTTGAATTTCAGCTTCAGATTTGATGATCTATCTCTTTATCCTTAGTGAAACTGATAGGCTATTTTTGAGTTTTTCTTTGAATTTGAATGATATTATCTTATCTGATATGCTCGGTCTTTAGATAAGATGGCCTTTAGGATATCTGGATTTGAATCGATCCCTTTCTTTTGAACTTTTAGATTTAATTAGATAAATCTATCTATCTTTCTTTTTTCCTTAATTACCCTACACGCCATTAAACATGAAAAATACATTAATAGCATATTTTTATTTAAATAAAAATGTCGAAGTGTGATACATATGATATGAAAACATGCAACGAACGTGTATGATTACAAAAAATGCTTCTAATACTCATACTCATGTTTGTGGGAAACAGTTTTCTACATGAAGAGTTGCTGCTGTCATTGATGAGCTTCAACAGGAAGATATAGCTCTAGATAATTCTGACTGGTAAATCTTCATGCTTACATGTTAACAGAAGAAGCATATGAAGAAAAATGAAGTTACAGAGCAGAAAAATAAACAAACCCAACATAATCCTTCTAAGCCCAGAGAAGGATAGTGACCAGATCAGGGGGCACTTCTGCTATTTAACATGTCTATTCTAGTTTGGAATGTTAGAGGGATGAACAAGAAGGACAGAAGACAGGATGTAAAAACTCATATCTGTAAGCTCAAACCATCTATAATTGGTCTCATTGAAACAAAAGTAAGACCTCATAAGGCAAGTAAAGTTCTTAAATGTTTGACACAGGGTTGGGGACATACGAATAATTATACCTACTCTAACAATGGGAGAATCTGGACTTTCTGGGACATGAACATATGGAACTAATCAATCATTAACTTTTCTAGTCAACACATTACTATTGAGGCAAAGAATAATGGAGGCCTAGAAATTGTGCTATCTTTCATCTATGGAAGTAATTGGATAAGTCAAAGAGATGTTTTATGGTCTGATTTGAGACAGATTCATCAGGTCATTAACTCCAAACCTTGGGTATTGCTTGGTGTTTTCAATTCTGTTGATACACGGATGAAAAAGTTAGAGATATTCAATTATTTTTTTCACATTTAGCCTCATTTAACAACTCTATAGATCACTATTCTCTCTAAGATATCAGGAGTACAAGAAACAAATGGTCTTGGCATAGCAATTCTATTGGCATCAATAGGATCCTTAGAAGACTAGATAGAGTGTTATGTATGTAGGTCCCGCTCTAATACCAATTGTTGGATCTAAAATATACGTCAACACAGCACTAGAACAAAGGATGATTAGAGTTAAACGCAAATACAAGTGATTTTCCTGGTTTAGTCCTCTTGACCTACATCCAATCCCCAAGCCACCCGCTTGAGATTTTTCTTATCCTTTGATTTTGTACACCCAAAATCAACACCTTGTATACCACTTGACAAATCCCCTTTGCCAAATGTATACAACTCTTCTTACAAACCAAGAAGACAACAACACCTTGTACAACCTCTCTTCAACCCGAAGACGCTCTTGTATAATCTTTCTCTTTGAGTGATTACAATCAATCCTATAAGCCTTGAATCTGTATGTGATCATGAACAAAGACTATTATAGGTGGACTCTCAGATATCTTCACTAAAGGATTGGAATTTTGAGTGAAGAATAGAAAGTGAAAACAATTTTCTGAAAAATAGATTTTTGAACAGAGTTTTGGGCAGAAAACTATTGATATGAATTGGTGTTTTTAGCCTAGGACAACATCCCTATTTATAGGTGAAATCTATAGTCAGTTAGGGTAGTTATCAGGATAAATTTGAATTATAAAACATTAGATAAAACACTAGAAAGCTGAAACTGACTAACTGTCAGAAACTGCCATTAGTCGACTTGAGGTTGGGGATTTGTCACTAGGGTATTGATTTTTACTTATACTAGTCGACTTATAAAGGGGGCAAGTCGACTAGGGAAGGTTTGATACAAAAGACATGTTTCTGAAAACTGAACTTTAGTCGACCAACAGAATATATTAGTCGACTACAACTAATATTAGTCGACTAGGGAAAGTTTAAGTCGACTACACATTGTATGCAGAACAGAAACAGAGAGTTAATATCTTTTCAGGACAAAAGTTAGTCGACTACATAATGTGTCAAGTCGACTATATGATATATAAGTCGACTAATCAAGAGTATAAGTCGACTAATAGGCTCATGATGTGCGTGTGTTTTTCAAGACTTTTAACATTTTAATAAACATTACAACACACATCCATAGTCAGTATCCTTGGGAAGTCTTGAGCAAGTAGAATGCTGTATAAGCTTGCGAGATAGAGCTCCAATGAACTGGCTTCACAAATGTATCATCAAAATTAAGTTCCAACATTCTCCCCCTTTTTGATGATGACACTTTGTGTGCACGAATACTCCCCTGCAGAGAACAGGTTATATGCTTTCCCCCTGCATAGAACAGGTTATAACAGATATAGAAAAACATGTGTTCTCCCCCTGCAAAAAATATATCATAACACATATATATGATAAATGTTTGAAATATTTTTCTATCAAACTTTTTATACGGTACCTAAAAGATAAACATTAGATGGTACCAATCATTATAAGACCAAAGTATTAACCTTTAGGAATCCAAACCCAATTTGAAAATAGTTTCCATCTGTTAGTGTGCACATAATTGCATGAATTACGTATAGAATGTATGTATGATACAATACAAGTATTTTTATCAACAATGCTTAAGTTTTTAGGAATCCATATGAACTTGTTCTTAATTCTTTTGAAATAATATCAGTATTTCTTTTCACAAAAGAATTATATGGATTATGATTCTTTTTTCACTTTGATTTAAGAATCCAAAAGCATAATGATTATGTGACATCTTTTGATATGATAACAAATCATTTAACTTTTCTTTTTCTTGATTAAATTTAGTCACATTTTAAAAATTCTTCATATTTCATTTTGAAACTTGATATGTCTTTATTTAAAACTGTAATTCTTTCATTTAAAGACAAAGTTTTCTTTTTATGCATAACATTTTCTTGTATAAAATTCTCACTATCCTTTTTCTATAATGATATCACTTTTTCAAAATCATCTTTTTGAGAATTTATAGAAGAAATTTGAGAAACATAACATGAATTTTCTATGATAAGTTTTTCATTTTCCTTTGATAACACTTTATTTTTTATCTTTTCATTCTTAAGATCATTGTATAATTCATGAAATGCATCTAAGAGTTCAGTTTATTGTACTTCATCTTGTTCTTGCGCCGTGTAACAAATATTTGCATGTTTAGGAGCTTCTTCTTCGTCTGAGGAAGATGAATCACTATTTTCCCATGATGCTTGGTAATCTTTCTTTTTTTTTGAACTTTTTGCTCTTGAATTTTCCTTTGTTTTAGAGCAATGGACAATCCTTCTTCATATGACTTGTTTTATTACAATTAAAATATTTAAACTTACCTTACTTCAAGAACTTTTTGAATTTTCTTGAGAGCATTGCTATCTCCTCTTCATCATCATCTGAATTGTCTGTATCTAAGGATGCATGGAAGGCAAGTTCTTTCTTCTTTGAGAAAGGTTGTTGTTCATCCTTCTTTCTGTCTTCTAGTTGTACTTCATATGCCATTAAATTACCAATGAGGCTTTCTAATGACATAGTGGAGAGATCATCTGCTTCTTCGATTGTAGTTGTCTTCTTCTCCAATTCTGATGTGAGTGCACGAAGGATCTTGCGAAGTTTTTCGACTTAGATGTATTCCTTTCCAAGGGATGCTAAGAAATTTGTTATGTCGGTGAACCTTGTTATAATTTCTGTAATTATTTTGTTCTCCATCATTTTGAAGAGTTCGAACCTATGAAAAAGAACAGAAATTTTAGATTCTTTAACCTTATTTGTACCTTCATGTGTTACCTATAGTATGTGCCATATTTGATTTGCAGATGTGGCTGTTGACACAGGATTGAATTCTTCTTTGGTTAAGGTAAAAAATAACGCATTCATTGCTTTGGCATCAAGGTTCGAATTCTTCTTTTGATCATCACTCCAAGAAGTGTAGTTAGCTGTCGGCTTAGTTTGCGATGCTTCTACTATGTTCCAAAGTTCGTATTGCAAGTAAATCTTCATTCTACACTTTCAGTAGTTGTAATTCGATCCATCGAATAGTGGTGGACATTGTGTAGAATGTCCTTCTTTGAATTGTGATGAAGGAAACTCCGTTGTCATCCTTGTAGGTTGTTGACTGGGTATGCAGGGCTTTGATAGAGTATGCCAGGTCAGGCTCTGATATCAATTGTTGGATCTAAAATATACGTCAACACAACACAAGAACAAAGGATGATTAGCGTTAAATATAAACTTACATAAACAGAAATTTAATCACAGAAAGTAATTCAAATGCATACACAAGTGATTTATCCTGGTTCGGTCCTCTTGACCTACATCCAGTTCCCAAGCCACCCGTTTGAGATTTTACTTATCCCTTGATTTTGTACACCCAAAATCAACACCTTGTATACCACTTGACAAATTTCCTTTACCAAATGTATACAACTCTTCTTACAAATCAAGAAGACAACAACACCTTGTACAACCCCTCTTCAACCCGAAGACTTGTACAATCTTTCTCTTTGAGTGATTATAATTAATCCTATAAATCTTGAATCTGTATATGATCGTGAACAAGGACTATTATAGGTGGACTCTTAGATATCTTCACTAAATGATTGAAATTTTGAATGAAGAATAGAAAGTGAAAACAGTTTTTTGAAAAATAGATTTTTGAACAGAGATTTTGGGTAGAAAACTATTGATATGAATTGGTGTTTTTAGCTTAGGATAACACCCCTATTTATAGGTAAAATCTATAGTCAGTTAGGATAGTTATCAGGACAAATTTGAATTATGAAATGTTAGATAAAATACCAGAAATTAGAAACTAATTAACAGCCAGAAACTGCCATTTGACGACTTGAGGTTGAGGGTTAGTCGACTAGGGTATTTATTTTTGCCTATACTAGTCGACTTATAAAGTGGGCAAGTCGACTAGGGAAGGTTTGATACAAAAGACATGTTTCTGAAAACTGAACTTTAGTCGACCAGCAGAATATATTAGTCGACTACAACTAATATTAGTCGACTACACATTGTATGCAGAAAAGAAACAGAGAGTTGATATCTTTTCAGGACAAAGGTTAGTCGACTACATAATGTGTCAAGTCGACTATAGGATATATAAGTCGACTAATCAAGAATATAAGTCGACTAATAGGCTTATGATGTGTGTGTGTGTATTTCAAGGCTTTTAACATTCTAATAAACATTACAATATACATCTATTGTCAGTATCCTTGGGAAGTCTTAAGCATGTAGAACGCTGTATAAGCTTGCGAGATAGAGCTCCAATGAAATGGCTTCACAAATGTATCATCAAAATCAAGTTCCAACAATGTAATCAAAGTTGGTTGGCTTTATTCCCAAATCCCTTGTATAAGTATTCCTCCTTAGCTTCTAGTGATCATGCACCTATTACTTTGCATCTCCATTCTGTCCAAGATGCTGGCCAAAGCCTTTCAGATTTTTTAACTATCGGATGCTATTGCCAAACTTTCTTCCTACTATTGGTAACGCTTGGAGCATGGAGATTTCAGAAGACCCTATATATCAGCTTGTCAGAAAGTTAAAGAATGTAAAGCATGAACCGGAATTATGGATAAAGAAGGAAAATGTACTGCCAAAGTCCAGGATTCACTCTATTAGACTAAAGTTGTCTTCAGTTAATGATGATATGTTCAATAACCCAACTGATATTCATCTGCAACATGGGGAGGAGCTACTCAAGATGTTAAATGAAGCTTTTGCCCATGAGGAAGGCCAGTACAGACAAAAAGCCGAGATTCATGGCAAACTCTAGGAGACAAAAATTCCAAATTCTTTTATGCATCTCTCAAAACCAGACAGGCACATAATTATCTGAATCATGTATTGAAAGCTAACGGTACCTCAATGGTCAATATGGAAGACATTAAATTTCAAGCCCTTTGTTCTTTGAAAGATTGTTTACTCAAGACACTTATTGGAGCTCTTTCCCTGATCTTATAGTAAAAAAAGAAGCTAACTGAGAAGGCAAGTTCATGACTTATCAGAGAAGTAACAAATACTGAAACTGTGATGGCTCTAAAACTAATGTCTCCAAGGAGGCTCCAGGTCCCAATGGTTTTCATGCTGCTTTTTTCCAACAAAATTGGAATCTTCTGAAAAGGAATATTATTGAGGCTGTGATATATTTTTTCAGGAAACGGAAACTACTAAGGGAGATAAACCATTCTTTTCTTACATTGGTCCCTAAATATTTGAATGCCTCTTCTCTCTCTGATTTCTGGCATATAGCTTGTTGTAATTTCATATATACACTTATCTCTATAATTCTCATCAATAGACTTAAAGTTGTGATGGGAGAACTCATATCCCCAAATCAATCAGCTTTCTTGAAATGATGACATGTAGGGGATTGCACTTTACTTGCTTAGGAACTAATTAGAGATTTCAAGAAGAAGCCAGGGCCCCAAAGCTATGTATCAAAATATGCATACAAAATCAACAGAGACTTCATTTATCATATTATGAGAAATATGAATTTCCCTCCACTTTGGATTGCATGGATCCAAGAATGCTTATCAACTACCACTTTCGCAGTTATGGTGAAAGGATGCCCTACTGGTTTCTTCAAAGGGAACAAAGGTATTCACCAAGGAGACCCTCTCTCCTTGTATCATTGTCCTAGCTATGGAGTTTTGGTCAATACAAATAGACTTTCCTGCTGCTCTTGGTGATAACCAACCTATAAAAAAAGGGATGAGAAACTATGTATCTCATTTACTTTATGCTGATGAGATGCTCATATTTTTAAAGGCTAGCAGGAAATATATCATGAAGATGAACAACTTGCTTCTAACTTTTTCTTCTCAGACACGACTATGCATCAACAAAAGCAAAAGCAAGATGTATTTTAGTAAAAGTTCAAAGAACAAGCAGCTATTATCTGACCTTATTGGTATTCCAGAAGGTAATTTACCAACAAGATATTTGGGGATCCCTCTTTCCATTAATTTCTTGAAGGCAAGGCATTATTCACTATTATTGGATAAATGCAGAATGAAAATTGGGGATGGGCAGCTCACACTTTGTCTTTTGTTCGGAGAATTTAACTCATCAAATCTGTATTTTATGGAATGGTTGATTATTGAATTCATTCATTTAAGATTCCTACTTCTAAATTTAAATAATTAGAAAAACAGTTGGCCAACTTTCTTTGGAAGGGAAAGATGCATGCTATTAGCTGGAATGAATTATGCAGGCATAAGTTGGAGGGAGGTGTAGGTATCAGGAAAATTCAGGATGTCAATGTGGCTGCTGGTCTCAAACTTATATGGAAGCTTTGCACATCAAAATCATTACGGGCCCTATGGATGAAGGAAAAATATTGCAAAGGTTCAACTATATGGAATGCTAGAGTCTCTCCTTTAGGCTCTAGCACATGAAAGTTTTTTTTTCTGGTTTAAGAAACACTGCTACTGACAACATGACACTGGATATCTCTTCTGGACTATAGACCTGAAAGGCAACTGCTTCAGGTGCTTTCTGTTTTTTATCTGCTTAGAATATAGTGAGATGCCCTTCTCCTATTTTTTAATTACATACAATGGTGTGGTTCCCTACTCATAATCCAAAGATTGCATGCTGCCTTTTCACGAGCTCTCAAGCACATGCTTCTGTTGGCCCAAAGGCCTTCCACCCTAGTTTTGATGATGATTAACTCATGTAGTTATGTTTACTAATAATCTTGTGATTTTAATTTCAGATCATTAAGCAAGATATTAATAGGTGATTGCTTCAAAAAGATGAGTTTGGAAGCCTTCACATGGTGATTCCCGTGCCCGAGCATCAAGATCATACCTTTGCACTCGGTGGATCATGGTTTGGGATCGAGTCTACTTGAAGATGGAGATCGTCAAGAAGACTTAGATATCCTATTTTAGTTTAGAGTGTGTTTAGATCCATTTGTAAAGCTTAGTATAGTTGATATGCTCAAGTGCACACACACACAAGTTTTATGTTTGGATATTGGTTTTTCGGTTTTTTAGTTTAACCGATATTTGTTTTCATGAATAGTTGATCAAAACAAGTTTAATTGATATATGTATAGTTGTTTCATTCTATACATGCATGCTTAACTTTTAAACAAACTTATTTTGACTTTCCTATTCATGTATAGAAAAATCTAAGTTTGATAAAAATATAAGTTTGGTTTTGGTAAAAATGTTATAACACAAAAATAGTTTCATATGCTTGATATTAGAGTTGAAATTTTTATCACACGTTTATATATCAATGCAAAATGATAAAACTATTTTTGGGTATTTTTACAAGACTTAAAAAGATTTTTAGAAATATTTTAACATGTGTTTTCTGTCCCTGAATAGTGGCTGACAGGCCAGGACGGCCGACCGCACGGGTCGACCGTACCAAGGGCCGGTCGACCCTTGCGGTTGACCGACGTGCACAAGCCTGTGCACGTTTGGCAGACACAGAGACGGTCGGCCGGGCGGCCGACCGGACCTGAGAGCAATGCTCTCTGTTTCTGGGGGTCGACCGGGCGGTCCACCGGGTTGCCCCAACGGTCACATTTCTGACCGTTGGCGGTCGGCCGGGCCGGCCGACCGGTAACCTGTCAGGCTGCCAGATCAGCCTAACAACTAGTTTTGTTTTGGGGCTATAAATACCCCATTTCTTGGGAGATTTTCATAAGATTTTCTGAGCTAATTTTTCCCCACTCTCTGGTTTTAAAAACAAGTTTTAAAAAGAGTTTAAAGAGCAAAAAGATTCATCTTTGTGTTTAAAAGTGTTTTGTTATTTTCAAAGAAATTAGGTTTTTGGGAATTGGTTTATTGTTCTTCATCTCTATATCTATTTGGTATTTTTCCAAGAGTATTTCTTTGATCAAAACACTTTGTTTTCCACACTTGAGCCATATCTTCTATCCTATTCTATTAGGATCTTATTTTTGTGAAAAAGAAGAAAAAGAGAGATTGAGTTTGTGGTCTTTGAAACCACTTGTTGTAAACACCCTTGTTCTTGTTGTATCCCTCTTTGGTAGAGGTGATCGGGTGATTGGTTTGCTCCCTCTTTGGTAGAGGTTGAGATTGTGGTTTGCTCCCTCTTGAGAGAGGTGGAGTTTGGTTTGTAAACCCTCTTCGGTAGAGCCGTTGGTTATTGTTGTTTGGCTAAGGGCCTACCCCTCTTGTGTGAGGTGATGTTTGTATTGAGAGAGGAGTTTGGTACTCCTTGTATTGTAACAAATCCTCCTCGTTGGAGATTCCCTCGGTAGGAGATAGTGGATTGGAAATCCTTCACGGTGGTGAAGGTGGAGATGTAGAGTTAGGGGCTCGAACCTCGAAACATATCTTGGCTTTTGCGTTTGATCCATTGTCTCTCAACTCTCTCTCTCTCTCTTTACATTTGTGCAAAGCATTATTCTTAGCATCATATCATACTTGCTTGCATTTGTCCCTTGCATATATTCATATTGCCTATTCATCTTATATGCTTGGTTGTTTGTGTGTGCCTCACTTGTACTTAACCACAAGAGCTTCATATAGCACCTCAACCCAATCAAGGGGAATCAAGAGGAGTTAGTCCAGAGCCCTTCACGGGGAATTCGGCTACACTTGTGTGTTGTACTAAGTGTGTTGCAATAATTTGTTTAAGCTTCCGCATTTAGCGCATTTAGTTCCTAGATTAGCATTATCACCTATTCACCCCCCTCTAGGTGATTTACAATTGGCATCAGAGCACTTTCAATTGGTATCAGAGCCTACGCTCCTGATACTTAGGCTTAACATCCTAGGAGTGAGATCCATTTGTTTGCTAATCTTGTTTGCATTTGCTTGTTTGCACATATATAGTTTGGTCCCATGGACTTCATGACCCCACCTATGTTTGACCCTTCTAACATTCTTGTTTGGAAGACTAAGATGTCCATCTATTTACAAACCCTAGGTTTGCATGTTTTTCTTGTGGCTACCAAGAGATGTTATCTTGGTGATCGCAATCATATAGGGGCCAATGCACAAGCCCTTGAGGCCATTAGAAGCACCTTATCTAAAGAATATCTTATGCTTGCTTTTAACTTTGATTCCGCATTTGCAGTGTGAAATATGTTGACAACCACAAGCACCTCCAAGCTTCAATTGCCAATCCAACAACAGGAGGAATCTAGTGGAGACTCCGAGTCACAATGCTTAATGGTCCAAGGGAATGACTCCCTTGAGGTACACTCAGAAACCCACTTAGATGATGATGATGATGCTAGTTCTTCAAATGATTATATTAATGCCCATGCTTTAAATGAAGAACTTTCAATTGTATATGAAAAACTAATTGAAAAATATAATGTTTTGAAAAAGAAAAGTCTAGGCCTTAACAATGATAATAAAAATTTGATTTCTAGACTTAACAATGTTTTGCAAGAGAAAGAGGAGATTTCTAATGAGAGGGATTCATTAAAATCTCAACTTGATCTTGTCCTTAAAGAAAATGAGTTTTTGAAAAATAAAAATGATTGTGATAATGTGTTGAAGAAAAATGAGTTTTTATCTTCAAAAGTTGAGTTTTAAAAGAAAATAATTCTTTAAAAAGAGAAATTGATTTTATTTCAAAAGAATTAGAAATTTGTTTAAATAAAAATAAATCTTTAAAAAATGATATTGTTTCCCATGTTTGCCATGCTAGGGTAGTATCACACACTTCACCTATTGCATGCCACACTTCTTTGATTAAAAATGATATATCCATGCTTAAGAAGAGTGTTGATTGTTTGGGCTCCACTTTGAGCCAATGTGTTGTTGGACATACACGCTTGGAATCTTTGTTTCGAAAGAAACAAGTTCCATCTATTATGCATGCACACCCATCACGGCATATACATGCTCCTCACAGACACCATCACACTATGTATGCTCATGTGTACACTTGTACACATTGTGGACGTAAGGGCCACCTTGCTAAATTTTGTTATGATAGATTACATGTTTCAAATTTAGCAAATAAGTTTGTTTGGGCTAGAGAAGGAACTAACCCCCATGGACCCAAAAAGTTGTGGGTACCAAAGACCACCCCTCTTGTTTATGATGTAGGAGTGGGCTCTCACATGACGTGAGAGTAGCGGTACCTTGGAGTGGATGCGTTCCGAGCTTCATGGAGATCCATTGGATGCATCACTTTCAAGGGAAGTTTTGGTGGGAAGACCACCATGTTTTGGAGACAAGGAAAGTTGCCTCATAGGTTTTGGTAACGATCTCTAACTCCTTATTTATGATTGCATGCTTCCATGTTTATCATTTGTAGCATGATTTATTGTTTTTAGATTATTGTGAAAATGCCATGATTATTAGACTCTTGACATACATGTTTAGCCTTTTGAGACACCCATGTTTAATATGGACTATCATTTTGTGTTCTCACCATTTGTTTAGCTATCATGTCTATCATAGGTTTAATAACATATGAATTTACATAATAATCATGTTTATGTTTATCATGTTAATTTTTATCTTGTTTTGATACTTCATGATTTGAATATATGTTTAAATGTTAGTTTTCATGAAGACTAGGATTTATATTTGTGCATATAGTGGGCCACAAATAAATCTATATATGTTTGAGCTTGATTGCTTATTTGTTTCCATTAGATGTGCTAGTATAGTCTAGTTTTGATGATCCATGCATTTTAAACATGTATTCCCATTTTGATTTTGTTTTAAGATCATGAGTTTTCATTTCATGTATATGTCTATTTTGTCAAACTTTAAGATATACATGTATACCCCTTGAGTCATTTGCTTTTCATGCAAATCTATACATATGGACTCAATTGTGTTTAGGGATATGTATGTATACTTTTTGTGTTGACAAATCATACATATACCTTGAAATGAAATTTGTTTTAATAAAAATTTGTTTCCATGTGTTTTTTGTTTAACTTCATGTATATGTCTATTTTATCCAAATTATCGTTTATACATATACATCCTTTTGAGCCACGTGCCTTCATGCATATATCTTTGTGGACTCGTTGTGTTTGGATATGTATGTATACCTTAATTTGTATAAGACATACATATACCTTGAAGATTAAATAAGTTTTGATGATTTTCATATTTTCGTGTTTTAAGGAATATTGAGCTTAATTGTCAATTTTCATGATTATGTGTTTCACATAACACTTGCACACTCACCTCTTTTACAATGTTTCTCATGATTGTGTTTTTCATGAGTATGTTTTAGCTTAATGGATTTTGAGTGTTTTAGTGCCATGTGGATTTCATGTTTCATGAAAAATATTTTTGTTTTATTCCTTGCTTGAAGAATTTCGTACTAGTTTAAAAGTTTTTCCATTTAACTAGTTACGGTATTCTTCATTTTGGTAGAGTTTTTCAAACAAAGCTTATTTTCAAATCTATTTTTGAAAACCCCTACCTTAATGGGAGGTTGGATGGGAGATCATGTTCATGTATGCTTTAAAATGAAAATCATTTAAAACTTGAACCATGATTGGGTGGTAGTTATATGAGATATACTCTTGATCTTATTGTTATTTCAATTGGTATCGTTGAATTCTTTCAATTGGTATCAATTTTGACCTTTATTGTATACTCATATATTTTGTATGTATGTATGCCTTCAATTCCAAGAATATCAATTTCAATTGGTATCTATTTTTCATACATACATATATATATATATATATATATATATATATATATATATTTATATATATATATATATAAATATGTTTGTGTTTATGCTAAGCTTGAGTTTCAATTTTGTTTCAATTGATTACTTTTAAATTGGTATCAAGCCTACGCATTGTTTTAGTTGGTATTTCATAAAGGGGGAGAAAATTCGTATTTCATCTTTCAATTGGTATTTATTTTCCACTCTCATACTTTATGATTGAAAATTCAAATTTGGTATTATATGTTCAAAATGAAAAATATTTACAATTGGTATCAAAATTTTTGTTTAGACATTCAAAATTTATTATGTTTAAATTTCAATTGGTATCAAGATTTTCATGTGTTTTGCTTAAAATTGGTATCAATTTTTTTTGTTTACTCTCAATTGGTATCAGGATGCTCTACTTTGACATATTTTTAATTGATATCTTAATTGAATGTCACCCCTATTTAGTTTTGTTTTTGTTTTAGACAAAGGGGGAGAACATTGTCTTTATTAACCCTTTTGTTGATTCATGGTTTCAAACAAAAAAGGGGAAAATTTTTTATTGATTTAGCTTTGCTTTTACCCTTTATTGATTGATTCTTTGTATTAAAAAGAGAGAAGATTTTGTTTTGTTTTGATTGTTTACCCCTTTGTTGATGATTGACAAAAAGGGGAGAAAGATTTTGAGTTTATATATGCACATTTATGTTTTGCATATATTAAGTTTAATTTAGTTTAATTTTAATTGGTATCTAGAGTATGTTTTATTTTTGAACATTTCATTGGTATCTAGAACCTTTTACTGTTTATGCATTTCTATGCATTCATGTTTAAGAGCCTTCATTGTATATTCATTATGTTTATTTGGTTATGCATGAGTTAAGGGGGAGCTTCTTTGAAGCTTAACTTTAATCCATGCATATATAACTCCATGAGTTTTGTCATCATCAAAAAGGGGGAGATTGTTGGCCCAAAGGTCTTCCACCCTAGTTTTGATGATGATTAACTCATGTAGTTATGTTTACTAATAATCTTGTGATTTTAGTTTCAGATCATTAAGCAAGATATTAGTAGGTGATTGCTTCAAAAAGATGAGTTTGGAAGCCTTCACATGGTGATTCCCGTGCCCAAGCATCAAGATCATACCTTTGCACTCGGTGGATCACGGTTTGGGATCGAGTCTACTTGAAGATGGAGATCGTCAAGAAGACTTGGTATCCTAGTTTAGTTTAGAGTGTGTTTATATCCATTTGTAAAGCTTAGTATAGTTGATATGCTCAAGTGCACACACACACAAGTTTTATGTTTGGATATTGGTTTTTTGGTTCTTTAGTTTAACCGATATTTGTTTTCATAAATAGTTGATCAAAACAAGTTTAATTGATATATGTATAGTTGTTTCATTCTATACATGCATGCTTAACTTTTAAACAAACTTACTTTGACTTTCTTACTCATGTATAGAAAAATCCAAGTTTGATAAAAATACAAGTTTTGGTTTTGGTAAAAGTGTTATAACACAAAAATAGTTTCATATGCTTGATATTTGAGTTGAAATTTTTATCACATGTTTATATATCAATGCAAAATGATAAAACTATTTTTGGGTATTTTTACAAGACTTAAAAGATTTTTAGAAATATTTTAACATGTGTTTTCTGTCCCTGAATAGTGGCTGACAGGCCAGGACGGCCGACCGCACGGGTCGACCGTACCAAGGGCCGGTCGACCCTTGCGGTCGACCGACGTGCACAAGCCTGTGCACGTTTGGCAGACACAGGGACGGTCGGCTGGGCGGCCGACCGGACCTGAGAGCAGTGCTCTCTGTATCTGGGGGTCGACCGGGCGGTCGATCGGGTTGCCCCAACGGTCACATTTCTGACCGTTGGCGGTCGGCCGGGCCGGCCGACCGGTAGCCTGTCAGGCTGCCATATCAGCCTAACGGCTAGTTTTGTTTTGGGGCTATAAATACCCCATTTCTTGGGAGATTTTCATAAGATTTTTCTGAGCTAATTTTTCCCCACTCTCTGGTTTTAAAAACAAGTTTTAAAAAGAGTTTAAAGAGCAAAAAGATTCATCTTTGTGTTTAAAAGTGTTTTGTTATTTTCAAAGAAATTAGGTTTTTGGGAATTGGTTTATTGTTCTTCATCTCTATATCTATTTGGTATTTTCCCAACAGTATTTCTTTTATCAAAACACTTTGTTTTTCACACTTGAGCCATATCTTCTATCCTATTCTATTAGGATCTTGTTTTTGTGGAAAAGAAGAAAAAGAGAGATTGAGTTTGTGGTCTTTGAAATCACTTGTTGTAAACACCCTTGTTCTTGTTGTATCCCTCTTTGGTAGAGGTAATTGGGTGATTGGTTTGCTCCCTCTTTGGTAGAGGTTGAGATTGTGGTTTGCTCCCTCTTGAGAGAGGTAGAGTTTTGTTTGTAAACCCTCTTCGGTAGAGCCATTGGTTGTTGTTGTTTGGCTAAGGGCCTACCCCTCTTGTGTGAGGTGGTGTTTGTATTGAGAGAGGAGTTTGGTACTCCTTGTATTGTAACAAATCCTCCTCGGTGGAGGTTCCCTCGGTGGGAGATAGTGGATTGGAAATCCTTCACGGTGGTGAAGGCGGGGATGTAGAGCTAGGGGCTCGAACCTCGAAACATATCTTGGCTTTTGCGTTTGATCCATTGTCTCTCAACTCTCTCTCTTTGCATTTGTGCAAAGCATCATTTTTAGCATCATATCATACTTACTTGCATTTGTCCCTTGCATATATTCATATTGCCTATTCATCTTATATGCTTGGTTGTTTGTGTGTGTCTCACTTGTACTTAACCACAAGAGCTTCACATAGCACCTCAAGCCATTCAAGGGGAATCAAGAGGAGTTAGTCCAGAGCCCTTCACGGGGAATTCGGTTACACTTGTGTGTTGTACTAAGTGTGTTGCAATATTTTGTTTAAGCTTCCGCATTTAGCGCATTTAGTTCCTAGATTAGCATTATCACCTATTCACCCCCCCCCCCTCTAGGTGATTTACAATTGGCATCAGAGCACTTTCAGCTTCTGCCAAGAGATAGGCTTAGCAATTTTAGCATTACACAACAAATACATTTTGTCTTGTGTCAGACTGGGATGGAGTCTATAAAACACCTATTCTTTGAATGCCCCTATGCAGCATATATATGGTCTCTTTGCAAGCTAATGTTGATACTTAACCCTGTCATATGCAGCATAGAAGAAGAAGCTAAAAACCTGGCATCAGTTTTTCTCAAAAAAACCAGAGCTTCGTTTTTTGCTAAATCAGTCTTTGCAGCATCAATTTGGCATATCTGGCAAGAGAGGAATAGACGTATTTTTCAAGCATATGAAATGAATAAAGTAATGGTTTTCAAGAAACTATATGAGGATATACATGTGCTGGTCCAAATTATCATTGGAAAACTTCAAGAGACGGCAAAGAATTGGCGATACTGAGCAATTGGGTATTGTAACTATATACATATTTCTGATCTGCACCTCCAGGAATCCTTTTGCAGAAACACGAGCATACTGCATGTATATGCTTGATACTGTTGATTTGTGATAACTGTTTAACAATAGGATGTATCCTTTTTGGCTTTGGGTCATTCTGAAGTCTTTCTTCGTGTACTATAGTAGAGGGTGATGGCTAAGGTCCTCTTCCCTCTCTATAGTTATATAAACTTAGACATAAAGAATAGCCTAGACATCATTTATCTTTGTGAAAGTGCACCTAGAGGGGGGAGAATTGGTGTAATGCTAGTCTTCAGATCCAAATGCAAAAATGCAATAATTTAAAGTATGAATGATACAAACGGTCAACTCAAATTAAGAAGTGAAGACGGATTCCTTATGAAGGGCTCTAGAACTTCTCCTCTATACTCACTAGATGATAAGTTGAGGTGATCAATTGCGTTCTTGATTTAGAGAATGAAAACTGACAAGAATGAATGATGCAAGTAAGTGAAATAGAATCACAGAAACAAGTGCAAGCAAATAAAGAGAGCAAGAGAGAAAAAACAATCGCAAATACAAGTGATTTACTTTGAGGTTCGAGCACCAAGCCTTTCTTCCCGCCTTCACCGTGTGAAGGAATTCACTGCCCACTAAGGATCTTTTCACAAAGGAGCCTCCACAATTAAACTAAAAGATCTACTCAAGATTACCGGAATACACAACTCCAACTTTCAATTCTCTACACAAGAGATAACACAAAGCCAATGAGTTTAACAAGCTCTTGGAGACCACAAAGATCATAAACAATCCCTTTAGAGCTTTCTAGAGTATTTGATGTGAAATGATGCTCAAGAAGTTTGTGAAAGAGAAACTTAGTTAAAACGATTCAATCAAAGAGCTGAAAAACTTGTCGAAAATGATTTTGAAATGAGAGCACTTGAAGTAAGAAAACTTGAAATTTTTTCTCTTGAATAAACTTGATTTTCAAATATTTTCAAGACTAATTATCTTGTTATATTTAATCCTCTACAAATGAACCATTTATATAGGCAAATAATAAAACACCATTAGAAAAGCCTATTAGGTCATTAAGATTAGCCTCAAAAAGAGTAAAAAAGCATGTTGGGAAAAAAGTCAAAGAAACAGTTTTTCAAAAACTAGCCGTTATTGTAGCATTGCCAGAAGATCGGTCGACTGCCCGGTCGACCGGTAGTTTAATATTTTGAACTATCCGTTGGCATTAGTCGACTGCCTGGTCGAACGATCTCAATCGAGACTAGGCTAGTGCCACTCGGTCGACCGTTCGGTCACCCGACAAACATGCACAACGTGCACAAGCAGAGGTCTAACTGACCCGTGGTCTGGTCGGCCGCCAGGTTGACCGACCAAGCCTAAAAAATAGTTTTTGGCTAAAAAATAAATATAAAGTTATTTTAAAAAGTTTTATATGAGTTATAAAAATTGTTTGGTAATACATAGGCTTCATGATACATGTTATAATGTGGATATAAAATCTTGGAAAATCATGGGACATTTATCAAACATTTGAACCTTTGTAAAATACCAAATTGAGAAATACTAGATATTAAAATTCGTACTTTTAAAACTTGATTCTTGTTTGTGTGTGTGTCTGTGTGTGTGACTTATTGAGCATCAATTCTACAGACTATACTTTAACATGATGTTTTCTTACATAGGTGCTATGTCTCCAAGTCAACTTCTAGTGGAGTTCTCCATGAGTGAGTCTTGACTTTCTTAGCTTGAATTCCATCATTGAGTGAGCTTGAGACTTCAATACCTTCTTTTAAGGAAGAAGCTCTTTGAAACTTCTTAACACCTGAAGAATACATTAATACTTGAACATGATTAGTACTAAATAACTACATATGTTTTGTTAACATCAAAACAATAAACCGGTGATTGCAACCTTAGGCCAACAATCTCTCCCTTTTAATGATGATAAAACATATGAGTAATTTTATAAAAAAATATAAAGAGCATAGTAAAGCTCCCCCTAAAGTTATGCTTAACTATCAAGTTTAATTGTTTATGACTAAAAATTGTTATATTATAAGCAAGTCATCATATGCATATAGATATAGATGTGAAAATTGAATAGTTATGCAAAAACATTTCTATCCTCCATCCATGCCTCCACCACCACAATGAGTATGCAACAAGGCATATAAACATGAAATAGAGATAATAAATATTTTATAATCTCAATACAATTTAAAGCATAAGCATAGATATACCAATGCATAGATACCAATTAAATAATATGTTTAAAATGGATATGCCAATTTGAGATAAACATAAACATAAATATATGAAATAACTCATAAATACTTCTCCCTCTTTTTGTCAGAAATCAAAAGGGGGCTCATGAAAACTAAAAACTAGTAGATACCAATTAAAAAAACAAAAAACTAGTATATACCAATAATCACAAAGGTAAAAAATATACCAATTTAAAAATAGAACTTCATGTTTACTAAGAAAAATAAATATGAATTTCAATGGGAAGTTTCACGAATCCATAATAAAAACATTGAATTCACAACAAATAAACAAAAATTTATTAAAATCGAATGTTTTGGTAAAAATATATCCGCTAATTGAAAATCAGAAGAAACATAATAAATTTTAATATCTTCTTTCTCATAATGATCTCTAAGAAAATAATATCTAATCTCTATGTGTTTGGTCTTGCTATATTGATTTGCATTTTTTGGTCATATGAATGGTACAAGTATTATCATAAAATATTTTAATATGGTCAAAATGCAATTCACAATCAAGGAGAGTATGTTTTATCTAAGAAACTTGTGCATAACAAGCTCCAATAGCAACATACTGCGCTCGGTGGTTGAGAAGGCTACGAAATTTTATTTTTTGAAAGAATATGAAATAAGATAATTTCTTAAAAATTGACAAGTTTCACTAGTGCTCTTCCTATCCACTCTACAACCGGCATAGTCGGCATCCGAAAAATTCGTTATTGAGAATTGTCTGGTCTTCGGATACCACAAGCCCATTCTAATACTGCCCTTAAGATATTTAATAATATATTTTACGACAATTAAGTGAGACTCTTTAGGACAATATTGAAATCAAGCACATAGACATATGCTAAACATAATATCCGGCCTACTAGCCGTCAAATAAAGAAAGTTATCAATCATACTTGATAGAGTTTAATGTCAACATTTTTATCTTGTTCATCTTTATCAAGCTTTGTTGTGGTACCCACGGGAGTCTTGCATATCTTTGCATCTTCAAGCCCAAATTTCTTGATAACTTTTCTTGTATTCTTGGCTTGATATATGAAGTTCCCATCACCTCTTTACTTGATTTGGAGTCGAAAAAAATAGTTGAGCTCCCCCATCATACTCATTTCAAATTCTTTCTTCATGTATGATTCAAAATCCTTACAAAACTTTTCGTTAGTAGATCCAAAATTGATATCATCAATATATATTTGTACTATCAAGAAATCATTATCTATATGCTTTGTAAATGAAGTAGTATCAACTTTGCCTTTAATAAAATCATTTAAAATAAGAAAAGTACTCAATCTTTCATCACAAGCTCTTGGAGCTTGTTTTAAACCATACAAAACCTTTTAAACTTTTAAAAAAAAATCTAGATGTGTAGGATCAACAAACCAGGGGGTTGTTCAACATACACCTCCTCTTCAATAAAATCATTCAAAAATGTACTTTTAACAAATTTTTAAAAGAAGCAAAAGCGAGTGCCATCCGTATGTCTTCAAGCCGTGCTACGAGTGCAAAAGTTTCCTCAAAATCAATTCCTTCGATTTGGGTGTAACCTTGGGCCATTAACCCAGCTTTATTCCTAATAACATTTCATGACTCATCTAACTTATTCCTAAACATCTATTTAGTACTAATTGTTAGTCTATCATGGGGTCTAAGAATAAGATGCCAAACTTGGTTGCGCTCAAATTGATTGAGCTTTTCTCATGGCAAGCAACCAATATGAGTCGCCCTCGACTTTGAGGATGTTTTTCGGCTCAATATGGGAAATGAATGCAAAATGGCCAGAAATATTATTGGGTTTGGAGCGAGTAGCTATCCCTTTGGATACATCACCAATGAAGAAGTCCTTGGGATGGCTTGTAGCATATCTCCAATTCTTTGAAAGTGGTTGTGTTGGCTCTACTTCACCATTTTGGGCTTCTCCGTTTGTATTATCCTTAGGCTTTTCCTCTTCGCCTTGTGCCAGTGAATCTTTCATGAAAATTGTTTTGAAGTCTTCACCTAAAGAATCAATCCCTACAACATTCTTCATAAGAGAGTTGATTTCTCAAACTTAACATGTATAGACTTCTCAATAGTCAAGGTTGACCTATTGAAAACTCTATAAGCCTTACTAACATTTTAGTATCCAACAAAAACAGCCTCAAGAAATTTTGGATCAAACTTGCCAGAATTACCTTTGGTGTTCAAAACAAACTTGAAACCAAAAAAATTAAAGTAGGAAACTTTTAGTTTTCTCAAATAGTAAATTTTAAAGGAAGTTTTATTTGAGTTTTTAAAAAAAATAAATTTGATTCTCAATGTAACATGAAGTGTTTACGGCCTCAACCCATAAATATTGAGAGAGTCCGTAATCACTAATCATTATCCTAACCATTTCTTGAAAAGAGTGTGATTCTTTCTTTCAACGACTCCATTTTTTTGTGAAGTTATAGGACAAGATAGTTCATGTTAAATTTCATTTTTTAACAATAAGTGATTGCACACATTTATTGTATTATTCTTTATTACATTTTCACATTTATCATATAATAAATCTGCTAAATTTCTTGTCTTAAATGTCTATTTTGCAGAAGATAATCAAGGGGAGAAAGAGGATAAAATCAAAGCAATATCAGTTAAATTCAGATTTAACTGGATCTATTTGGTTAAAGAAAGATGATCCCAAATCTAACTGGTTAAATAAAGTTTTGGTGAATCAAGTGGTTAAATCTAAAGATTAACCGGGATAAGGTCAAATATAGAGTCCAAATCCAAATGGATAAATGGATAGAGAGAAGGTCAACGGATGAGATGAAGCAAATTTGACTCAGATTTTGACTGAATACATTTTAATATTTGAATCATAACTTTCGCTACCGAAATTCAAATCTAATTATTCAAGATGATCCAGAAAGAAGACTTAGAGGGCTACAACTCTTAAGTTGATCACTATTTCTAATTCTATAATTTGATAAGTTATATTCAGCAATCAACACGCCAATAAGCTGCAGATCAGAACTGAATATCCACATCAAATCAAGTTTAGAGATAAGAGGAGAATTCAAATTCAGAAATAGCTTCCCCTATCTTCATACTCCTCTAACCTCTGCATTTCTCCTATAAATACCTACAATCTCAAATGTAAATCACCTAGAGGGGGGTGAATAGGTGATATGCTAATCTATAAACTAAATGCGCTAAATGCGGAAGATTAAAAACTAATTTGCAACACACTTTGTACAACACACAAGTGTAGCCGAATTCCCCGTGAAGGGCTCTGGACTAACTCCTCTTGATTCCCCTAGATATGGGTTGAGGTGCTATATGAAGCTCTTGTGGTTAAGTACAAGTGAGGCACACACACAAGCAATTCAAGCATATAATAGATATGACAATATGAATCAATGCTCAAACACAATCAAATAGATATGATGCTATGAATGATGCTATGCACAAAGTAAAGAGAGAGAGTTTAGAGACAAGTGGATCAAACGCAAACACAATGATATGTTCCGAGGTTCGAGCCCTTAGCTCTACGTCCCCGCCTTCACCGAGAAGGATTTCTAATCCACTAAAGGAGTACCGAACTCCTCTCTCAACCTTACAATGCCACCGAGGCAATATAACCACAATCCACCTCTACTGAAGAGGGATAAGGCCCGTAGCCAATAACAAACACAATCACCTCTACCGAAGAGGGATCCAAACTAATATCACTCCGATCAACCTCTACCAAAGAGGGATACACAAATACAAGGAGGGTTTACAACTTGGAGGCTCAATCAACCGCAAACTATCTCTTTCCACAAAATAAAGATCCTAAATAGATTAGGATAGAAGATATAGCTCAAGTTGAAAAACTAGGTGTTTGGAAAACAAGAAATCAAAGAAAAACACTTGGGAAAACTCTTGCAAAAGATAGAAATGAAAACCAATACAAATCTCCCAAATTTCTATTTTCTTTGATTTTCCCAAACCCTAAAACACAAACCCAAATTTGAAGTTTAAAGCCCAAAAATACTTTTAAAAACTTGTTTAAAACACTTGTATATCAGAGAAATTTTGGCTTTTAAAATCTTAGTTAAAACCCCCAAGAAATGGGGTATTTATAGGCCCAACCAGAAACTAGCCGTTAGGCTGATCTGTCAGCCAGACAGGCTAGCGGTCGGCCGGCCGGCCGACCGCCAACGGTCAGAAATGTGACCGTTGGGGCAACCCGGTCGACCGTACGGCCGACCGCCCAGATACAGAGAGCAGACTCTCTGATCCGGTCGGCCTCGGCCGACTGCCCAGATACAGAGAGCAAAACTTCTGATCCGGTCGGCCGCCCGGCCGACCGTCTCTGTGACTGCCAAACGTGCACAAGCCTGTGCACGTCGGTCGACCGCAAGGGTCGACCGGCCTTTGGTGCGGTCGACCTGTGCGGTCGGCCGACCTGGCCTGTCAGCCACAAATCTGGGACAGAAACACTTGTTAAAAACATTTCTAAAAATTCTTTTATCTCTTGTAAAAATACCCAAAAATAGTTTTATCATTTTGCATTGATATATAAACATGTGATAAAAATTTCAACTCAAATATCAAGCATATGAAACTATTTTTGAGTTTTATCATTTTTACCAAAAACCAAAACTTGTATTTTATCAAACTTGGATTTTTCAATACATGAATAGGATAGTCAAAATAAGTTTGTATAGGAAGTTTAAGCATGCATGTATAACTAGAATACATCTATTATACATATAAATCATTTAAACTTGTTTTGATTAATCTATTCTTGAAAACAAATATCAGTTAAACTTAAAACCGAAAAACCAATATCCAAACATAAAAACGTGTGTGTTGTGCACTTGAGCATATCAACTATTCTTATCTTTACAAATGGATCTAAACACACAAAACTAAATTAGGATACCTAAGTCTTCTTGACGATCTTTCATCTTCAAGTCGACTCGATCCCAAACTGTGATCCACTGAGTGCAAAGGTTTGATCTTGATGCTCGGGCACCGGAATCACCATGTGAAGGCTTCAAAAACTCATCTTGTTGAAGCAATCACCAACTAATATCTTGATCAATAATCTGTAACTAAAATCACAAGATAATTAGTAAACATAACTACATGAGTTAATCATCATCAAAACTAGAGAGGAAGGCCTCTGGGCCAACAATCTCCCCCTTTTTGATGATGACAAAACTCATGGAGTTATATATGCATGGATTAAAGTTAAGCTTCAAAGAAGCTCCCCCTTAACTCATACATAAATAAATAAACAATAAATATGCAATGAATATTAAACATGAAACATGAAATATGCATATCTATGCATATACAATAAAAGGTTCTATATATCAATGAAATGTTCAAAACAAAACATGCTCTAGATACCAATTAAAATTAAACTAAATTAAACTTAATATATGCAAAACATAAATATGCATATATAAAACATGTACCAAACTCAAAATTTTTCTCTCCCTTTTTGTCAATCATCAACAAAGGGATAAAAACCAAAACAAAACAAAATCTTCTCCCCCTTTTAATACAAAGAAACAATCATTAATAAGGGGTAAAAGCAAAACTAAATCAATAAATTTTTCTCCCCCTTTTTGTTCGAAACAAAGAATCAATAAAAGAGTTAACAAAAATGTTCTCCCCTTTTTGTCTAAAACAAAACAAAAACCAAATAGGGTTAACAATCAATTAAGGTACCAATTGAAAATATGTCAAAGTAGCATCTTGATACCAATTGAAAGTAAACATAAATCAATCAACAAATGGTATATGCGATATACATTCATGAAGAGGAAGATGTGAAGCTTTCCTACATAGATACATTACATGAAGGAGGGATGACAAGCCCTAATTCACATAACGTACACTATGCAATGCATAAGAGGAGATGTGAAGCTCTCCCTACACACGTGTATCACATAAAGAAAAGATTGTCAAGCTCTTCAATATAAGATACACTCATCATGAATCTATATGTAGAAGAGATGTTAAGCTCTCCTTGCATAATAAAGAGATGTTAAGCTCTCCTTGCATAATACAAATCAAAACTTTTGACTATTTATCTTTAAACAAAATTTTCATATACCAATTTTTAAAACATTCAAATAAACATCTTGATATCAAAAGAGAGTATTTTTTTTTAAGTATATGATATCAATTTAAATTTTTATTTTCTATCATAAAGTAAGGGAGTGGAAATACAAATACCAATTGTAAATATGAAAATCAAAATTTCTCCCCCTTTATGAAATACCAACAAAACATATGCACAGGCTTGAAATGAGATACCAATTGAAAAGCAATTGAAAACTAATCAATTGAAACAAAATTGAACCTCAAGCTTTAGCATAAGCAAAACATATATATGTATGAAAAATAGATACCAATTGAAATTGATATTCTTGGAATGCAAGCATACATATATGAAAATATATGAGTATACAATAAAAGGTCAAAATCGATACCAATTGAAATAATTTCAATGATACCAATTGAAACAACAATAATGATCAAGTGTATACATCATACAACTACCACCCAATCATGTTCAAGTTTTAAAATGATTTTCAATATAAGGCATACATGAGCATGATCTCCCATCCAACCTCCCATGGATGGTAGGGGTTTTCAAAAATAGATTTGAAAATAAGCTTTGTTTGAAAAACTCTACCAAATGAAGAATATCGCAACTAGTTATAAGAAAAAGTTGTAAACTAGTACGAAATCCTTCAAGTAAGGAATAAAACAAAATTATTTTTCATAAACATGAAATCCACATGATATTCAACACTCAAGTCAATAAAGCACATATAGGACTCATGAAAACAAAACATGAGCAAACAAGAAATGTGAGTGTACAAGTAAGATGTGAAGATCATAATCATGAAAGATGGACAATAAGCTCAATATTCCTTGAAACAAGAAAACATGAAAATCATCAAAACTATTTAATCTTCAAGGTATATGTATGTCCTATACAAATTAAAGTATACATATATATCCAAAACACAACGAGTCCACAAAGATATATGCATGAAGGCACGTGGCTCAAAAGGATGTATATGTATAAACAATAATTTGGATAAAATGGACATATACATGAAGTCAAATATAAACACATGGAAACATGAAAAACTAAATTTTCATTAAAACAAATTTCATTTCAAGGTATATGTATGATTTGTCAACACAAAAAGTATACAGACATATCCCTAAACACAATTGAGTCCAATAAATAAAGATTTGCATGAAAAGCAAATGACTCAAGGGTTATACATGTATATCTTAAAGTTTAGCAAAATGGACATATAAATGAAATGAAAGCTCATAAACATAAAACAAATCCAAAAATAGGAATACAAGTTTAAAATGTATGGATCATCAAAACTAGACTATACTAGCACATCTAATGGGTTCAAATAAGCATTTAAGCACAAACATATATAGATTTATTTGTGGCCCACTATATGCACAAATATATTCCTAGTCTTAATGAAAACTAACATTTAAACATGTAATCAACGCATGAAGCATAAAACGGGATAAAAATCAACATGATAAACATAAGCATGATTATTAAGAAAATCCACATGTTATTAAACCTAAGATAAACATGATAGCTAAATAAAGGTGAGAACACTAAAATAATGGTCCATATTAAACATGGGTGTCTCAAAATGCTAAACATGTATGTCAAGGATTTAATAAACATGGCATTTTCATAATGATCATATAAACATCAAACATGCTAAGAATAATGAACATGAAAAGCATGCATAAATAAATAAGGAGTAAGAGACCGTTACCAAAACCTATGAGGCAACTCTCCAAGACTCCAAAACAAGGTGGTCTTCTCCACCAAACCTCCCTTGAAAGTGATGCATCAAATTGATTTCCATGAAGCTCGGAATGCATCCACTCCAAGGTACCGCTACTCTCACGTCATGCGAGAGCCCACTCCTACATCATAAACAAGAGGGGTGGTCTTTGGTACCCACAACTTTTTGGGTCCATGGGGGTTAGTATCATTCCTAACCCAAAGAAATTTATTTGCTAAATTACAATCATGTATACGATCGAAACAAAATTTAGCAAGGTGGCCCTTACGTCCACAATGTGTACAAGTGTACACATAAGCATACATAGTGTGATGGTGTCCGTGAGGAGCATGTGTATGCCGTGATGGGTGTGCATGCATAATAGATGGAGCTTGTTTCTTTCGAAACAAAGTTTCCAAACGTGTATGGCTCTTGGCACATTGGCTCAAAGTGGAGCCCAAACAAACAACCTTCTTCTTAAGCATTGAAATATCATTATCAATCAAAGAAGAAGTGTGGCATGCAATAGGTGAAGTGTGTGATACTACCCTAGCATGGCAAACATGTGCATCAATCTTATTTTGCAAACCATCATTTTTCTTTAAACAATCATTTAAATCATTTGAAATAGAAATTATTTTGTTTTTCAAAGCAACATTCTCTTTTAAAAAAAATTAATTTTTGAAGACAAGTTTTCATTTTTCTTTAAAATAACATGGCAATCATTTTTATTTTTCAAAAAATTATTTTCTTTTAGTGTAAGTTTTAATTGAGATCTCAATGAATCCCTTTCATTATAGACCTCAACCTTCTCTTGCAAAACCTTGTCAATTCTAGAATGCAAACATTTTTTTTCTTTTTCAAGGCCTAGATTTTTCTTTTTCAAAACTTTATAATTTTCAATCAATTTTTCACAAACTATTGAAAGTTCTTCATTCAAAGCATGGGCATCAACAAATTCATCACATGAAGAACTAGAATCAAAACTATCTAGTTGAGTTTCCGAGTATACCTCAAGGGAGTCATTCCTTTGGACCGTATAGCATTGTTACGGCTCGGATTCATCTCCACTAGATTCCTCTTCTTGTTGGATTGGCATTTGAAGCTCGGAGGTGGTGGTTGTTGCCAACTTGTTCCACACTGCAAAGGCGGAATCAAGATTAGAAACAAGCATAAGATATTCGTTTGAAAGCGTGCTTCTAATGGCCTTTAGGGCTTGTGCATTGGCCCCTATATGCTTGCTATCACTAAGGTAGGATTCCTTGGTAATGGCAAGGTGAACCTTATAACCTAGGGTTTGGAAGTATATGGACATCCTAGTCTTCCAAACAAGAATGTTGGAAGGGTCAAACATAGGTGGGGTCATGAAGTCCATGGATGTAAACTATATGTGTGCAAACAAGCAAAATGCAAATGTAGATTAGCAAACAAAGGATCTCACTCCTAGGATGTTAAGCCTAAGTATCAGGAGCGTAGGCTCTGATACCAATTGTAAATCACCTAGAGGGGGGTGAATAGGTGATATGCTAATCTATAAACTAAATGCGCTAAATGCGGAAGATTAAAAACTAATTTGCAACACACTTAGTACAACACACAAGTGTAGCCGAATTCCCCGTGAAGGGCTCTGGACTAACTCCTCTTGATTCCCCTAGATATGGGTTGAGGTGTTATATGAAGCTCTTATGGTTAAGTACAAGTGAGGCATGCACACAAGCAATTCAAGCATATAATAGATATGACAATATGAATCAATGGTCAAACACAAGCAAATAGATATGATGCTATGAATGATGCTATGCACAAAGTAAAGAGAGAGAGTTTAGAGACAAGTGGATCAAACGCAAACACAATGATATATTCCGAGGTTCGAGCCCTTAGCTCTACGTCCCCGCCTTCACCGAGAAGGATTTCTAATCCACTAAAGGAGTACCGAACTCCTCTCTCAACCTTACAATGCCACCGAGGCAATACAATCACAATCCACCTCTACCGAAGAGGGATAAGGCCCGTAACCAACAACAAACACAATCACCTCTACCGAAGAGGGATCCAAACTAATACCACTCCAATCAACCTCTACCAAAGAGGGATACACAAATACAAGGAGGGTTTACAACTTGGAGGCTCAATCAACCTCAAACTATCTCTTTTCCACAAAATAAAGATCCTAAATAGATTAGGATAGAAGATATAGCTCACGTGAAAAAACTAGGTGTTTGGAAAATAAAAAATCAAAGAAAAACACTTGGAAAAACTCTTGCAAAAGATAGAAATGAAAACCAATACAAATCTCCCAAATTTCTATTTTCTTTGATTTTCCCAAACCCTAAAACACAAACCCAAATTTGAAGTTTAAAGCCCAAAAATACTTTTGAAAACTTGTTTAAAACACTTGTATATTAGAGAATTTTGGCTCTTAAAATCTTAGTTAAAACCCCCAAGAAATGGGGTATTTATAGGCCCAACCAGAAACTAGCCGTTAGGCTGATCTATCAGCATGACAGGCTAGCGGTCGGCCGGCCGGCCGACCGCCAACGGTCAGAAATGTGACCGTTGGGGCAACCCGTCGACCGTACAAACGACCGCCCAGATACAGAGAGCAGACTCTCTGATCCGGTCAGCCGCTCGGTCGACCGCCCAGATACAGAGAGCAAGGCTCTCTGATCCGGTCGGCCGCCCGGCCGACCGTCCCTGTGACTGCCAAACGTGCACAAGCCTGTGCACGTCGGTCGACCGCAAGGGTCGACCGGCCTTTGGTGTGGTCGACCCGTCCGGTCGGCCGACCTGGCTTGTCAGCCACAAATCTGGGACAGAAAAACTTGTTAAAAATATTTCTAAAAATTCTTTTATCTCTTATAAAAATACCCAAAAATAGTTTTATCATTTTGCATTGATATATAAACATGTGATAAAAATTTCACCTCAAATATCAAGCATATGAAACTATTTTTGTGTTTAATCATTTATACCAAATAACAAAACTTGTATTTTATCAAACTTGATTTTTCAATACATGAATAGTATAGTCAAAATAAGTTTGTATAGGAAGTTTAAGCATGCTTGTATAACTAGAATACATCTATTATACATATAAACCATTTAAACTTGTTTTGATCAATCTATTCATGAAAACAAATATCGGTTAAACTAAAAATCGAAAAACCAATATCCAAACATTAAAACGTGTGTGTTGTGCACTTGAGCATATCAACTATTCTTATCTTTAAAAATGGATCTAAACACACTAAACTAAACTAGGATACCTAAGTCTTCTTGACGATCTTCCATCTTCAAGTCGATTCGATCCCAAACCGTGATCCACCGAGTGCAAAGGTATGATCTTGATGCCCGGGCGCCGGAATCACCATGTGAAGGCATCAAAAACTCATCTTGTTGAAGCAGTAACCAACTAATATCTTGATCAATGATCTGTAACTAAAATCACAAGATAATTAGTAAACATAACTACATGAGTTAATCATCATCAAAACTAGAGAGGAAGGCCTCTGGGCCAACGTCAAAGGCAAAGGGGACAACCAAGAAGAGAGTAAAATTTAGGCTAATTTATAGTTTGTAACTTAGGTTTTTTTTTAATTTTCTTTCATGCAATTTTATTTTCTTTATTTAACTGAGAGGAGAGGATACTTTCATGGAGGAATGAGAGCAAGCTTGTATTGAAGGTGACACCGGTGTAAGTGATCTTTTCTTCTATTGTTATTTGAATCAAATTGAAGTTTCATTTTTCTTCTTTACTCTTATTTTCATTTACCTTTGTCTTTTGTGTTTGTGGATCCAAATGAATCCGATAGCCTCGAAGTTGCCTTACCCTTGCAAGTGCCGTTGATAGCTTATGGTGATGGATATCCATTTCTATGATAGTGTAGCTTGCCTCTTCAATTCATAATGTAATACATGAATGGCCAAGATCCTATTTGTCATACTTCGCTCGCCTTCAAGCAAAGGTACATCGTCGATACGGGTCAATGGTAAGCAGGAGCCGAAGAGGTAAGTAACTTTTTTAGGCTTTAGTTTTCTTTTCTTTTAATTTTAGTGTAAATTACCAACACCACAATCTTCTAAATCTCTTTCACTCTTTTTCAACTTCTTTGTACGTATCCACTTCCATTTTCTCCACCTTCTCTCTCTATCACTTTCTTCCTAACTTAACTTTAACTCTATTCTTTTTTATTTTCTTTACAAGAACTAAAAGAAGAACTTTAACCATTCTTTGTAGCCTAAAAGAGAACTTACTAAAAAGATTCCATCGCTAGTCCTTCCTTGTGGATCACGACTCGCATAGCCACTTGCTATAGCGGTAGAATTGAGCACCTTGCACACTGTTTAAAAAGTTCTGAAATTCTGTATTCTCGTGTGCAGGTAAAACCTCAATCAAATTTTGGTGTGATTGCACACATTTATTACATTATTTTTTATTACATTTCCATATTTATCATATAATAAATCTGTTAAATTTTTTGTCTTAAATTTCTATTTTGCAGAAGATAATTATGGGGAGAAAGAGGATAAAATCAAATAAATATCAGTTAAATTTAGATTTAACTAGATCTATTTGGTTAGAGGAGGATGATCCCAAATCCAATTGGTTAAATTCAGTTTTTGGTGAATCAAGTAGTTAAATCTAAGGATCAACCGAGGATAACATCAAATACAGAGTTCAAATCCAAAGGAATAAATGGATAGAGAGAAGATCAACGGATGAGATGAAGAAACTTTGACTCAGATTCTAACTGAATATATTTTAGTATTTGAATCATAACTTTCGCTACCGAACTTCAAATCTAATGATTCAAGCTGATCCAAAAAGATAACTTAAAGGGCTATAACTCTTAAGTTGATCAATATTTCTAATTCTGTCATTTGATAAGTTATATTCAGCAATCAACACGCCAACAAGCTACATATCAGAACTGAATATCCATATCAAATCAAGTTTGGAGATAAGGGGAGAATTCAAGTTCAGAAATTTCCAGCTTCACCAATATTTATACTCCTCTAACCTCTGCATTTCTCCTATAAATACCTACAACCTCAAAGGCAAAAAAGAGGACGACGCAGAGATAGATTTTAGGCCACTTTTTCATTCTTTTTAGAGTAGGTTTTTATTTTCATTTTATGTAATTTTTAGTTTTCATTTATGTAATTCAGAAAATATCAGAGATTCATGTAAGTAAGAGAGAGAGACTTATGTTAAGAGTGACACCGATGTAACCTCCTCCTTTCTTTCATAGTTTTGACAAGCAATTAAAGGAAACATCTTTATGCTTTTCTTTATTTATATGTTCTTCTTTTTCTACTTTTCCTCTTTTTGTTTTTGATGAATGTCCAAGTGAACCTAGAAGCATCATTATAGCCATGTTTGTGTGAGTGCCACCGATATTTCATGATGATGTGCTCCTCCTCAAGATTTCGTATCATTTCATTCTTGTTCGTCCTGATGATGTAATGCGAATGGGGACTGAGCTCGATCTTATGGGTTATGCGTTTATCGCCTCCGAAGTAAGGTAAAACATGCAAGGTTTTTGGGTAAGTCATCAAATAGAGGAGGTAAGTTTTTCTTTTAGATTTTCTTTTCTTTTAATTTTAGTGTAAATTACCAACACCACAATCTTCCAAATCTCTTTCACTCTTTTTCAACCTCTTTGTATATATCCACTTCCATTTTCTCCACCTTCTCTATCTACCATTTTCTTCCTAACTTGATTATAATTTATTTTTCTTTTCATTTTAAGAACTAAAAGAAGATCTTTAACCATTCTTTGTAATCTAAAAGAGAACTTACTAAAAAAGCTTCCATTGCTAGTCCCTCCTTGTGGATCACGACCCGCATATCCACTTGCTGCAGCGGTAGTATTGAGTACTTGCACATCCTATTCTTAAGTTTTTAAATTTTATATTCTGTGTGCAGGTTAAACATCAATCAAATTTTAGCGCCGTTGCCAGGGTGGGACGGTAAGTTATTCTCTTTTTAGATTTACATTTTGGTTAACTTTCTTCTTTGTTTTTGGTGTACAGGTTTGACAACAAGGAATTTTTACTGCAGTGGACATATAAGTGGCCATAGACTCTGCTCTAGAAAGCAGAGCCCAGAACCCTCAGATTTGCTACATTCCTGTAGCAATCTGAGTGAACTACTAACCTGTATTTTTTGCAAGTTGGCTGAATTACAAAGTTTAATATCTATAGCTATTTATTTCCTTATTTGACTCACTGTATATACATTTCTAACACAACAGTAAAAGGTTGATTGTAAATGCTAAAAATGATTTAGACTTTGCATTTAGGCACCAGTCTATTCCGTTATATTTTCTATTTACTGTTGAACAGTGCATGAGCCAAGGTATGTGTGCATGGCATTTAGTATAAGGTTCATTCTTGTATGAAATATTGCTTGAGTGTTACTTTTTTAATATATACTTGTACACTACACTAAATTGATTTAAGGGCTTGTCCTATAAATAAGATAAGGTGGGGAAGTCATTACCCTTTCTTAGCCCACAAAAAATCTCCTTACTCACTAACCCAACCCTAATTAAAACTGAGTAGACGTTGGCCCTAGGCACATCTTGGACTCAAATAGGAGACTGACCTAAGGGAGAAGTTAATTTAAATTTTGAGTCTTGCCAAATCGGTGACTAAGGTTGGGGATTGAGGGGTGAAACCCGAAGGCTGGTGGTTTGGCTTAATTAGGCCCGTCACTTTTGCGCAGATATCTCCCACCAATCTTGCCCTGCCTGGCCGATTAACTTGTGGTCAGATTCAACAATATACCCCCGTGGACAGTCTAACCAGTTTGGAGTCATCCAGGTCTAAGGTTTACCCTAACTTAGGTTAGATTTTTTTTCTTTTTATTTGTTTGCTTATTTGTTTATTTTTCTTTATTTGTGTTTGACATTTCTGTGTGATATGGCTTATAATAATAAATTTTTTTTATTTTAATGGTAATCCATATTACACCCCGACCTCTTTTTCGGTTATTACCAACCCGGCATATCATAACTTTAACCAACCTAGTGTGTCGGATTGGTCTTATCCGAATCAATATAACCCATGCCCCCAATTTTATGACCATAATTTTCAAAATAATTTAAACTCTTCACAGAGTCAATGGGGATTCACCTCCCCTGAGTCTAATTTTCAACCAACTTGTCCTCCTTATCCACCTTGTCCACAATATTTTCAAGATTCATACTCAGTTCCACTAGTTCAAAATAGAAAACCATCAATCTTGGAAATGAGTATGCGTGAGTCCAAGAAACAATCACAAAATCTGACGGACTCACAATTTTACCACAAATTTCAAAACAAAACTTCATCTGTTCAAGTCTACTCGCAACAAAACGATGAACTAATAGACTATGAAAAGATGATTGAAGCCATGACTCAGGCTCAAATAGCTCGTAATCATGATATAGATGTAATGGTCCAAACTCTCCATTCTCACCGTTTGACCATTTCTGATGTCACTAACCATTCTGTTAGAGCCAAAGAATCATATTGTTTTGGAAAATAAGATTTCATTTTAGCACACCCACTTGAACTTGCCCAAACTCCAAATTTTAAAAATGACATTGACAGTTTAGCTAGTTATCCCTTTCCAAAAATTGAACTTGAGAATGAATATGATCCTGAACCTTAACTTGGTGATTCAATTCTACTTCCTGATTCAATAATGACTCCGGTATCTTCACCTGATTTCAATCTTTTTCCGAGTCAACATTGGATCCTGTGCCAATTCATCATGAAATTGAATCGCCAATCTTTTATGATCATCATATTGAACTTGACCAATTTCATACTTTTGAATGTCCCATTGACAAATTGGCAAGTTCTAATTTTTATGAAATTGAACTCAATGAGAAATTGACCTAGATTCTCAAATTTGTGATCCAGTTCAAATTCCCGAATCAATATTGATTCCTGTTTTGTTACCCAACTTGAGTAATATTTTAGAGTCAGTTTCAATTCCCACATCTGTCATTCTTGAACTTGAATCACCAATATTAAGTCACATTCCATTGTGGGAAAATGAATGTGGACTTGAGTTTCTACTTCTTGATTTGGACCCACTTCCTGAACCAATCTCGACTCCTGAACCTTTACTTGACTTAAGTCACTTTCCTGAGTCGGTATTAGTTCCCGTACTTTCTAAGTCTAAGTCAATCATTCCATCTTTTCACACTCCATTTTGGGACAAGGGTGTTGATAAAATTGACTCCGTAATTAATTATGAAATTTGAAAATTAGATAGGATAAAATATTTAATAAAATTATTCATTCATACATCATTTTAGTAGGTTATATTAGAGAGGTTTCTTGTGGGTTCCTCCGAACTCCACGCAAATTCGATTGGATCACATTTCGTGGACCAATCAGACCACCACCGGAACCACCACCTTAAGGTAATATTTTCCTTCCCTTTCTTCTTTTTCATGCATCTAAGCATTAATTCATACATTGAGGACAACACATGAGATAGGTGTAGGGGAGGGTTCTAACATAACTTAGGTTTTCTTTTTTAAAAAAAAAGAAAAAAATTAACATTTGCTTTACTTTTAAAAACTTTTTGAAAATAAAAATAATATTTTGACATATATTTTTGTAAGAATTAAGTCAATTTTAAGGAATAGGAGAATCAAAATTAGGATTTCTTATACTTGGTCAAAATAAGATTATTTATTTGATTTTAGGATTAGGAAGATAATTTGTCAAAATAATTTAGTCTTGATCTTTACCTTGATGAATATGCGCACTTTATACACTTACACACTTAGGGTTCAAAAAAAAAAGATTCTTATGCCTTATATAATATATATATATATATATATATATATATATATATATATATGTGTGTGTATTTATGAAAAATAAACAAATCTAATTATTGATTAGCTTGGTGCTTTGGCCTTAGAAGCCTTGGTATTTATGCAAAAGATGATTAGATAAGTTTCAAAAAAAATCCATAAAAATTCTCTGATTAAGCTGGCTATTTGTGCCTCATAAAGCATAGGTATTCACGCCTAAAAGCGGTTCATATAATAAAATCCTTAATTTTGTGGCCTTGTTTGCTCGAGTCCTTAAGTCATATGGGTGTTTTCTCACCCGGTGCCTTAAGACCGTTTGGTTTGGGAGTCACCGATCAAAGGCTCGTTACATGGGCAGATTAGAAATCCTAATAGAACTAAGGAATAATACCACCAAAAATAAATAAATAAATAAATAAATAAATATATATATATATATATATATATATATATATATATATATATAAATAAGGCATAAGAATTAGAGTTAAAGAACCCTTAGTTAAAATTTCACGGTCACGAACGTGCATATGACTTAGGGTAAAGTAATAGACTAGATGAGAAGTACAATTTGACTTCTTATTTTGATTGATAACAAATATTTGAATAGAGACTAAGTTTAGGAAAGAAAATTTTGTTTTTCCCTATAACTTATAGATTACTTAAATCTTATAATAATATTTCAAATATTTTTCTCTTTCAAAATGCGTTTTGAAAATACTAACTCTTTGTTTCTCTTTCTTTATGGATTTTGTTGGTGCATTCACTGAAAACCCTCCAAAAGACAAAACTCATCCTCTGGGGGGAACCTAGATGTTTAACGGCTTGTTACACATGCTCAGTGTAATCGCGTGACCTGTGAAAGTGGTCTAATAATCTTTGATTTATTTTGTTGTTTGCTCGAGGACGAGCAAAAGATAGGTGTGGGGGTGTGATTGCACACATTTATTGTATTATTCTTTATTACATTTTCACATTTATCATATAATAAATATGCTAAATTCTTTGTCTTAAATGTCTATTTTGCAGAAGATAATCATGGGGAGAAAGAGGATAAAATCAAATCAATATCAGTTAAATTCAGATTTAACTAGATCTGTTTGGTTAAAGGAGGATGATCCTAAATCTAATTGGTTAAATCAGTTTTTAGTGAATCAAGTGGTTAAATATAAAGATTAACTGAGGATAACGTCAAATACGGAGTCCAAATCCAAATGAATAAATATATAGAGAGAAGGTCAACGGATGAGATGAAGCAAATTTGACTCAGATTCTGACTGGATACATTTTAATATTTGAATCATAACTTTCACTACTGACATTCAAATCTAATGATCCAAGATGATCCAGAAAGAAGACTTAAAGAGTTACAACTATTAGGTTGATCACTATTTCTAATTCTGTCACTGTTTGAGTTTTATTCAGCAATCAACACGCCAATAAGCTGCAGACTAGAACTGAATATCAACATCAAATCAAGTTTGGAGATAAGGGGAGGATTCAAATTCAGAAATATCCAGCTTCCCCTATCTTCATACTCCTCTAACATCTGTATTTCTCCTATAAATACCTACAATCTCAAAGGCAAAGGGACGACCAAGCAGAGAGTAGAATTTAGGCTAAATTGTAGTTTGTAACTTAGGTTTTTTTTTATTTTCTTTCGTGTAATTTTTATTTTCTTTATGTAACTGAGAGGAGAGGATACTTTCATGGAGGAATGAGAGGAAGCTTGTACTGGAGGTGACATCAGTGTAAGTGATATTTTCTTCCATTGTTTTTTGAATCGAATCGAAGTTTCTTTTTTCTTCTTTACTCTTGTTTTCGTTTACTTCTATCTTATGTGTTTGTGGATCCAAACGAAACCGATAGCCTCGAAGTTGCCTTGCCCTTGCAAGTGTTGTTGATGGCTTATGGTGATGGATATCCATTTCTATGATAGTGTAGCTTGCCCCTTCAATTCATAGTGTAATACGGGAATGGCCAAAATCCTATTTGTCATACTTCGCTCGCCTTCAAGCAAAGGTACATCGTCGATACGGGTAAAAGGTAAGCAAGCGCCGAAGAGGTAAGTAACTTTTTTAGGTTTTAGTTTTCTTTTCTTTTAATTTTAGTGTAAATTACCAACACCACAATCTTCTAAATCTCTTTCACTTTTTTTCAACTTCTTTGTGCATATTCACTTCCATTTTCTCCACCTTCTCTATCTTCCACTTTCTTCCTAACTTAACTTTAACTCTATTTTTCTCTTTTTCTTTACAAGAACTAAAAGAAGAACTTTAACCATTCTTTGTAACCTAAAAGAGAACTTACTAAAAAGCTTCCATCGCTAGTCCATCCTTGTGGATCACGACCCGCACAGCCACTTGCTATAGCTGTAGAATTGAGCACCTTGCACTACTGTTTTAAAAGTTCTGAAATTCTGTATTCTCATGTGCAGGTAAAATCTCAATCAATAAGTGATAAAAGAATGGTTGATGAATTCACCACCTCTATCACTCTTTATGCATAAAATCAGAAAATCTTTTTCTTTTTCAACTCTTTTTTTAAAAACATGAAAATGTGAAAAAGCTTCATCTTTATATTCTAAAAAGAGAACCTATGTCAACCTAGAGAAATCATCAACTAAAACAAAAATAAAATGATTACTACTAAGACTTTTAGTTTTAGGTGGTACAAATAATTCCATATATATTAACCCTAAAGGTCTAGTTGTCATGATATCCTTGATTGTTTTGAAAGAGAACTTAATTTGTTTTTCAAGTTGGCATGCATCACAAATACGGTCCTTTTTAAACTTTAAACAATGAATACCTTCACTATGTCTTTAGAATTAATTTGGGATAAGTGATCAAATAAAACATGGCCTAGTCTCCTATGTTATAACCAAGAATCTTCATTAAAAACATTTAAACAAATGACATTGCAATCTAAATTAAGCATGTCAATCATATAAACATTATTTTCACGAAAACCGAAAAGAACACATGTGTTTGTTTTCTTATTCAAAATGTCACATGAGAAATCATCAAAAATAATTTTGAAACCTCTATCACAAAGTTGGCTAATGCTTAAAAGATTTTACTTAAGGCCTTCAACCAAAACAACATTCTCAATTAAAGAAGATGAGCTAATTTTTATATTATCTATACCAATGATTTTGTCCTTTGAATCATCCCCAAAGGTGACGGTGCCACCTTCATGATACCATGATAGCATTGCAAAGTTGTTGATATCCCAAGGCACGTGTCTTGAGTAACCTCTATCAAGGTACCACCTCTCCCTACGTCAAGGAGCCTTGGTGCGTACCTATATTAAGCAATAAATTTTTTGATTTTGGAACCCAAACTTTATTGTGTGATAAAGTGTTAGTTTTTTGAACCTTAATATGATCATTTGAAGCATTTATGCGGTCATAACAAAATTTGGCCATGTGACCTTTTCGGCCACAATAGGTGCAAGTATACACCTTGCCATAAAGAAATGCATGATGTATGTGCATGATGAGCATGGGAAACATGATCATGTTTAGTGTATGTGGCTTGATGTGAATGAGATTGTGTGTGAGCATATGAAGCATGTGAAATATGAGATTTTCTTTGAGTTTGCTTCTTTGGAAATATAGTCTCTACTCTGGCCTTATCAAATTCATATTTTTTCAAAACATTGCTTAAGGTATTAATTTTGTTTTTCAAAGCGAAAGTTTCTTTTTCATCAATCATAGAAAATTTAGCCTTACAAGAAATTTTGTGAGCATCAAAATCCTTTTGTATGTTTTGAAGTGTGAAAGATAAAACTTCTTTTTCTTTAGATAGCAAAATTATTTGACTTTGGAGAAATTCATTTTTCTTTTTCATTTTTAAAAAATTCTTTTTGAGAAAATCATAATTGCTAGATAACACTTTAAAAGCATCACCTAATTCATCCATAGAAAGTTCACATTCATCAAGATGTGAATCGGATGTTACCTTGGGCGTGTTATCATTTACCATGAAACACACATGAGCCTTGTCAACCTCCTCTTCGGGTTCACTCTCCGAGTCCCATGTAACCTTTAGAGCTTTCTTTTTATATGATTTTTTGAAGGTTGTGGGATTGGCTTTGTTCTCAAGGCATTCGACAATGACGTGTTCGAGTTTCCTACAATTGTAGCAAACAATCTTCTTGTGCTCCTTACCTTGCCATTTTCTCTGGTTGTTGAATTTTTCCTTGTTGTATATCCTCCTTACATTTTTAACAAGGAGGAAAAGATCTTTTTCATCTTCATCTTCTTCATCATCTTCATCGAAAATGGTAGGAGTGGAATTGAATGTTAGCATCTTCCTCTTTTATGGAGCCTTCTCTTTTCTTTCTTTTCTCTCTATCTCATGAGTCTTGAGATTGCCAATAAGACCTATGAGCTCAATCACTTCTTTATCGTTGAGCTCTTTCAAAGTTGGAGCTTTCACTTCCCATGAAGGTGGAAGAGATCGGATGACTTTCCTCACTTTTTGATCGTTGTCTATTCCATCACCCAAAGAAGAAAGACCATTGGTGGTTTTGGTAAATTTAGTAATCATATCATCATTTAATTTTTCTTCATTCATAGCAAAATTTTCATATTGGGAATATAAGATATCAATCTTAGCTCTTTTGACTTGTGAAATCCCCTCGTGTGTGACAATTAGGTGTGATCAAATCTCATGAGAGGATTTGTAATGAATAACCCTAACTATATCAACATCACTCAAGCCTTGAAGTAATGCATAGTGGGCTTTTACATTGGTAACAAATTCTTTGGTGGCAATTTCAGACCATGTATCCTCATCACTATCGTGTACACTAAAAGGTTTAGTCAAGGCTTTCGTAACCCGTCTTTCTAATGATTACAATAAAATTGTCATAGGCCACAAACTTTGGTGGAATCTTGATTCCTTCAGCCATGTAAGCTACTGTAGTGAACAAAAAAGGATCAGCTAGTGGAACTCTCTAAGGTGTATACCAAAAAGTAGAGTACAAGGCTCTGATACTAATTAAAAATATACCTAGAGGGGGTCAATAGGTGTAATACTAATATTAAGGTCTAAATACAGTAATGCAACAATTTAAAGTTTGAATGATACAAACGGTCAACTCAAATTAAGAAGTGAAGCCGGATTCCCTCTGAAGTGCTCAGAACTTCTCCTCAATATTCCTCTAAATGATGAGTTGAGGTGCTCAATTGCCTTCTTGATTTAGAGAGTGAAAACTGACAAGATGAATGATGCAAGCAAGTGAAATAGAATCAAAGACACAAGTGCAAGCAAACATAGAGTAAGAGCAAGAGAGAAAAACAATCGCAAATACAAGTGATTTGTTTTGAGGTTCGAGCACCAAGCCCTACGTTCCCACCTTCACGGCGTGAAGGATTTCACTATCCACTGAGGATCTTTCCACAAAGGAGCATCCACAAAGGAACTACAAGGTCTACTCAAGACCATAAGAGTACACAACTCCAACTCCCAATCCTCTACACAAAAGGTAGCATAAAACCAATGAGTTTAACAAGCTTTTGGTGATCACAAAGATCACAAACAATGCCTTTACAACTTCATAGAGTATTTGATGTGAAATGACGCTCAAGAAGTTTGTGAAAGAGTAACTCAGTTGAAATGATTCAATCAACAAGCTGAAAAACTTGTAGACAAATGTTTTAAAATGAGAGCACCTGAAGCAAAAAAACTTGAAAACTTTTCTCTTGAGTAAACTTGATTTTTCAAATATTTTCAAAACTAATTATCTTGTTGTGTTTAATCCTCTACAAATGAACTGTATATATAGGCAAATGATAAAACACTGTTGAAAAAGCCTATCAGGTCATTAAGAGAGATTTGCCCCAAAAAGAGCAAAAATGTCCATTGGGGAAAAAAATCAAAGAAACAGTTTTTCAAAAGCTAACAGTTACTGCAGCAGTGATAGAAAATCGGTCGACCATTCGGTCTACATGTAGTTCATTATTTTGAACTATCCATTGGCGTCAGTCGACCGCCCGGCCAACCGGTCTCAATCAAGTCTAGGCCGGTGCCAGTCAGTCGATCGCACGGTCGACCACTAGGTTTTCCGGTCAACAGTTTGGTTGCCTGACAAATATGCACAACATGCACAGGTAGGGGTCTAACTGATCCCATGACCCGGTCAACTGACCAAGCCTGAAAAATAGTCTTTGGCTAAAAAATGAATATAAACTTATTTTAAAAAGTTTTATACGAGTTATAAAAGCTATTTGGTGTTACATAGGCTTCAGGATACATGTTATAATTTGGATATAAAATCTTGAAAAATCATGGGACATGTATCAAACATTTGAACCTTGGTAGAATACCAAATTGAGAAAAACTAGATATTAAAAATTTGGTTTTTCAAAACTTAATTCTTGTATGTGTATGTGACTTCTTGAGCATCAATTCTGTACCCTATACTTTAAGATGCTACTTTGTTACATAGATGTTATATCTTCAAGTCATCTTCTAGTGGGGTTCTCCATGGGTGAGTCTTGATTGTCCTGCTTGAATCCCATCATTGATTAAGCTTGAGACTTCAATACCTTCTATTTGAGGAAGAAGCTCTTTGAAGATTCTTAACACCTGAAGAATAATTAAACACTTGAACATAATTAGTACTAAATAACTACATATGTTTTGTTATCATCAAAACAATAAACCGGTGATTGCAACCTTAGGCCAACACTTTGTACTATTGTTTCAGTTATCAATAAAATTATTTACCTTTCAAAAAAAATAAATAAATGCATAAGCCCATAAGCTCGATTGAGGCCGCAACCTTTAACAAATTAATTACCAAGAATGAACACTAGTAATCAATACTTGATCCCAAGCAAAACTCTCTTACAATCTCAGTTATAAAATAGAGAAAAATGAAAGCTCAAGTGTAGGCGAAAGAAAACATTGATTGATAACTGAAAGCAAAAAAAAATTTTACAAAAAATCTTTTTGAAAACTTGTAGTAAAAAACTTATTGTGTAAAACTTCTGAGCTCTGTAAAATGCTGTCATAGCTATAGAAAGGGCTGTCAACAGTCCTGCTGCATAGTTAGTTTTGAAACCAAAATTTGAAGCTTTAATATTTATAATTTATGAATGACTATATAGGAAGATATTATAACTCTTTAAGTTAACTTTGTAATGCAACAAAAATCACATGAATTAAATATTGAATTAGAAAGTTAAGATCAAAACACTAAAAGGGTGTCATATAGAATATTATAAAAACTATTTTTATAAGATAAACTTTTGATAAAAACAAAACTAAACTTATGAAGTCAACTCATGAAAATAAGTTTCTTAAATACAATATAAGCACTAATGGATGAAATCCAATACACATGTAAATCAATGTGAACTTGTCTTTGGTGAAATATATTCATGAAATCAAAAACAAAATCAAAAATGGGTTAAACCAAAAAACAAACTATTGTGTGTCTGTATAAGCTTGAGCAATCAAAACTAATCTATTCTTTACAATGATTTAAACTCACAAGCACAAGGTACAAGTCTTCTTGTAGATCTTCTCGAAGTAGATGTGATCCAAACTATATCTCAAGAGTTAGACTCCATCTGGAATGCTTGATGTGATCTTTACGTTTGAGCTCTTGAATCACATATGGCAGCTTAAAACTTGACCTTGACTTTTTTTGTGAAGTTAAACATCAAGTAAGATCTTAATCAATATTTGAAACTTAAACACTAGAAGATCATTATTACTATAACTACATGAGTTAATCATCATGAAAACTAGAGTGATCGACCTTTTAGCCAACATATATTTGATTATATTTACCGAAATCAATTACCCTAACACTTATCTCATCCGAAAGTCAACTTTTTTATTTTATTTTATTTTCTTAGTTACCTCTATATTTCATCTTGATTGAGCAAAATCGGTGTGCACAAAAATAAAAGTTTAGGAACAATGCTAGGTCCTCAATACTACCGTGATTGCAAGTGACTATGTGGAACATGATCCACAAGGAGAGACGAGCGATAGAAGCGTGTTGTAAGTTCTTTTTTAATTCACTAAGAATAGTTAAATGTCTTTTCTGTTTTTTAAAAAGAAAAGAGGAAAAAGTTATGTTAATTAGTGAAAGTGGTAGATTGGAGAGACGGTGATTTTGAAAAATGGAAAATAAGCTTATACAAAGAACTAAAGAGAGTAAATAAAAGAAAGTTATGATTGGTGGTGTTCTAAACTCCAAAGTACTTACTTACCTCTTTTAATTAATGACTTACCTTGAATCCTTGGCAAAGACATTCCTTGTCTTGAAGGTGAGCAGAGCATAGTAAATAGGATCTTTCCCGCTCCCAGACTAAACTATGAATTCAAATGCAAGCGAAAAGTAAAATATAGACGGTTATCTATCACCATAAACCATCAAGGGCACTTGCAATGACAAGGCAGTTTTGATTCTATAGGTTTCATTTGGATTATCATCAAAATCGGAAAGAAGAAGAGTAAGAGAAGAAGAAGAAGAACATAAAATGCAACATTCGATGTGAAATAGAGTAACAATGGTAGAAAGGATGAAACTTACACTGGCATCACTTCTCGATACAACCTTCTCTTTCTAAACCTTCTCTTTCTAACATGAAACATAGTCTCAATTACATGAATTTAATGAAAAATTACATTAGAAAGAAAATAAAATTCTTAAGTTACAAACTAAAGAACAACCTAGCCTATACTCTCTGCTTAATTGTTCCCTCTAGCCTTAGAATTTGGGTATTTTTAGCAAAATGTTGAAGAGGGTGAGCGTCTGAAGATAAGGGAGAAAATGCTCCCCATATCTCATTGAACTGCCACGAAGGCCGCGGATCCATGGCCAGGGTGTGGCAAGGTGGTAACAACCGAGGGGTGGATCTTCAGCTTATGATGTTTCATCCGTTTATCCAGCTGTTTTCTCGATTTGAGCTATGGATTTGATGATATCAGTGTTGATCTTCAGCTAATCGAAATGGATTTATAAAAATCTGAATTTAACTTGTTTCCATTTAGTGTTATCTCTTTGATTTACTCTGATCTTCTGCTGAACATTTTCCCTCATCCCTGATTTTGATTTATTCTCAATTTCAGTAGGCTTTTGGCTTGTTTTCTCCCCTTTATTTTGTAAAGGCCCTGCAAATAATTAGAATAAATGATAATTAAATAGCGGAGTTTATTAAACAAATAATATGGGAATGATATAATAAATATGCAATATTGGCGACTGATCACACCCCCACACCTATCTTTTACTCGTCCTCGAGCAATGCAAGTAAAAAGTAAAATAAAGCTAACCTAGTCTAACTCACTTGCATAGGACTCACAGTTGCACTTAGCATGTGCAACAAGCCGTTAAACCTCTAGGTTATCCCTAGAGGACGAGTTTTGTCTCGTAAGGGTTTTCAGTGGATTGCACCCACAAAATCCATAAATAAAGAGAAACAAAGTGTCAATATTTTCGAAAAGCATTTTGAAAAAGAGAGAAAATATTGAAGTATTATTGTAAGAGTTCAAGTAATCTATAAGTTATAAGAAAATTGAACTTATCATTCCTAAACTTAGTCTCTATTCAAAAACTCGTTATCAATCACGGTAAGTAGTCAAACTGTATTTCTCATCTATTTTATTATTTTACCCTAAGTAATATGAACCATTGTGAATTGACATAGGATTCTTTAACTCTAACTCTTATGCCTTATTTTTCATATTTTTGGTGGTATTATCTCTTAGTTCTATTTGGCTTTCTAATCTGCTAATGTAACGAACCTTTAATCAGTAACTCCCAAACTGAAAGGTCTTAGGGCACCGAGTGAGAAAACACCCCAAGGAGTTTAAGGGCTCGAGCAAACAAGGCCAAAAAACTAAGGATATTATTCATTATATGAACCACTTTTAGGCGTGAACACTTATGCTTTATGAGGCATAAATACCTACATAATCAGAGCATTTTTTATATATATTTTTTCTTTTTCTTTTCTTTTTCTCTTTTTTTTATTTTTTATAAGACATAAAAATCTTTGCTTTTCAACCCTAAGCGTGTAAGTGTATAAAGTATGCATATTTCATCAAGGTAAAAATCAAGACTAAATTACATTTTCAATTTTTTCTTGTTAACCCTAGAAATTAAACAAATAATCTTATTTTGACTAAATATAAGAAATCCTAACTATGATTCTCCTATTCCTTAAAATAATTTCTTACAAAAAATAGGTCAAAATATTGTTTCTCCCTTCAAAAAGTTTTTAAGAACAAAGAAAATGTTAAAATTTTTTAAATAAAAAAAACCTATGTTATGTTAGAACCCTCCCTCACAACTATCTCATGCATTGTCCTCAATGTATGATTGAATGCATAAATGCCAAAAAAAGAAGAAAGGGAATGAAAATGTTACCTCAAGGTGGTGGTTCCAGTAGTGGTCGGATTGGGCTAAGCGTTGCTACCTAATCAAGATAATGTGGTGGTTCACAGAACCTACCTTTATTGATCTCTTTTCTATTTACATAATTACAATCCCTAATATAAATAGGATCATGCAAGAGCCTATCATGAAAATTATTTCCTTTACATGACCAATCCTAGAAAATCATCACCGAGTCATTTTAGTCAATACCTTGGTCCAACAATAGAATGTGGTTTTGTGGATGGATGATTTGGGCTCTGAAATGAAAAGTTCAGGAATCAATACTAAGTCGAGAAAATCAACTTTGGGTTCGAGAGTCAATTTTGATTCAAGAGTTCTTCCAAATCATAGATTTTAATTTCATATTCTTTTCCCGTCAATGAAATGTGACTAATCAAAAGAAGTGTTTCAATTTCAAAATCTATGGATACAAGAATCAATGTTGGCTTGGGAGATGGGTCCAACTTGGATAAGGATTCTGGAGGCAACATAGATTCAAAAACTAGAATTGAAACACAAAATTGTGAGCCAGGGTCACATTCATGTTCAAGTTCAATTTCATTGAAATGAAAACATGCCAATTTATCAATGGGTTGATATTGGTCAAATTCAAGGTTTTATGATAAAATTGAATCTTGGTCAAAGCCTTCAAAATACCATGATCCTTATTTTTAATCAATATGGCTAGAAGTGTCAGGAATAGTCAAGGATTGGGTAAGGAGAGTTTTCTAATTCCTACGCATGTTTTCCAATCGACTAAGTCTTGTTCTATCATATCGAATGGATCACTTTGGAATTGAATCATGATTTCATACTCTTTTCAAAGTTGGTATGTTTTTCTTACTGTGGGACTTGAAAAATGTAGTAAGAATCCTGGATTTGGAAGTCTTGTGGGAATTGTGAGTCTTTTATTTTTAGTTTTTGGTTTTGGGACTCAATCATGGCTTCTATACTCTTAGTTACCTCAAAATTTCTTCAATGGATTGATCATGACTAGGAAATTTTGAACCTGAGTATTGAAATGGTGGTTGGCAATATGACTTAGGGGAGTTGTATCCCCACTGACTCTGTGAAGAGTGGTGATGATTGTTCCAGTCTTGTTCATAATATTGAGACCGAGGCATATATTGATTCGGATAATACCAATCCGGTGTACTTGGTTGGTTTAAGTTATGATATGCTCGGTTGGTAGTATCCGAGTCAAAAGAGGTTAGGGTGAAGTATGGATCACTATATGCATAGGCATAATTATGATTATAATTCATATTCCGAAGATGTCAAAACAAAACAAAAACAAAAACAAGCAAAGAAATAAACAAACAAAGAAAGAAAAATCTAGCCTAAGTTAGGATAGACATTAGACCTAGATGACTTTTAACTGGTTAGATCATCCACAGGACGTATATTGTAGAATCTGACCACAAGTTAATCAGCTAGGTAGGGGCATGACCAGTGGGAGGTATCCATGCCTAAACAACGAACCTAATTATACCAAATCATGTTCTTTGAGGTTTTGCCTATCAATCCCCAACCTTACACACCGATTTGACAAAAGTCAAATTCTAACAACTTCCCCTTAGGTAAGTCTTCTATTTGAGTTCGAGATGTCCATAGGGCCAACATCTATTCAATTTTAAGCTAGACTTGGGTTAGTGAGTGTAAGATCCCTACTTAGAGGTACTCTATTTTTATTTTCCTAAAGTATTTATTTTGATTTACTGATTATTTTTTTTATCAACTTAATTTATTATTTTCTTTCTTATGATTATTATTATTATTAAATATGGAAATTTATTTTTAAGATAGTAAATGACACTTTGGCTTTATATACTATTGCCATTATTTCTTATCAGTATTTTTAATTACTTATTACTATTAGTATTATTATTATTAATATTGTTAGTGTTTATTAATTTTAATTGTGTTACTAATATTATTATTTATTATTATTATTGTATTGTTAATTATTAAGATTATTATTATTAGTGCTACTATTAGTTTATTTATTAATTTTAATATTAGTATTATTATTTATGTTGATTAATTTTTATTGTGATTGCTAACCATTATGATTATTAATGTTATTGTTAATTACTATTATTATTAATAGTTATTATTAGTAATGGTTGTTTCCTTAAGACTAATTATTATTACTAATTATTTATTATTGTTACTATTAATTATTATTATTTATTTTTAGTGGTGGTATTATTCCTTCTCCTTCTTATTCCTATTCTCTAATCCATACCCACTTCTATTTCATTAATTCCTAATCCTACCCGTTAGCCCAATTCTCAAATTTATATTCATTACTCATTAAACCTATACCCACAACCCGAAACCCACTATCGCAAATCCACATAACCATTAACCCAATTTAGACCCTATATATAATCCTAAACCTAAACTAATCCGCATCTCCTTCTACATGCTACAGCCGCCAATATCCCTTCTGGTTCATCTCCTTCCCCGGCAGATCGAGGCATCATGGCCTGGCCTGCACACCAGCAGCCGTAACCCCCCTCTTCGCTGCTGCACAACCCTGTTCTTGGCCTGGGCACTACCTCTCCATCTCCACCACAATGGTCGGCCTATCCCTACAACCCCTAACACGCAAACAACACTCCCCTGAAAGCCTCCACCGAGCCACAACCCAAGGCCCTCTCTCGTTGCTGCCCGACCTCCACCAACTGGCCGCGCACAACCCCCGGAGTTCCCCCGCCTCTCTCCCCATCTCTAGCCGCAGCACCCAGATCCAGCGCACCAACCACTCCAGGCCCGGGCATCTCTCCGACGGCAGCCCCCTGTTGGGAATGTCCAGCATCCGCCCTCCTTCCTTGCCGCATCCAGCGAGCCAGCCCGGATCCAGCGCAGCAGCTCCCCCAGGCGTGCGCAGCCACCTCTCCGGCTGCCCCAGCTTTGTGCTCATTTTAGTTCCCGCGTTCCATTGTCTTTAATCAAGTCATAATCTTCTTTCTCTTAGTCTGTTCCTTTTACAATTCGCAACCTATAATTTATAAGCCATTGCTATGTGGCAGCTTAAAGCTCTTTAAAGGTCCAAACTAAAAGTCAATTTTACTATCCAGGCAGAATCCTGTAGTACTGTAAGTAACTTACATAACACATCCAAATTGAATCAAAAATTTTCTCAATACTTTTCATTAACTTTTCGCTATATTCCCAGATGGACTGCGGAAGGTTCCCTTCTTCTGATGAGTCCTGTACACATTGAAAGTATATGGAGCTTCTTCAGCACTGCTCAGCTTGAAACAATCATCCATATTATGGATGCTGCAATGTCGTATCTTTCCAGGTTGAGCTTCTGCAACCTCTTGAATAATTGCATTAATCTGGTACTGGCTACTTTTTCCACCTCTGATGAAACAATACTAATATCAGTGTAACAACAACATGTGTGTGTGTGTGTGTGGGAGACATCTTCCTCCGAGCATTTTTTTCGGCTCTCCGTGGATCACCGTGGATCACCGTCGGCGAGCGCGAATGCACCCACGCCCTTCACGGCGAGATGCTCTATCCAACGATACCCTCCGCGGCCCCGAACGCCTCCGCCAGAGCCTCCGTCGGTGCGCCGCAAATCGGCTCGAGGTTAGTGTATATTCATTTGTGTAGGGGCATTAGTGTAATAATATAGAAGTTTAATTAGTGTAGGGGCATATTGGTAAATATTTATGCATGCATGTAATTTGGGTGATGATGTGTGCGTGAGTGTCTTTTAGTGTATGGGTAAATTATACATGTATGAGTATTTTTAAGTATATACATAGGCGTATACGCATGTGTATGCATGTGTGTACATGTATATGTGTCGGTGTGCTCGGGAGTGTGTTAAGTGTACATTTATATTTATTTGTATGTGTTGGTTACATGCTACAGCATTTCAGATTTATTCGATGAGATTCGAACCCAGCTATAAGAGATTCGGACACGATTCGGATTCGTGCTCGTTGTGGACCCGATACAATGGTGATTCGATGACCGATCCATGGGATGAGCCGTAGATCAGCACTGGTTCGTGCAATGAAGACCAGACGGCGATTCGGTTCCGAAACCACGTCATTTCATGTGAGTGTTTGCTCTTGTACCATTTGCTTTATTCACCGTTTTCAGTAGTGTTTTATATGTTACTTACATGTGATCGTCTTCTTTATTTTATCAATTTGATTACCTATATCACTCCATGTGATATCAGGGACCGTACATCTTATTTATTTAGTTGAATTGAGAGATTATTATCATTTCACGTGTTGGTAGTTGTCACTGTTGGCTTAGGCCTAGCATTGGATACCCTGGACTATGACTTGATTTGATCTACTATCAGTTGAACTACGTTATATTTGAGGTTAGTGGACATATATTAGGCATAGTGTTTATTGGCAGTTGTTGGTGATTATCCCGACTAGAATTCCCGTGGATATCGAGGAAGTATTAGATATGACATTGCTTTAACCGATAGACTGATCTTCTGATCCTTGGAGTGACATTGACATAGTTAGAGTTGGAGTTGACCTGAATTGATGGATTTGATTAATGGACTCGATGGTGATGGACTTGATCTTGGGTTAGGAAGTAGGCGTTGATTGGGTTAACCTGAACTAGTGCATGTATGAACATAATTAGTTAGTTACTTAGATTTTCTGATCTTGAATTGGAGTTAATCTAGAATTTACATTCTTTATATTAGATCTTGAACTCATTAAGATAGGTGTGAAGTAGCTGAATTTATAGTTGAGTATTTGAGATTTATTTAGATGATATTTTGTTGATATTAAATAGCAGGAATAGATATTTTAGACTATATGTTGTTTGAGGATGATTCCCTTACTTCGTTATGATTTCAGTATCTATTGACTTAGTGGTCTCGAGGATATACCATGTGCTTCATGTTTAGTTACTGATCAATTCAGTTAGGGAGATAGAGTTATTATGAGAGTGATTTCATTGATATCGATGATCATATTATATGTTCGGAGTTTTATGGCAAGCTATTGAGATTCGGATTTACCAGTGATTTAGAGGATGGATATGTCGTTGAATTTGAGGATTATGAGTTGATTACATACATTACCCGGATTATTATATTCATGACAGTAGATCATTACTCATCTTAGATATCTTGATTTACCTGAGAAACCTGACTGATTATATTGGTATCTACATGATAACTATCATGTCCATGTTACCATTAATTGCTGGGAAAAATATTATTACACGGTAACAACACCCGCATGTTACACTTGTTCTATATTCCTGTTATACCGGTATCCTGTTCCTTGATATTGTATATTTATGTTATACCGGTATCCTGATTACATGTTGATATTGTTACCGTGTCTACCACCGAGTTATCCTAGTGATTCAAGTAACATGCATATTAAGTAATCTTGATTAACTAAAACATGATAACAGACAACTTACACTGGGTTTGGGGAGATTGATAGAGGAGACAGCGTCCGTATTTTGGATGGACCTAGGATTTAGGTTGCGCAGCCGAAAGAGGGTTCTACTGCAGGATTCCCGTGGGATGACTGACACCCCGTCCTGCTCCTGTTATACGTGTTATACATGTACCTGTTCCTATTTACATGTTCCTGACTACCTTGCGGTAGGTCCTGGTTCAGCGCCAGGAGTCTGGGCCGTGGTCCCTGGTATACACGGGACCCACCTAAAGCATGGACAATGTCTCCAACCGATCAGTTTCAATAACTGAGAACCTCGATTGGCATGTGTGGTAGGCGTAGTATGGGATGCGTCTATTACATGTGACAATTGGTGTTCGCTGACATAATTAATAATAATAAATTGTATATGTTTTGTGACTGACCATAGTCACCTGATTGTATATATATATCACTATGATAGACACATGATTGTAACCAGGACCAGATTATGAACTAGGTTAGTGATATTGCTAGGATATACACCTAGACATCTGTAGTTTGTTTACAGTTGTGATAGTTGACTTTTATCTTTATTCATGTTACTGTTATTTAGTTGTTGTTTATTACTTTATTTAGTTATCTTCTGACTGCAGTTTTTTTCTTGTTATTATTCTATGCACATTGTTTATATGCACGAGTTCTCCGCTTTACACACACACTCACCAGGTCGCTTTCTGACGACCCTGGATTTGCACGTCCAGATATTGGACGCTTGTTTCTATTGTGCAGGTGTTCAATGAGACTCTATGCTTTGCGAGGAGCTGGACTCTCTCTCTCCCTTTTTATTCTGGTATTCTTGCATTTTTATTCCTGCTATTGTTCTTTGATTCCTGTATATCACACTTGGCTTCTATTCTATTCCTTATTTCATTTAAGATCATGTGTAGCCTTTATATGTATTATTGCAGTGATGGTTGATTATTATGGTTCAGATTTATACCTTGTTCAGGTTACTTTAGGCTTAGCGCGTATACGTGAGGTATTTTTCTTGCGTATATGCGTCGCCGACTCGTGTCGCGTCTCCGCTCCAGCGTATTTTGGGAAGCGGGGCGTGACAGTGAGTGAGGAGACTGTTTGTGGGCTAAAGGAGAGCAATGACTTCCCTACCTTATCTTGTTTAAGGATGTGCCCTTAATCGTATTCGTCCAAGTGTGCAAGTATATAGAAAAAGCAACACATCAAGTAATAGTATACATCACTCAAATACATTTCATAAACTATATGCTATGCACACGTACCTTGCCTCTAGCACTCTTTAATAGTAAACAGAAAATGTAATGAAATGACATGTGCCTAAATGCAAAGTTTGAACCGTTTTTAGCAATTACAATCAAATATTTACAGTTGAGTAAGACAGTATGTGTAGAGTATATTAAATAAGAAACTAAAGTATGCGAAAGCTAGATCATTGAAGTTCAATCACTCTGCAAAAAAGCTAGATGAGCAGTCCTCTCAGATTGCTGGGGGAACACGGCTTTTGCCACGTTTGCGCGGCAATACTGAGGTCTTTTGGGCTCTGCTTTCTAGAGCAGAGCTCAGAGACACCTATATGTCCACTACAGCTCTTATTTTCTTGATATCAATCACTGCACAAAAAGAACAGAGAAGAAAGTTGTTGGCCCAAAGGCCTTCCACTCTAGTTTGATGATGATCAACTCATGTAGTTATGTTTACTAATATTCTTGTGTTTCTAAGTTTCAGATCATTAGCAGGATATTAGTTTTGGTGATTAGCTTCAACAAGGTGTTTGGAAGCTTATCATGGTGATTCCGGTGCCAAAGCTTAAAGATCATACCCTTTGCACTCGGTGGATCGCGTTTGGGAGCAAGTCTACTTGAAGATGGAGTTCCTCAAGAGAAGACTTAGGTATCCTAGTTTAGATGGTGTGTTGTAGATCCATTTGTAAAGCTTAGTATAGTTGATATGCTCAAGTGCATAATCACACACGTTTTATGATTGAGTTTTTGTTTTTCATGAATAGTTTATCAAAACAAGTTTAAATTGATATATGTATAGTTGCTTCATTCTATACATGCATGCTTAATTTTAAACAAACTTATTTGACTATCCTATTCATGTTTTGGAAAATTCTAGTTTGATAAATACAAGTTTTGTTTTTGATAAAATTGGCAAGACACAAAAATGAATTGATATGATTGATATATGTCTTGAAATTTTTATCACAAGTTTGGTTATCAAAGTAAAATGATAAAACAAGTTTTAGAAAAACATATTTTTAGAAAAATAGTTTTTATTGTGATTAAAACTATTTTTTAGATTTACTGTGAATTTATGGGATTTTTATTGAGTGAAAAGACCTATTTTCAAATCCCGTATCTGTGCAGAACTGAGGACTGGCTGACAGGCCAAGTCGGTCGACCGGACCGGTCGACCGCACCATAGGCCGGTCGACCGGGACGGTCGACCGACGTGCACAAGTCTGTGCACGTTTTGGAGTCTCTGGGACGGTCGACCGGGCCGGTCGACCGAGATGAGAGTTCTGCTCTCAGGATGTTTCGGTCGACCGGGCCGGTCGACCGCTATTGCCCAACGGTCACATTTTTGACCGTTGGTGGTCGACCGGGCCGGTCGACCGATGCCTGTCAGAGCTGCCAGCTCAGCTCTAACGGCTAGTTTTCTGTTTGGCCTATATAAACCCCATTCCTTTGGGATTTTGGCTAAGATTTTTAAGAAAAAAAAATTCCAGTTTTCTGAAGTATTTAAAAGAGTTTTAAAAAGTAGTTTTTGGGCTTTAAACTTCTAATCTTTATTGTTTTGGGTTTTTGGAAAATTAAAGAGAACTAGGTTTTGGGATTTTGATTTGATCTTTTATTTCTATCATATACAAGAGATTTCCCAAGTAGTTTTTCTTTGTTGCTTGTTTCAAAAACACTTAGTTTCCACACTTGAGCCATATCTTCTATCCTAAACTATTAGGATCTTGTTTTTGTGGAAAAAGAGAAAAGAGAGTGTTTGAGGTTGTTGTTGTAAACCTCTAAGTTGTACACCCTTATTCTTGTTGTATCCCTCTTCGGTAGAGGTGATCGGGTGATTGGTTTGTGAGCCTCTTAGGTAGAGGTGTTTGTTGTAGTTGGCTACGGGCTGTATCCCTCTTCGGTAGAGGTGGATTGTAGTTGTATAGCCTCGGTGGCTTTGTAAGGTTGAGAGAGGAGTTTGGTACTCCTATAGTGGATTGGGAAATCCTACACGGTGGTGTAGGCGGGGATGTAGAGTTGGGTACTCGAACCTCGAAACAAATCTTTGTGTTATCGTTTGATCCATTGTCTCTCTAACCCTTACTCTCTTTACTTTGTGCAAGCATCATTCATTCATTGCATACATATCTTATACATTGCTTGTGTTGCCTTGCATCTTTTATATTGCAATTCATTCTTATATGCTTGGCTTGATTGTGTGTGCACATATTTCATATTGCTTGGATTGCTTGTGTGTGTGGGCCTAATTTGTACTCATCCAACAAGAGCTTCACATAGCACCTCAACCCATTTCAAGGGGAATCAAGAGGAGTTAGTCCAGAGCCTCGCCAGGGGAATTCGGCTACACTTGTTGTATTGTATCAAGTTTGTGCAACATTTGCATTAGCTTCCGCATTTAGAGCATTTAGTTTTTAATTTAGTTCTAGATTAGCATTTACACCTATTCACCCCCCTCTAGGTGTACTTTCAAAACTTAACTAATATAGTAAATAAAAAAAGAGTTATTGTCCCTCCCCAACAACGGTGCCAAAATTTGATTGAGCTGAACCTGTGCACAGAAAATAAAAGTTTAGTGACAGTGTTGGGTTCTCAATGTAACCACGATAGCAAGTGCCTGTGTGGGTCATGATTCACAAGGAGGGACTTGCGCTGGAAGCGTGTTGTAAGTTCTCTTTTAATTCACTAGAAACGGTTGTCTTCTTTATTCTTAAAAAAAAAAAAAAAAAAAGTTACGTTAATTTGTGAAAGTGGTAGATTGGAGAGATGGTGATTTTTGAAAATGAAAAATAAGTTTATACAAAGAACTAAAAAGAGTAAATGAAAGAGAGTTGTGATTGGTGGTGATCTAAATTTAAGAATTAAAAAAAAGAAGAAAAATCCTAAAAGTACTTACTTACCTCTTTCAGTTGATGACTTGCCTTAAATCCTTGGCAAGGACTTACCTTGCCTTGAAGGTGAGCAAAGCATGCCAAATAGGATCTTCCCTTCTCTTAGACTAAACTATGATTCAAATCCAAGTGGAAAGTAAAATAGAAATGGTTATCTATCACCATAAGCCATCAAGGGCACTTGCAATGACAAGACAGTTTAGATGCTATAATTTGTAATATCATCAAAACTGGAAAGAAGAAGAGTACGAGAAGAACAAGAACATAAAATGCAACATTTGATTTGAAATAGAGTAACAATGGAAGAAAGGAAGAAAGTTACGCAAGCGTCACTTCTCGATACAAACTTCTTCTCTTTCTAGCATGAAACTTTTCTCTGGTCTCAGTTACATGAATAAAATAAAAAATTACATTAAAAAAGAAAATAAAAATCCTAAGTTACAAACTAAAGAATAGTCTAGCCTATACTCTCTACTGAATCATTCCCTCTAGCCTCAGAATTTGCATGTATTTATAGTAAAATGTGGAAGAGAGAGCGTCTGAATATAGGGGGAGTAAACACTCCCCTTATCTCACTAAATTGCCACGGATCCGCGGCTTTGGCTGCGAATCTGCAGCCTCCAGGTTTTGATCCGTTTATCCAGCTGATTTCTAGATTTGAGTTATGGATTTGACGAAATCAATGTTGATCTTCAGCTAAGCGAAATGGATTCATAATAATTCGGATTTAATAGGTTTCTATTTGGTGTTATCTCTCTGATTTGTACTGATCTTCAGTATAACATTTGCCATCATTCTTTATTATTATTTAATCTGAATTTCAGTGGGCTTTTGGGCTCATTTTCTCTCCTCTTTCATTTAGTAAAGGCTCTGCAAATAATAAGACGAAAAGATAATTAAATAGCAGAGTTTATTAAACAAATAATATGAGAATATGACGATAAATATGTAATCTTGGCGATTGATCACATATTAATTATTTCTTCAAATAAAACTAGGGAAGATTAGTTTGGTACTGAACAGACATCAATCCTCATGGGACGATACTCTACTCACAACTTCACTACTTGTTCAATGATTGGTGCATTTGCGAATTTGTATATTAGTGGCTGATAGTCTCTAATATTGCATAATTTTTATCACGTCTGCATATTTATTTTGTATAAAATTCTGCTAATAAAGTTTTGCTTGTGTGATTGCAGGTCCATGGTATATAATGGAGAAAAAGACCCTAAATCACCATTTAATGGGTGATTAAAGGCCTACAAAGTAGCCATTGACTTTAGGAGAGATTCTGTCAGACCTGGGGACTCAAATCAGAAATTCGGAAATCATATCTGACAGGGGACCAACGTGACCAGACATAGCAGGCGGCGCTGCGCGTTTCGCCTTGGTACTACCATGCTTTCGCGGCCATACGAGAGCGGTCGCGCCCGTGCTTTGGGCCAGGGGTTGTCCCCCTGGCCCCCTTTCCCCTGGTGCCTATAAATACCTCCCTTGGGGTTCTTCGGGGAGATATCTAGAGTTGAGAGTTGTGTTGTTACTTTGTTTCTAAGATTTTTAGTTGCTTTATGTTTTCTTCTTCTTCTAGTTAGTTTAGCCATTAGAGTGTGTGAGAGAGAGAGAGAGAGTGTGTGTGTGTGTGTAAAAGTTATATTTGAAGGGTGATAAGCTTATACAAGTAATTACTTCTCTTTCTTCTTTCCATTTACTTGTTGTTTTCATTTGCTTCTACCTCTTTGTTTTAGTATAGCACTTTTTCTCTTTACTTCTTCTCTCTTATTGTTTCTTTTACTAGCATGTTTAACTAACTCTCGTATTGCATGGCTAACTAACTACTAACTTACTAATCTCTAACAACTTGATTGATAACCCAAATGAGTCAATAGTGTCAAACAAGTCTTGTGCAAACGAGAGCTATGACATTTTAAGACGAGGGTTCTAACTCTAACTTACCTACAAGTATTAGCTCTCTTATATTTCATGCTTAATGGGTTTTTGATGATCTATAGATTGTAAACTTTGCTTGTCTTCGTAAGTAGAGATATTCCTTTTAACTTTGCCGATACTATTAGTGCACTTGTGTCTTCCCTTATTCTCGCCTTCAATTAGATCTTGATAAGGGAATGTCCAAGTTTTGCCGAGTAAAGCTAAGTTAAAGGAAGGACTTTCATTCGGTCCCAACGTGAATAGTTCCTATGCATAAAGGTTATGCTTGCGTATGATACATCATGAGGCTACATCTTCAAGAAGTTAGGGATTAGTGTGAGCACTTAGTAGAAGGTTAGCCATGCGTTTTTACCATCTAGAAAAATCACTTTAAAAACCACCAAACCATTCTAAACAATTCTTGAAACCAACTTGTTTTCATTTTCAAATTTTATTTGAAACAAAGAACTTTCTCTTTTCCTTAACATAGAAGCCGCATCATGCTTTCATCGCTCCCCCTCCTTGTGGATACGACCCGTATAACCACTTTGCTAGTACGGAAGAATCGCAAAAGCAGTAACATCGACCCACATTCCTTTACTTATTTTTGTGCTTACATTTTGCCGATCAAATTTTTGGCCCTGTTGTCGGGAGGGAACGGCTTTATTGTTCAATACTAAAAAATTTTCTTTGTTCTTGTGTGTAAGAGATGTACCAAGGAGCTCACTATCATGGGAAGCGAAAGTGGTGGCCAAAGACGTTGCACGAGGATTCATTTGCCCTCAGAAAATTCGTGTAAAAGCGAGTTTCTCCGATTGAAGTACTAACAAACTCTTCTGCAGGTGCCGAAAATCGCTCAAATTGCTTTCTCAAATTTTTTAGTTCCCTTGAATGCTTCAACTTATACATGCGTAATAAACTCAATAGAATTCCACTTGTTGCTTAATTGAAATTTGGATTAGACTCTTGCATTAAGGGCACGTGTCTATTTTAATTCATTTCAATTTCTATTGAAGAGTGCTGGAGAAAAGGTACGTGTGCATTCATATAGAATAGGACCAACATTTTGGAGTGATTTATCGCTTTGAGTGTTACCTTGTTATGAATATACTGTACACTTGAACAATTGACATTAAGCGTAAAATCCTAAATAAACAAGATAAGGTAGAGATTTCATCACCCTTCCTTAGCCCAAAAACCATCTCCAAGTGCACTCACACTATCCCAAGCCTTAACTAAAAATTGATAGACGTTGGCCCTAGGGACATCTCGGACTCACTAAGAGATTAACCGAGGGTGGAAATTGCAAGAACTATACTCCTGCAAAATCGGTGTCTAAGGAAAGTGGATTGAGAGGCAAAGCCTCTAAAGCTCCGTGGTTTGGCGTAAGTAAGGCCCGTGGCTCACACCCGGATACCTCCTACCGAGTTTTGCCCTTTCCTGACCGATTAGCTTGTAGTCGAGTTCCTGCAATAACCTCCCCTGGAGAATCGACCAGTTAGGAGTCTTCTAGGTCCAAGTACCTTAGACTAAGGCTTGGTTGTTGTTTTTCTTTCGTTTGTTTATTTTTTTATTCTTTTCGATTGTTTGTTGTCTCTACGTTGTTTGTGGTTTGCTGCATGCAAGAGTGGGTGAGAGATCCTGTAACTTCCAGATTAATCAGAAACACTTCTCTACCCTTGCATCCAGAACCGGTGATGGCGTCGCTTCAGGATAGGTTTTGCCCGATCAGAACCTCATTGCCATCTTGTATAAAACTGCCTGAGGCGAATGGAAATAACTTTGATTAAAGCCTCAATTCATCAACACTCTTCCAAAGTTTCATGGTTTAGAATCGGAGGATGCATACTTTTTTGTTAGGGAATTTGAAGAACTATGCCTCATGATGCGTATTCCCCAGCTAGGAGACGATGCCGTTAGGTTATGTTTCATTCCCTTTTCCTTAAAGGACCTAGCTAAGAAATGATTGTACAGTTTGGCTGTAAATTCAGTTACAACGTGGGATGATTTCGTCAAGGCCTTCTTGAAGAAATTCTACCCAATTCACAAAACTGCCCTCATCAGAAAGAATATCATGTAGTTTACGCAAAACTGAGCGAACCATTTTGGAGATACTTTGGGCAATTCAAAGATCTCCTAGCTTAGTACCCTCATCTCGGTGTGGAGAAATGGCGTCAGTTCTAGATTCTCTATAATGGTTTAGATTATCAAACGAAAACCCTTTTAGAATCCATGTGTCAGGGAGGGTTCTTGCAAAAGGATGAGAATCAGGGTTGGGATTTGTTTGATGGTCTAGCTGAGAAAACCCTGCAATGGGAGCCAACCTCAAAAAACCAAGGAATTCACAATCTATAGCTTCAAAAGGAGGGCTCCTATCCTTAGAATCATCTATAATTGCAGAAACTAAGATTGCTACCCTGATAAGGAGAATAGAGGCTCTAGAAACAAAAGAGCCAGGCAATGTCAACCAAATCAACACACCACCAATTCACAATCCGGGTTGTCCATACTGTCAGGCACCGAACCATGTCTTTGAAGAGTGCCTTATTTTCCATACCCAGCAAGTGCCACCGGAACACATGAATGCGGCTTACTCACGAGCACCGCATAATCCTTACTCGCAAACATACAATCTCGGTTAGAGAAATCACCCAAATTTCTCTTGGGCCCAGAACAATTCTCCCAGGCCAAACTTTTCCAAAAATTTTCACAATCCCATTCATCCAACAAATTTCCCCAGTCAAGCTCATCTTCCTCCTCCCAAAGTTCACCAATGGAAAAGGAATTCATTAAATTAGAGGAGAGCATGGAAACTTTTATGAAGTCCCAAGCTGCTTTCATGCAAAATCAGGTACAAACACTGAGCAACCATTCACAGGCCATATCGAGATTGGAAATGCAGATGAGCCAATTAGGTAGATCTCTAAGTGAAAGACCAAAGGGTACTTTATCTAGTTAGCCGCTAGTTAACCCTAAGAACTCCAATCAAGCGTGTGAAATTCATAATCCTTCGATCAATCAGTGCAATGCTGTTCACACACTTCGATCTAGAAAGAAGGTGGGCAATCAGGTCTACCAGCAGAAAACTCCCACTCACATTGATCCTACTCCTGCTTCCACATCTGCTAGCTCCTCCAATCTGCTCCCAAAATGTCTGATGAGGACACAGCTGCTGAACAAGTTCATAAGCCTGTAGCACCATTCCCCAATAGGCTTAGGAACAATAACAAGAACATGCACATGGAGAAAATACTTGAGATGTTTAACCAAGTCAAACTGAATGTGTCTCTTCTTGACGCTATCCAACAAGTCCCAGCCTATGCTAAATTTTTTAAGGCTAAGTGTATGAAGAAGAGAAAGACAAATGTTCCAAGAAAGTTTTCTTGGCAACCAATATAAGCAAAATTCTGTCTGGTCCCATTCCGGTGAAATACAAAAATCCCGGATGTCCAACAATTTCTTGCACCATAGGATAAATAGAAATTAGCAGAGCACTCCTTGACCTTGGAGCAAGTATCAACATGCTACCTCTCTCAGTATACCAGCAACTCTGGTTGGGCGAGCTGAGTCCAACTCGAGTCACCATTCAATTAGCTGACCGATCTGTGAAAATCCTAAAGGAGAAAATCACAGATGTCCTTATCCGGGTCAGGAATTTCATCTACCCCGTTGACTTCATTGTGCTTGAGACCCAACCTGTGTTAAATCCGCGGCCTCAAACTCTGGTCATCTTAGGGCGCCCATTCCTTGCTATAGCCAATGCCATAATCAACTGTAGGAACGGGTCCATGCGATTGACCTTTGGAGACATGATGAAGGAAGCCAATGTCTTCAATCTTTGGAAGACAACCCATAGATATCAATGATCAGACTTTTGAGGTTAATTCCATTGAAAATCTGACCAGTGAGCATGAGGAAAGCATGGAGATAGAAACAGAGGCAGAGTTTGATCTGGAGTCTAAGGAGTTTAATCTAGACCAGATCGTAGATTCGGCAGTAGATTGGGCGTCAAACCCAAGTGTACCTTATCACAAGATTGAAAGTCCGGATATTGCCTCCAATGAAGCAACACCTTCCCTAGAGCTAAAAGCCTTACCTGAACAACTCAAGTACGCCTACCTGGGCGGAAGAGAAACCCTGCCAGTCATCATAGCATCCCACCTGACTGAGCAACAAGAGAACAGCTTAATGTCTATTCTAAAAAGACATAGGGAAGCCATTTGATGGACTATGAAGGATATCAAGGGGATAAGTCCAGCAATAGTTCAACATAGAATCCATTTAATCGATGAAGCGACTTCCAAGAGGGACCCACAACGCAGACTTAACCCACTCATGCAAGAGGCAGTAAAAGTGAAAATTTTGAAACTATTAGACAATGGGATCATTTATCCCATTTTTGATAGCCAATGGGTTAGCCCTGTTCATACGGTCCCTAAGAAAGCTAGCTTTACGGTGGTTGAAAATGAGCAAAAAGAGTTGGTACAATCGAGACTGCCTCCCAAGGTTCGTGTTTGTATCGACTACAAAAAGTTGAATGCAACCACCCGTAACGACCACTTCCCGCTAACTTTCATCGACCAAATGCTTGAACGCTTGGCTGGACATGAGTACTATTGCTTGCTAGATAGGTACTCGGGATACAATCAAATCCCCATTGCTATAGAAGACCAGGAAAAGACTACGTTCACCTGCCCGTTTGGAACCTTCGCTTATCGACGCATGCCCTTTGGATTATGCAACGCTCCCGCGACATTCCAATGGTGCATGCTCAGTTTGTTCTCCGACATGGTGGAATATTTTCTTGAGATTTTCATGGATGACTTCTCCATCTACAAAGATTCATTTGAACAATATCTTCATCATCTTGAGTTGGTTTTTCAAAGATGCAAGGAAAAGAACCTAACTCTGAACTGAGAAAAATGTCACTTCATGGTGAGACGGGGGATTGTCTTAAGGCCATGAGATTTCTAGGAGAGGAATTGAAGTGGACACGGCAAAAGTAGAAGTGATTGCTAAATTCCACCACCCAAAAGCATCAAGGATATCAGATCCTTTTTAGGGCATGCTATACCGACGGTTCATTAAGGATTTTAGCAAAATCGCTAGGCGCTTAACTAACCTTCTCGCAAAGGACGTGCCCTTTGATTTTAACGATGAATGTTTCAAGTCATGGGAAAAGTTTAAGTAAGACCTTGTATCTGCGCCAATTATTTCTGCTCCTGATTGGGTACAACCGTTTGAAATTATGTATGATGCCTCCGATTTTGCTATCAGTGTTATTCTTGGACAGCGCATCAATAATAGGCAGAACGTGATCTACTACTCGAGTAGGATCCTGAATGACGCCCAACAGAATTACCCAACGACCGAGAAGGAATTCTTGGCTCTCATCTTTGCGTTAGAAAAGTTATGGCCCTACTTGTTAGGATCGAAGATGGTGTTTTTCACGGATCACTCGACATTGAAATACCTCATGACCAAGAACGAAATAAAAGCCCGATTGATTCGGTGGATCCTTTTGCTTCAAGAATTTGACCTAGAAATTCAGGATAAACGAGGTATAGAAAATGTGATAGCTAATCATCTGTCATGAATTCCGAACGCACCTATCTTACAATCTCCGATCAACGAGGATTTCCCAGTCGAGCACACCTTGGCCATTTTTAAGGACCATGGTATGCGGACTTAGTCAATTATTTGGCCACTGGACAAATACCCGCTGAGTGGGTAAAGCAAGACCAGTGTCGTTTCTTTGCCCAAGTGCGATACTTCTTCTAGGAAGAGCCGTACCTTTTTATGTATTGTCCAGACCAGATTATTCGACGATGCATACCGGAGGAAGAACAGAGGAGTGTGCTTAGCTTTTGCCATGAACTTGCATGCAGCAGACATTTTGGTCCCTGCAAAACTGCAGAGAAGGTTTTACAAAGTGGGTTTTACTGACCCACTTTGTTCAAAGACTCATACCACTTTTGCAAGTCATGTGCAAATTGTCAGAAGATTGGGAAAATTTTGAGAAAAGACATGATGCCCCTAAACCCAATTCTCGAAGTCGAAATTTTTGACGTTTGGGGTATCGACTTCATGGGACCATTCCTGAATTCCTTCAGCAACCAGTTCATCTTGGTTTCTGTAGACTATATCTCTAAATGGGTAGAAGCTGTGTCTACAAAGACCAATGACAACAAAGTGGTTGTCAAATTTCTCAAAAAAAACATCTTCTCCCGATTTGGCACCCCAGAGCGTTTAGTGATAATGGATCGCATTTCTGCAATAGAGTTTTTGAAGCTCTGATGTGAAAATATTCAATCAATCACAAGTTATCCACTCCATATCATCCTTAGACAAATGGGCAGGTCGAAGTCACCAATCGACTCGTTTGTCTGGACCATTCATTGTGTGCTTCCCACATGATTCTGTGATTATTGTCGATCCTAAGAACAATACGGAATTCAATGTGAACGGGTAAAGACTGAAGCCATTCTTGACCACTGATCCTGTGTCACAGGCTGAAAGTGTGCTGACTCTTTTTGCCCCGTCATACACTTAACCACAGCCAACCACACCGCAACTAAAAAAATATATAAACAAATACAAAAATAAATAAAAAAAATATTTTAGGTTCTTTCTACTTATTGTTTATATGCTCACTCCTTATATACTTGTCCATACTTTTTTTGACATTTCTGAAATCACCTAGAGGGGGGGTGAATAGGTGATATGGCTAATCTAGAAACTAAATGCGGAAATAAAAACTAATTTGCAACTACACTAGTACAACCAACGAGTGTAGCCGAATTCCCCGTGAAGGGCTCTGGACTAACTCCTCTTGATTCCTCTGAATAAGAGTTGAGGTGCTATATAAAGCTCTCGTGGTTAAGTACAAGTGAGGCACACAAACACAAGTCAAGCATATAAAGATGATACAAGCAATATGAATGATGAAAGGCACAACACAAGCAATGCTATGAATGATGCACAACACAAATAAAGAGAGAGGGTTAAGAGACAATGGATCAAACACAAACACAAAGATATGTTCCGAGGTTCGAGCCCCTAGCTCTACGTCCCCGCCTTCACCGAGAAGGATTTCCAATCTACTAACTCGTCCACCTAGGACTCCCACCGAGGGAACCTCCACCGAGGAGGATTTGTACAACAACCGGGAGTACCGAACTCCTCTCTCAAACAACAACCTCCACCGACGCAATACAAACACAATCCACCTCTACCGAAGAGGGATACAAGCCAACTCCAACTCCACCTGACCAAGAGGGAGTAAACAACAATCTTAACCTCTACCAAAGAGGGAGCAAACACCAACCCAAATCAACCTCTACCAAAGAGGGATATCCAAATGAAGGGTATACAACTTGGAGGTTTCCACAACCTCAAACAATTTCCTTTTTCCACAAAACAAGTGATCCGATAGAGAGGATAGAATGATAGCTCAATTGTGGAAATCAAGGTGTTTTGGAAATCAAATTACAAAGAAAAATCCTTGGGAAAACACTTGCAATATGATAGAAATGAGGATCTAAAGCAATATCCCAAAAACCTATTTTTCTTTGAATTTTCCAAACCCTTGAAAACAATAAAGATGAAATCTTTTAGCTTTAAAACTCTTTTGAATCTTGTATAAAACACTAGGGAAGATTGAAATTTTTCTCTTGTAAAAACCTTGGCAAAATCCAAAGAAATGGGGTTTATATAGGCCCAAACAGAAAACTAGCCGTTGGCTGTTTTTACAGCCAGATACGGCTGGTGGTCGACCGACCGGTCGACCGCCAACTGTCATATTTTGACCGTTGGAAGAAGCCGGTCGACCGCCCGGTCGACCGCCCAAAAATAGAGAGCAGAGCTCTCTGGTCCGGTCGACCGCCCGGTCGACCGGCCCAAGTGCCAGGCCAGACGCGCACTGGCTGTGCACGTCGGTCGACCGCCCTGTCAGGCACTGTTCTAGGTCAGAAAAACAGGGTAAAAATTATTCTAATAAATCCCATAAATCTTCTAAAAATCCACAAAAATAGTTTTATCATTTTTCATTGATATATAAACTTGTGTTAAAATTTCAACACAAATTTTAAACATTTTGAACTATTTTTGTGTCTTACAATTTTTGTCAAAAACCAAAACCTGTATTTTTCTAAACATGGATTTTTCAATAGGAAATCTGATTTTCCTAAAACTCATTGAAATACAAAAACATGATACTTAAACACTTTTAGGCATGTTGCATATGGATATAAGTCCAATATACATGAAACATATACATATCATTGTTTTGACTTTAATTTCAAAATAATGTTTTGTTAAAAATACCAAAACACCAAAACTCATTACTAGGCATATCAAAATAAGTTTGTCTAAATAGTTGAAGCATGCATGTATATAGAACACATCTAATATACATAAAACCATGTAAACTTGTTTTGAATCTATCTATTCATGAAAACCAATATCGGTTAAACGAAAAATCGAAAAACCGAATCCAAAACATGAAACGTGTGTGTGTTGTGAACTTGAGCATATCACACTATCTAATCTTTACACATGGATCTAAAACAAACGAAATTAGGATACCTAAGTCTTCTTGACGATCTCTATCTTCAAGTTGACTCGATCCAAAACTCTGTGATTCACCGAGCTTGACTCCAACGAGTGCTATGTATGATCTTGATGCTCGGGCTCTGGAATCACCATGTGAAAGCTTCCAAACTCCTTTGTTGAAGCTAATCACCAACTAATATCTTGATTAATGATCTGAAACTAAAATCACAAGATTATTAGTAAACATAACTACATGAGTTAATCATCATCAAAACTAGAGTGGAAGGCCTCTGGGCCAACAATCTCCCCCTTTTTGATGATGACAAAACTCATGGAGTTATATATGCATGGATTAAAGTTAAGTTTTAAAGAAGCTTCCCCTTAACTCATGCATAGGAATAAACAATAAATATATGCAATGTAAGCTCACAAACATGTATGCATAGACATGCATAAAACAAGGTACCAAATACAAAAACATGCTCTTGATACCAAACATATGAAATGCATCATGCATAAAACGTGCTCTTGATACCAATAAAAACATGCTCTTGATACCAATTAAACAATTAAACGACAAACTAATAAATAAAACAAAACATGCATATAAACTCAAATACTTCTCCCCCTTTTTGTCAATCATCAACAAAGGAGTCCAAGTAAAAACAAAACATTCTTCTCCCCCTTTTTGTTCGAAACAAAGAATCAATAAAGGGGTGATATCAAACAAATCAATATAAATTTTTATGGATACCAATTGAAAGAAATAGATCAATAGAGACCAATTGAAAGTAAACAAAATCTTGATACCAATTGAGTAAACAAATAAGCATCTTGATACCAATTTTACCAATTGAAAGTATTATTCTTTTTAATCATATGATACCAAAATGAAATTATTATTTTCTATCATAAAGCAAGGGAGTGGAATACAAGACCAATGGTAAACCAAATACCAATTGAAAGATAAAATACGAGTTTTCTCCCCCTTTATGAAATACCAAATAAAACAATGTCTAAGCTTGTATTAGAATACCAATTAAAAACTAATCAATTGAAACATGATGATCATTAAAACTCAAACTTAGCATAAACAAAAAATACATATGTATGAAAATTAGATACCAATCGAATTTGAAACTATATGAAGAGTAAGCATACATACATACAAAAAATATATATATGAGTATACAAGAAATATCAATATTGATACCAATTGAAAGAATCCAATGATACCAATTAAAACAACAATAATATCAAATGTATATCTCATATAACCTACCACCCAATCATGCTCATGTTTAAAATGATTTTCAATGTAAAACATACATAGGCATGGTCGCCCATCCAACCGCCCTTAGAAGGTAGGGTTTTCAAAAATAGGTTTAAAAATATAGTTTGTTTGAAAAACTCTACCATAATGAAGAATACACTAATTATATGGAAAAACTTGTAAACTAGTATGAAATCCTTCAAGTAAGGAATAAAACAAAATATTTTTCATGAAACTATGTAAATCACATGATCACTAAAAACACTCAAGGTCCATAAAGCTCATATCATACTCATGAAAACACAATCATGAGAAACATTTAAATGAAGTGAGTGCAAAAGTGTAATGTGAAACATGACATCATGAAAATATTCAATTAAGCTCATGTGAAATTCCTTTAAACATGAAAACATGAAACATGAATAAAATAGGAATACAAGTTAAATGTATGAATCATCAAAACTAGACTATATAGCACATCTAATGGGTACAAGTAATCGTTTAAGCCCAAACATATAAAAGTTCATTTGTGGCCCACTATATGTACAAGTATAAATCCTAGTTTTAATAAAAATTAACATCTAAACGAGTAATCAAGGCATGAAGCATCAAAACAAAACTTATAAACATTCATATGATCATTATGACAAATATATGTACATTAGATCTATGATTTACATGATAGCTAAAACATAGAAAGAACACAAAATATGGGTCCATATTAAACATGGGTGTCTCAAATACTAATCATGTGTGTCATAGGGCTAATAAACATGACATATGTCATAATGAGCATTAAAACATGACATGCTACAAATGAAAGTCATAATAAACATGCAAACAAAATGGGAGTAAGAGAATGTTACCAAACCAATAGGGCACATCTCCAAATCTCCAAAACATGGTGGTCCTCTCCACCAAACTTCCCTTGAAAGTGATGCATCCAAATAGTTTCCTTTAAGCACGGAACGCATCCACTCCAAGGTACCGCTACTCTCACGTCATGTGAGAGCCCACACCTACATCAAATACAATAGGGGTGGTCTTTGGTACCCACAACTTTTTGGGTCCATGGGGGTTAGTACCTTTCCTAACCCAAACAAATTTATTTGCTAAATTTACATCATGTATTCTATCAAAGCAAAATCTAGCAAGGTGGCCCTTACGTCCACAATGTGTACAAGTGTACACATGAGCATACAAAGTGTGATGTTTGTGATTGTGAGAAGCATGTGTATGCCGTGTATGGTGTGCATGCAAAGATGGAACTTGTTTTTTCGAAACAAGGATTCCAAACGTGTATGACTCACAACACATTGGCTCAAAGTGGAGCCCAAATAATCCATATTCTTCTTTAGCATAGATATATCATTTTGAATTAAAGAAGAAGTGATACTTGCAATGGGTGATCTAGATGGAACTACTCTAGCATGGCAAACATGAGAATCAATATTATTTGCAAAAATTCATTTTTCTTTAAACAATCTTCTAAATCCTTTGAAATAGAAGCAATTTTTATTTTTAAGATTCATTTTCTTTTAAAACAAAATTAACTTTTGAAGACAAGTTTTCATTTTTCTTCAAAACCTTATTGCAATCATTTCTATTTTTCAAGATCTCATTTTCCTTTAGGGCAAGGTCTACTTGAGATTTAAGTGAGTCACGTTCACTAGAAATCTCTTCCTTCTCTTGCAAAATCATATCAAGCTTTGAACATAAATCCTTATTATTTTTATTAAGTTCAAAACTCTTCCTTTTCAAAAGATTATATTTTTCTATCAATTTTTCACAAACAATGGATAGTTCTTCATTTAAGGCATTAGGATCCACATAACCATCACACGAAGAACTAGCATCATTACAATCTAATTGAGATTCCGAAGATACCTCAAGGGAGTCATTCCCTTGGACCATGTAGCATTGAGACTCGGATTCTCCACTAGATTCTTCCTCTTGTTGGATTGGCAATTGAAGCTTGGAGGTGGTCAACTTGTTTCACACTGCAAAGGCGGAATCAAAATTAGAAACAAGCATAAGATAATCTTTGTTAAGCGTGCTTCTAATAGCCTCAAGGGCAAGAGTATTGGCCCCTATATGATTGCGGTTACCAAGATATCATTTCTTGGTAGCGGCATGGAAAACATGCAAGTCTAGGGTTTTCAAATACATGGACATCCTAAATTTCCATGTGTCAATGTTGGAGACATCGAACATGGGAGGTGACAAGCAATCCATGAGTGTGTGCAAACAAATATACGTGCAAATGCAAATGAAAGATTAGCAAACCAAGATCTCACTCCTAGGTGGTTAAACCAAATATCAGGAGCGTAGGCTCTGATACCAATTGAAATCACCTAGAGGAGGGGTGAATAGGTGATATGGCTAATCTAGAAACTAAATGCGAAAATAAAAGCTAATTTGCAACTACACTTAGTACAACCAACGAGTGTAGCCGAATTTCCCGTGAAGGTCTCTGGACTAACTCCTCTTGATTCCTTTGAATAAGAGTTGAGGTACTATATGAAGCTCTCGTGGTTAAGTACAAGTGAGGCACACGAACACAAGCCAAGCATATAAAGATGATACAAGCAATATGAATGATGCAAGACACAACACAAACAAATAATATATGATGCTATGAATGATGCACAACACAAATAAAGAGAGAGGGTTAAAAGACAATGGATCAAACGCAAACACAAAGATATGTTCCGAGGTTCGAGCCTCTAGCTCTACGTCCCCGCCTTCACCGAGAAGGATTTCCAATCCACTAACTCGTCCACCTAGGACTCCCACCGAGGGAACCTCCATCGAGGAAGATTTGTACAACAACCGGGAGTACCGAACTCCTCTCTCAAACAACAACCTCCACCGAGGCAATACAAACACAATCCACCTCTACCGAAGAGGGATACAAGCCAACTCCAACTCCACCTCACCAAGAGGGAGTAAACAATAATCTCAACCTCTACCAAAGAGGGAGCAAACACCAACCCAAATCAACCTCTACCAAAGAGGGATATCCAGGGTATACAACTTGAAGGTTTCCACAGCCTCAAACAATTTCCTTTTTCCACAAAATAAGTGATCCTATAGAGAGGATAGAATGATAGCTCAAGTGTGGAAATCAAGGTGTTTTGGAAATCAAATAACAAAGAAAAATCCTTGAGAAAACACTTGAAATATGATAGAAATGAGGATCTAAAGTAATATCCCAAAAACCTATTTTTCTTTGAATTTTCCAAACCCTTGAAAACAATAAAGATGAAATCTTTTAGCTTTAAAACCCTTTTGAATCTTGTATAAAACACTAGGGAAAACTGAAATTTTTCTCTTGTAAAAACCTTGGCAAAATCTCAAAGAAATGGGGTTTATATAGGCCCGAACAGAAAACTAGCCATTTGCTGTTTTTACAGCCAGATACGGCTGGCGGTCGACCGGCCGGTCGACCGCCAACGGTCATATTTTTGACCGTTGGAAGAAGCCGGTCGACCACCCAAAAATAGAGAGCAGAGCTATCTGGTCCGGTCGACCTCCCGGTCGACCTGCCCAAGTTCCATGCCAGACGTGCACAGGCTGTGCACGTCGGTCGACCGCCCGGTCGACCGGCTCCTTGTTAGGTCGACCGTGCGGTCGACCGACAGAGCCTGTCAGGCACTGTTCTGGGTCAGAAAAACAGGGTAAAAATTATTCTAATAAATCCCATAAATCTTTTAAAAATCAACAAAAATAGTTTTATCATTTTTCATTGATATATAAACTTGTGTTAAAAATTTCAACACAAATTTTAAACATTTTGAACCATTTTTGTGTCTTACAATTTTTGTCAAAAACCAAAACCTGTATTTTTCTAAACTTGGATTTTTCAATAGGAAATCTGATTTTTCCTAAAACTCATTGAAATACAAAAACATGATACTTAAACACTTTTAGGCATGTTGCATATGGACATAAGTCCAATGTACATGAAACATATACATATCATTGTTTTGACTTTAATTCCAAAATAATGTTTTGTTAAAAATACCAAAACACCAAAACTCATGAATAGGCATATTAAAATAATTTTGTCTAAATAGTTGAAGCATTCATGTATATAGAACACATCTAATATACATAAAACCATGTAAACTTGTTTTGAATCTATCTATTCATGAAAACCAATATCGGTTAAACCAAAAACTGAAAAACCGAATCCAAAACATGAAACGTGTGTGTGTTGTGAACTTGAGCATATCACACTATCTAATCTTTACACATGGATCTAAAACAAACTAAACTAGGATACCTAAGTCTTCTTGACGATCTCCATCTTCAAGTTGACTCGATCCAAAACTCTGTGATCCACCGAGCTTGACTCCAACGAGTGCTATGTATGATCTTGATGCTCGGGCTCTAGAATCACCATGTGAAAGCTTCCAAACTCCTTTGTTGAAGCTAATCATCAACTAATATCTTGATTAATGATCTGAAACTAAAATCACAAGATTATTAGTAAACATAACTACATGAGTTAATCATCATCAAAACTAGAGTGGAAGGCCTCTGGGCCAATAATTTCTTTTTCTACCCCTATTTTTACTCTCTCCCTTAGCCTATTCGCACTTGGCCGGCCCGAGTCAACAGAGACGGTGACATCATTTCTTCCCCCTATTTATTGCATTTGCATTTACATGACATTCATTGAGGACAATTGATTGCAAACATTTATTACATTATTCTTTATTACATTTTCACATTTATCATGTAATAAATATGCTAAATTCCTTGTCTTAAATGTCTATTTTGTAGAAGATAATCATGGGGAGAAAGAGGATAAATATCAGTTAAATTCAGATTTAACTAGATCTATTTGGTCAAAGGAGGATGATCCCAAATTTAATTAGTTAAATTCAGTTTTTGGTGAATCAAGTGGTTAAATCTAAAGATCAACTGAGGATAACGTCAAATACAGAGTTCTAATCCAAAGGGATAAATGGATAGAGAGAAGGTCAACGGATGAGATGAAGCAAATTTAACTCAGATTCTGACTGGATAAATTTTAGTATTTGAATCATAACTTTCGCTCCTGAAACTCAAATCTAATGCTTCAAGATGATCCAGAAAGACGACTTAAAGGGCTACAACTCTTAAGTTGATCACTATTTCAAATTCTGTAATTTGATTAGTTATATTCAGCAATCAACGTGCCAACAAGCTGCAAATCAGAACTTAATATCCACATCAAATCAAGTTTGGAGATAAGGAGAGGATTCAAATTCAGAAATATCCAGCTTCCTCTATTTTCATACTCCTCTAACCTCTGCATTTCTCCTATAAATACCAGTAATCTCAAAGTCAAAGAGGGGACGACCATGCAGAGATAGAATTTAGTCTACTTTTTCATTCTTTTTAGTGTAGGTTTTTGTTTTTCTTTTCATGTAATTTTCAGTCTTAATTTATGTAAATCAGAGGATATCAGAGTTTCATAGGAGAATGAGAACGAAGCTTGTGCTGAGAGTGACACCGGTGTAAGATTTTCTTCTTTTCTCTTATTGTTATCAAATCAAATCTGTAGTTCCCCTTTTGTATGTACTTTATTTTTGTGTTCTTCTTCTTCTTCTCTACTTTTCTTCTTTTGGTACCAATTGCTATCCAAGTGAGTCTTAAAGTATCGAAAGAGCCTTGCCTTTGCGAGTGCCACAAATAGCTCATGACGATGGATTTTTAGTTTCATTCGGTATCACTTCATACTTGCAACGTCTTGATGATATAATGTGAAGGAGACAGGAATCAACTCTTATGGGCTATATGTTGATCGCCTCACTTCAAGGTAACATCATTGCAAAAGATTCAAGGTAAGCATTTGGCCAAAGGAGGTAAGTAACTTTTTGATTCTTTTCTTTTAATTCTTTAGTTTAGAACACCACAATCTACCACTTCTTTTATCACTCCTTTTCCATTTCTTTGTACATATTATTTCTAGTTTATCCATCTCTTAATCTACCATCTTCTTCCTAATTCAACTTTAACTTAATTTTTTCTTTTTCTTTTAAAGAACTAAAGAAGAACTTTAATCATACATTGTAGCCTGAAAGAGAACTTACTAAAAAGCTTCCATCGCTAGTCCCTCCTTGTGGATCACGACTCGCATAGCCACTTGCTATTACGCTAGAATTGAGTAACTTACACTTTTCATTCTTAGTTCTGAAATTCTGTATTTTCTATGCAGGTTTAAACTCAATCAAATTTTGGCGACGTTACCGGGGAGGGACGGTAAGTTATTCTCTTTTTAGATTTACATTTTTTGTTAACTTTCTTCTTTGTTTTCGGTGTACAGATTTAACAACAAGGAATTTTTTGTTGCAGTGAACATATAAGTAGCTATGGACTCTGCTCAAGAAAGCAGAACCCAGAAGCCCCTAGATTTGCAACATTCTTGTGGCAAGCTGAGTGAACTACTAACTTGTATTTTCTACAGGTTGGCTGAATTGCATAGTTTAATATCTGTAGCATTTGTCTCCTTGTTTGACTCGCTGTATATATATTTCTAACAAAAAAGTAAAAAGTTGATTGCGAATGCTAAAAATGATTTAGACTTTGCATTTAGGCATGTGTCTATTTCATTATATTTTCTATTTACTGTTGAAGAGTGCTGGAGCCAAGGTATGTGCGCATAGCATTTAGTATAAGGTTCATTCTTGTATGAAATATTGCTTGAGTGTTACTTTTTTTCTATATACTTGTACACTATACTAAATTGATTTAAGGGCTTGTCCTATAAACAAGATAAGGTGGGGAAGTCATTACCCTCCTGTAGCCCACAAACAATCTCCTCACTCACTAACCCAAGCCTAACTAAAACTAAGTAGACATTAGCCCTAGGAATATCTCGGACTCAATTAGGAGATTATCCTAAGGGGGAAGGTGTTAGAATTTGACTCCTGCCAAATCAGTGCCTAAGGAAAGGGATTGAGGGGCGAAACCCCGAAGGCTGGTGGTTTGGCTTAATTAGGCCCGTCGCTTTTGCGCGGATACACCACACCAATCTTGCCCTGACCTGACTGATTAGCTTGTGGTCAAAGTCTGCATTATACCTCCCGTGGACAGTCTAACTAGTTAGGAGTCGTCTTGGTCAAAGGTCTAACCTAACTTAGTTTAGAATTTTTTTCTTTTTATTTGTTTTCTTATTTGTTTGTTTTTCTTTGTTTGTGTTGACATTTCCTGTGTGATATGGCTTATAATAATAATTTTTCCAATTTTAACGGTAATCCATATTACACCTCGACCTCTTTTTCAGATTTTACCAACCCGGTATATTATAACTTTAACCAACCTATTGTGCCAGATGGGTCTTTTCCGAATCATTACATGCCCTAGTCCCAATACTATGAATAAAACTGGAATAATCATCACTACTCTTTACAGAGTCAATGGGGATGCAACTCTCCCGAGTCATATTGTCAACTACCCTACCAACATCCAGCTTCATATACTCCTTCTCCCGAACAATCATTAGAAGAATGAATTGACTGGGGAAAGAGGGTGGAAGCCTTAGATGAGCTTGAGCAATGAATTCAAATTTTAGAGGACTCAAAATCCCATAAAAATTTTCAAGTCACAGATCTTTACTCTATTTTTCAAGAAGAACATGCCAACTTAGAAAAGAGTATGGAAACCAAGATTCAATGCCAAAATGATCCACTCGATATGATAGAAGCAAGAATTAGTAGATTGGAGAACATGCGTAGGAATAAGAAAACTCTCCCAATTCACTCTTTGACTATTCCCAACACTTCTAGCCATATTGATGAAAATCAAGAATCATGGTATTTTGAAGACTTTGACCAAGATTCAGTTTCACCACAAAACCTTGAACTTGACCAAAATCAACCCATTGACGAATTGGCAAGTTTTCATTTTAATGAGATTGAACTTGATCATGAATGTGAACCCGATCCCCAACTTTGTGATTCAGTTTCTATCTTCGAATCTATGTTGACTCCGGTATTCTTACCCAATTTGGACCAATTTTCAGAGCCAACATTCATTCCCATACCCATAGATTTAGAAATTGAATCACCAATTTTGGATAGTCAAATTCCATTGATGGGAAAAGAATGTGTATATCAATCTTGGACTTGGACTCAATGCTTGAACCTAAACTAACTCTCGAACCCCAAGTTGATTTTCCCGAGTTAGTATTGGTTCCTGAACCTATCATTCTTGAATCCAAGTTAACCATTCCACTAAGTCACATTCTTTTCTTGGACATAGGTATAGACCATGATGACTCTGTGATGATTTTCCAGGACTGGTCATGTAAAGGGAGTAAGTTTCATGATAGGATCTTTCATGATCCTATTCATACTGGGGACTGTAAATATGTAAATAGAAAAGAGGTCAATAAAGCTAGGTTTCGTGAACCACATCATTATCTTGATTGGGTAGCAACGCTTGACCCAATCAGACTACCACCGGAACCATCACCTTAAGGTAATATTTTCCTTCCCTTTCTTCTTTTTCATGCATCTATGCATTAATTCATACATTGAGAACAATGCATGAGATAGGTGTGGGGGAGGGTTCTAACATAACTTAAGTTTTCCTTTTTTTTTAAAAAAATTATTATTAACATTTTCTTTACTTTAAAAAAAACTTTTTGAAAATAGAAACAATATTTTGACATATTTTTGTAAGAAGTCAAGTCAATTTTAAGGAATAGGATAATCATAATTAGGATTTCTTATACTTGGTTAAAATAAGATTATTTGTTTGATTTTTAGGGTTAGGAAGATAATTTGTCAAAGTAATTTAGTCTTGATCTTTGCCTTGATGAAATATGCGCACTTTATACACTTACACACTTAGGGTTCAAAAACAAAGATTCTTATGCCTTATAAATATATATATATATATATATATATATATATATATATATATTGTATATCTATGAAAAATAAACAAATCTAATTATTAATTAGCTAGGTGCTTTGGCCTAAGCAAACATTGGTATTTATGCAAAAAATGATTAGATAAGTTTGAAAAAAAGAAAAAAAAGAAATATATATATATATCTATAAAAATCCTCTAATTAAGCTGGGATTTGTGCCTCATAAAGCATAAGTATTCACGCCTAAAAGCGGTTCATATAATAAAATCCTTAGTTTTGTGGCCTTGTTTGCTCGAGTCCTTAAGTCCTTGGGGTATTTTCTCACCCGGTGCCCTAAGACCGTTTGGTTTGGGAGTTTCCGATTAAAGGCTCGTTACATGGGCAGATTAGAAAGCCTAATAGAACTAGGAATATTACCACCAAAAATAAAATAAAATAATATATATAAAATAAATAAATAAGGCATAAGAGTTAGAGTTAAAGAACCCTTAGTCAAAACTTCACGGTCACGAAGGTGCATATGACTTAGGGTAAAGTAATAGACTAAATGAGAAGCACAATTTGACTCCTTACTTTGATTGATAATAATTTTTTGAATAGAGACTAATTTTAGGAATGAAAATTTTGGTTTTCCTATAACTTATATATTACTTAAATCTTACAATAATATTTCAAATATTTTTCTTTCAAAATGTGTTTTCAAAATATTAACATTTTTCTCTTTCTTTATAAATTTTGTGGATGCAATCCACTGAAAACCCTCACGAGACAAAACTCGTCCTCTAGGGATAACTTAGAGGTTTAACGACTTGTTACACATGCTCAGTTCAATCGCGTGACCTGCGAAAGTGGTCTAATAATCTTTGGTTTAGTTTTGTTGTTTTTCTCGAGGACGAGCAAATGATAGGTGTGGGGGTATGATTGCACACATTTATTGCGTTATTCTTTATTACATTTTCACATTTATCATGTAATAAATCTACTAAATTCCTTATCTTAAATGTCTAATTTGCAGGAGATAATCATGGGGAGAAAGAGGATAAAATCAAATCAATATCAGTTAAATTCAGATTTAACTAGATCTATTTGGTCAAAGGAGGATGATCCCAAATTCAATTAGTTACATTCAGTTTTTGATGAATCAAGTGGTTAAATCTAAAGATCAACTGAGGATAACGTCAAATACAGAGTCCAAATCTAAAGGGATAAATGGATAGAGAGAAGGTCAACGAATGAGATGAAGCAAATTTAACTCAGATTCTGACTGGATATATTTTAGTATTTGAATCGTAACTTTTGCTCCCGAAATTCAAATCTAATGATTCTAGATGATCCAGAAAGACGACTTAAAGGGCTACAACTTTTAAGTTGATTACTATTTCAAATTCTGTCATTTGATTAGTTATATTCAGAAATCAACACGCCAACAAGCTGCAAATCAGAACTGAATATCCACATCAAATCAAGTTTGGAGATAAGGGGAGGATTCAAATTCAGAAATATCCACCTTCCTCTATCTTCATACTCCTCTAACCTCTGCATTTCTCCTATAAATACCTGTAATCTCAAAGGCAAAGAGGGGACGACCATACAAAGATAGAATTTAGTCCACTTTTTCATTCTTTTTAGTGTAGGTTTTTGTTTTTCTTTTCATTTCAGTTTTAATTTATGAAAATCAGAGGAGATCAGAGTTTCATAGGAGAATGAGAATGAAGCTTGTGCTGAGAGTGACACCAGTGTAAGATTTTCTTCTTTTCTCTTATTGTTATAAAATCGAATCTGTAGTTCCCCTTTTGTATGTACTTTATTTTTGTGTTCTTCTTCTTCTTCTCTACTTTACTTCTTTTGGTACCAATTGCTATCCAAGTTAGTCTTAAAGCATCGAAAGAGCCTTGCCTTTGCGAGTGCCACCGATAGCTCATGACGATGGATTTTTAGTTTCATTCTGTATAACTTCATACTTGCAATGTCTTGATGATTAATGTGGAGGAGACGGGAATCAACTCTTATGGGCTATACGTTGATCGCCTCACTTCAAGGTAACATCATTGTAAAAGATTCCAGGTAAGCATTTGGCCAAAGGAGGTAAGTAACTTTTAAATTCTTTTCTTTTAATTCTTTAGTTTAGAATACCACAATCTACCACTTCTTTTATCACTGTTTTTCCATTTCTTTGTACATATCATTTCTAGTTTCTCCATCTTTTTAATCTACCATCTTCTTCCTAATTCAACTTTAACTCAATTTTTGCTTTTTCTTTTAAAGAACTAAAGAAGAACTTTAACCATACGTTGTAGCCTGAAAGAGAACTTACTAAAAAGCTTCTATCGCTAGTCCCTCCTTGTGGATCATGACCCGCATAGCCACTTGCTATTGCGGTAGAATTTAGTAACTTGCACTTTTCATTCTTTGTTCTGAAATTCTGTATTTTCTAGACAATGCATTAGATAGGTGTGGGGGGGGGGGGGCTAACACTCTTTCTTTTTCTTTTTACTTAATAAAAAAAAAATCTCCAAAATGAAAAAAAAAGAATTTTCATACGCTTTATAAAAATATCAAAAGGTTGTAGGAATTAAGGGAATCTTATTAAGAAATCTTTATTTTTGCCTAAATAAAAATGAAACATTGGTTTGATAAATAGTTGGGGGGAACAAGAAAAATAACTCATATCTTTTATTTAGCCTTAGAAGAATATGCATAAACCACAGACACATGCTTAGGATTTAGAGACATAACTCTGAAAAAAAAACTAGATAATTGTGTCTCAAGAAGCATGATTACTCACACCAAAAAAATATTTATATAGTATATATAAGTAAAACTTGATTTCGTGGCCTACTCTACTTGCATATTTGACTTGAGGGGTATTTTTCCACCTGGTGCCCTAAAACCATCTGGTTTGAGAGTCATCGGTTTGATATGTGTTACATGAGTAAAGTAGAAAGCCTAATGAAACCAAGAATAAACATATAGATGAACATTAATAAAATTAAATGATATTCAAAGTTGAGTTGAGAAATCCCAAGCACATCACAGTTATACATTATGCATATCTATCTAAAGCAAAATAACAAAATAAGTTAGAAATACAAGATCCTTTCTAAATTCAAAGAAAAATTATAATTTCTTCTTTTATGAAGGCTAAAGTATAGGAGGACTTATGAGGGTTAAACCTAATTCTCATATCATTCGGTCATTTTTACTTAGATAATTGAAAGTTTTTTTCTAGAAAGAGGTTTGCTGACAACTAACATTTTCTTCATTTATTGGATTTTGTGGTGCAATCCGCTAAAAACCCTCAGGAGATAACACTCCTCCTCTAGGGGAAACCTAGAGGTTTAAAGGCTTGTTGCACATGCTCAGTGTAATCGCGTCACCTGCTAAAGTGGTGTAATAATTCTCTTATTTTTTTACTCGAGACGAGCAAAAAGAAAAGTGTGGGGGTGTGATTAGTCTCTAATATTGCATAATTTTTATCACATCTGCATATTTATTTTGTTAAAATTCTGCTAATAAAGCTTTGCTTATATGATTCTAGGTCCATGGTATGCAATAGAGAAGAAGACCCTAAATCACCATTTATGGGTGATTAAAGGCCTACAAAGTAGCCATTGACTCTAGAAGGAGATTCTGTCAGACCTGGGGTCTCAAGTCAAAAATCTGGAGATCATATCTGACAGGGGACTAACGTGACCAGACACATCAGGCGGCGCGCGTACTGCCACGGAAACGCGGCTATGGCCCCGTTTTCGCGGTATACGGGCGTAGCCGCGCCCATGCCCGTGCCTTAGGCCAGGGGTTGTACCCCTGGCCCCCTTTCCCCTGGTGCCTATAAATACCCCCTTGGGGTTCTTCAGGGAGATATCCAGAGTTGAGAGTTGAGTTGTTACTTTGTTTCTAGGATTTTTAGTTGCTTTATGTTTTCTTCTTCTTCTAGTTAGTTTAGCCATTAGAGTGAAAGAGAGAGTGTGTGTAAAAGTTGTATTTGAAGGGTGACAAGTTTATACAAGTAATTACTTCTCTTTCTTCTTTCCATTTACTTGTTGTTTTCATTTGCTTCTACCTCTTTGTTTTAGTATAACACTTTTTCTCCTTACTTCTTCTCTCTTATTGTTTCTTTTGCTATCATTTCTAACTAACTCTCTTATTCCATGGCTAACTAACTACTAACCCACTAATCTCTAACAACTTGATTGATAAAACAAAAGAGTCAATAGTGTCAAACAAGCTTTGTGCAAATGAGAGCTATGACATCTTAAGATGAGGGTTCTAACTCTACCTTACCTACAAGTATTAGCTCTCTTATATTTCATGCTTAACGGGTTTTTGATAATCTATAGATTGTAAACTTCGCTTGTCTTTATAAGTAGAGATATTCCTATTAACTTTACCGATACTATTAGTGCACTTGTGTCTTACCTTATTCTCGCCTTCAATTGGATCATGATAAGGGAATGTCCAAGTTTTGTCGAGTAAAGCTAAGTTAAAGGAAGAACTTTCATTCGGTCCCAATGTGAATAGTTCCTATGCATAAAGGTTATGCTTGCCTATGATCCATCGTGAGGCTACATCTTCAAAAAGTTAGGAATTAGTGGGAGTACTTAATAGAATGTTAGCCATGTGTTTTTACCATCTAGAAAAATCACTTTTACAAACCACCAAACCATTCTAAACAATTCTTGAAACCAACTTGTTTTTATTTTCAAATTCTTTATTTGAAACAAAGAACTTTCTCTTTTCTTGAACATAGAAGCCACATCAAGCTTTCATCCCTCTCCCTCCTTGTGGATACGACCCGTATAGCCACTTTGCTAGTACGGAAGAATCGCAAAAGCAGTAACATTGACCCACATTCCTTTACTTATTTTTGTGCTTGCTTTTTGCCGATCAGTGGCCCCGACATTTTTGATCCCGAAGGGCATCACCTTGTGGCAATAAAATTCCTGACCAGTTATAAAAATAATATTGCCTTCATCTGTGGGTGCATCTTGATCTTGTTGTACCCAGAGTAGGCGTTCATGAAGCTGAGAAGTTCCTAGCTTGCCGTTGCCTCTACTAGATAATCGATCCTCAAGAGTGGGAAGCAATCCTTTAGGCAAGCTTCATTGATATTAGTTAAGTCGATGCGTACCCTTTACTTGCCATTTCTCTTCTTCACGAGGATGAGATTGGAAAGCCAGTCGGGGTAGAAGTCTCTCGGATGAAATTGGTATGTAGTAGGTGGTCAACTTCATCGCTATTGGGCCGACTCTGTTCCTCGTTCATTCTTCTTGGCTTCTGCTTTACTATCTTGGTGTCCGTCTTGATGGAGAGTTTGTGGCAGATAATACCAAGACTGATTCTAGGCATATTAGTGGGAGTCCATGCGAATACATTCAAATTATCCAACAAGTACTTTTGAGCAAGGCCTTCTCATGAGTATGCAACTTTGAGCCGATTCGAAGGACATGCTCCAGATGATGTGCATCTATAAGAAACGAGTCAAGTTCCTTCTCGATTTTGCTATATGGGTCCCCCGACTTGATGGGTGAGTCGGGGTCTGGATCCTTCAACTCGATCGGGAAGTCAAAGTCTTAGCTTTCGCCATTCTATAATTGCTATTGGTTAGCAATCCCCTTTTTCTTCTTATCCACAGGGGAATCTTTGCTAGATACTGCTCGATAGTTCTTTGTCATCAAACTGAACTTCTTTCGGGCTACTACTGCATGGTTTTGGCCATCGCATGGTCACCCCTTATGTCGACCATTATCAACGGTGTGCGGTACTTCAGAAGTCGATGATGGGTGGATGAGACAACTCTCACTATATGAATCCATGGTCTCCTGAGGATAGTGTTGTAAGAAGATCTGATGTCAAGGTCACAGAACGCTATGGCAACATTGTATGGATACGCTCGGATGGAAAATGTGATTGTTCTTGGTGAGTGCGTCTCGCTCCCGTCAAATCCATAGAGAAGTGACTAGGTCTGATTGAGGATCATCTTTTGAGCCAGCTCGAGAGTATCTTCCATCCTATCTAAGACATATTTGTGCAGAATGTTGACATTACTCCTCCTATCGACCAAAATCTTTGACATTCGGCAACAACCGATATGCATTGTCACGATCAAAGTGTCATTATGAGGGAAGTGTACGACGTAGGCGTCAGGCTTTGAGGAGAAGATTGGCCTGCCCAGTGGTGAAGGTGGGCGCGTCTGTATTATTGTGTACTTGTCCCTCCGATCTTCAATGAAATAAATGATCCTTCCTTTTACAGTGGTGACCTCTATTGGTAAAGTGCTGAATATGGCATTCACCTCCTTATACTGGATGAGGGTGTTACTTGCCCGACTGTCTAGTGGTGAGAGTTTCCTTTGCACTTTGATCTCCAAGGGTTGTCCAAGGTTGAGGATGAACTCTCATAAATATCCCTGATTAATTAGATCCTGGAGGTGTCATCGGAGGGACCGGCAGTCGACGGTGAGATGGCCCATCCCGTCATGAAAAGCGCAACACTCCCTATATCCGGGTCCCTTCGAGTTTCGTGAGAGCAGACGACTCAAGCGCCTGACCCAAGGCAGGTTGATGCATGATTTGGCAAGTATACCAATCGTTATAAGTAATAAAGTGATAATGAAGAGTATCGAACCACAGGGATTGTATTTAAATACCACAAGTAATCATTTCCAGTCTTATTTGAAAACTATGAATATTTAGAAAAAGTGAGTTAAATTAAATTAAAAGAAGTGTTTTTAATATGAGAAAAGTACTAGGGCTTAGCGATTTTGGCGTATCTATTTCAGATTATTTAATTAATTGCATTAGAAACTTTATTTTAAGTATTACTAACAATCAAAGAATCCTTTGGTATCTAATAATCTCTTTGGAGCATCATTAAATCTAACCCTAGTTTAGAACTCACATTCTGTCGATCTAGTGAATTTACTAGCCTAAACCATCATTAAGATCTATAATTCTTCTTTAAAAATTGCACAATTTATACTTCTCCTGTCGGTCTCAGCCTATAACAAGTGATTTCTATCCCTAGATGCATTGCTAGGTTATCTCTTGCCAGTCTTCAACTAAACCATCTATGCTCACGCCTCGAAAGTTGTGAAATTTTTTGTCGTTGTTTGAACCACTCATAAATTATAAAAATCTAGTCTTGGTTTAAATTAATTTAAAATTTAACATAGTGGCAAGAAAAGGGTCGAATCCATAAAGACTTGATGAGAACTCAGTTTTTAAATAATATAATTTAACTTTAATCTAGTTGAGGATTAATGAATAGTCTTGGATTAGAATCTTGTTTTAAGAATAAAACTTCAATTGAACTAAAAATTATAAATTAAGAAAGGAAAATTACTAACCTATGAGGAGAATAAATTAGAAAAGAAGATTGATAGAAAGTGAAAGGGAGCAAGAGACAACTAAACTCGAAATTAATATAGAGCTCGGTTCACTGCTGCTGATGTTACCTTGAAGTCTCCTTCCTCTAGATAATGCTAAAAATAATAGAAGATACTAGCAATATAAAATGCAAAGAAAGAAATACATCCATGAGACTTTTAATTGAAGCACATATTAACAAATGAACTAAAAGAAGAAGATTGCAACATAGAGAAAGAAGAGAAAGCACCTTTGACTGAAATGTGCAACGATCTCGATGGCAGAACACAGAATTTCATTAATGAAAGCTCATTACAATTCTCTCAGTTCTCTCCAAACTCACATTACAACTAAACAAACACAGCTCTATTTAACATAGCCTTTCAGCCCTCCAGTCCCTTGTGCCTTCTGAATTTGTAGTATTTATAAGAGAAAATGGAAAGGGAGAACCGTACGAAGATAGGAGAGAAAAAGCTCACCATGATTCCACCAGATTGTTGCAAAAACACAGCCAAAGCCGCATTTCCACCATCTTGATCTAGCCGTAGAGCCAAATCGATGGGGGGGGGGGGGCAGTCCATAGATTTCCATTTTGCTTTTATTTTCATTTGGTTATTTAGTTTGAGCTCTAAATTTGATGTTATCTTCATAGATTCTTCAGTTAACCGAATCAATCCTCTAAAATCCGTTTCAACTAAATAAGATCTAGGATTATCCACTATGATACGTTCTGATCTTTATTGTGATTTAAATCCTTCAAAAAATCTGATTTAGTTGGCCTGGATTTGTGATTATCTTCTCTTCTACCATTAATCATATCATGCAAAAATTAGACATTAAGATAATATAATTAGTAGGATTTATTACAAAATAAATGTAATAATGTAATAATAAATAATACAATATATGTGTACAATCACACCCACAAACCTGTCTTTTGCTCATTCTCGAGCAAAATAAATAAAAAGTAAAATAGAACTAACCCAATCTTACACACTTTCGTGGAATCACGTTGCATTTAGCACGTACAACAAGCCATTAAACCTCTAGATTTCCCCTAGAGGACGAGTTCTGTCTTGTGAGGGTCTTCAGTGAATTACACCCAAAAAATCCATAAGGAAAGAAAAACAAATTGTTAGTAATTTTGAAAACGCATTTTGAAAAGAAGAGAAAATATTTGAAGTATTTTTGCAAGAATTAAGCAATCTATAAGTAATAGGAACACCAAACTATTCATCCCTAAACTTAATCTCTATTCAAAAACTTGTTATCAATCAAGATAATGAGTCAAAATGTATTTTTTATCTAGTCTATTATTTTACAATAAGTCATATGCACCTTTATGACCGTGAATATTTTTACTAGAGATTCTCCAACACTGACTCTTATGCCTTATTTTATATCTTATGGTAGTAATATCTCTTAGTTCTATTAGGCTTTCTAATTTGCCCATGCAACGAGCCTTAGGTCGGTGACTCCCAAACCAAATGGTCTTACGGCATCGGATGAGAAAACACCCCAAATACTTAAGGACTCGAGCAAAAAAGACCACAATACTAAGGGGTTTTATTGATTATATGGAATACTTTTAGGCGTGAATACTTTTGTTTTATGAGGCATAAATACCCAGCTTAAGCAGAGAATTTATATACATACATACATACATACATATATATATATATATATATATATATATATATATATATATTAAGGCATAAGAATCTTTATCTTTAAACCCTAAGTGTGTAAGTGTATAAAAAAAACATATTTCATCAAGTAAAAATCAAGACTAAATTACTTTTTAAATTTTTCTTCCAACACATAGAAATTAAACAAATAATCTTATTTTTACTAAGTATAAAAAATCCTAAATATAATTCTCCTATTCCTTAAAATTTACTTAATTTTTTATAAAAATTTGTCAAAATATTATTTTCCTTTTAAAAATGTTTTCTGAAAGCAAAGATTTTTTTTAAAAGAGAAAACCTATGTTAGAACTCCCCCTCCACACCTATCTTATGCGTTGTCCTCAATGTGAAAATGTATGCTCAATATGATGAATCAAGATGCAAATTTAAGAATGTGAAGAGTAGATAGTACCTGATAAGGACAAGTAGACATCATCCAATATTGCCTAGTTAAAAAAGAAAAAGAAAAACAAACGAAAGCACAAAAAAAACTATTATAATACAACAATGGATCCCCAGCAGGTATAAAGATCAGTTCTGATAAACAGGATCTTTCAGAAGAATTTTTCCACTTTTAGGCTCAGATACTCACGATATGTCTTTAATTGATGGCCATTCACTTGAAAAGTGGTACCATCCGTAGCATTGTGTGCCTCTACTGCACAATGTGGGTGAAATTTATGTACAATGTAGGGACCAGTCCAACAGAATTTCAATTTTCCCGAAAAGAGATGTAAACATGAATTATACTGTAGGACTTCTGTCCGGGCTGAAAATTCTTTCGAATAATGAGCTTATCATGCATCATTTTCTTACGATTCTTCTACCATTTTGAGCATACATATGCATCAGTCCTGATCTCTTTAAACTCATCAAGTTGAAGATTCCTTAATTCTCCTGCGTTGTCGAGGTCAAAATTTAGGTGCTTGATCGCCCAGTATGCTTTGTGTTCTAGCTTTACTGGAAGATGATAAGTTTTACCATAGACTAGCCTATATGGAGATATTATAATAGGAGACCTAAACGAAGTTCTGTATGCCCACAATGCATCAGTCAACCAAAGGGACCAATCTTTCCTACTGGTGTTCATAGTTTCTTTAAAATGGTCTTGATTGCTCGGTTGAAAATTTCTACTTGGCCACTAGTATGCGGGTGACAAGGTGGCAACCGTAAGATTGATGTAGTATTTTCTCACTAAGACTTCAAACGTATGATTAAAGAAATATTTTCCAACATTGCTAATGATTGCACGACGAAAGCCAAAACGAGAATATGCATTATCTTTCAGGAAATTTACCACAACTTGTGGTCAGTAAAGCTACATGTTACTGCCTCTATTTATTTAGACACGTAATCAACTGCCATAAAGATGTACTGGTATTCATGAGAAATAAGGAAAGCGCCCATGAAGTCCATACCCCAAACATCAAAAATTTTGATAACTACGATTGGGTTTAAAGGCATTTCATTACGTCGTGCAATTTTTTCTAATTGTTGTCAATGATCACATTATTGACAGTAACCATGGGCATCGTGAAACAATTGGGCCAATAAAAATCATACTATAAAATTTTTGCAACAGTTTTCTTCCCACTTAAATGACCACCACAGGCATGGATATGCCAAAATGAATGAATGTTCTTGAACTCAGAGTTAAGAATGCAACGTCGAATGATCTGATCAGGACAGTTCTTAAACAAATATTATTTATCCCAGAAGAACCATTTGACCTTAGCTATGAAATGAAATCATTCTTGTGTAATCCATAAGTCAGGCATTTGTTCCGTGACAAGGTAATTCACAATGTCAGCTTACCACGGAACAGTTGATTAGGGGAAGGACATTAACTGCTCGTCAGGAAATGCCTCAAGAACAGGTAATGAATTGGAAGAAGATTCAACCACAAAACTAGACAAGTGGTCCGCAACAACATTCTCAGTACCCTTTTTGTTATAAATTTCAAAAGCGAACTTTTGTAGGAGTAAGATCTATCAATTAACGAGCTTTAGCATTTTTTTTTTGTAAGAAGTGATTAGTATCTAATTCTGCATCCACATAACAAATTTTCCTACTGATTTTTTAATAAAATAGCGCTTCTAAACTACGTTTTGATCTTTTTTGTAGAAAATCAAGTGTATAGGGGCAAAATGAGAATATAATAGCCTAATTAAACACAATTTTAGGTAATTAAATCACATTTCTTGGAGATCAAGTTAAACAGCTTCTAGAAGATACATTGATCAAAAAATTGGGGATGAATATGGAGAAATATGGGTCTAAATTATCCAAATTCAGATAAATACAGAAGTTTCTCGCTGTTGGACGAAGCAGCAGGGCAAAACTAGGGACCTAAATCCTCGGTATTGCCATAGAAATGCGGCAATTATCACAGATTCGTGGCAAGGTAGTGGGCTGACGCACGATCTTTGACGCGTGGCTTCTTCTCTTCTTCCAGATCCTTTCCTTGCCTATAAATAATGCATTTGAGGGCCAGAAATTAGGTTCGAGAGCAGTAGGCTAGGGTTTCTTTCATTTAGTATAGATTAATGAGTTTTTTTCTCTTTTTCTTTCATATTTTCTTTTTCTTTTAGATCATGCATTAGGGCAGAGTATGATTTAGAAGAGAAAGAGAGAGATTGATGTTATAGAGATTAACAATTTATGAAAGCTTTCTCTTTTCTTTCCATGGTTTCCTCTCAACCTCCAACATGATTAGCTAACTTTCTTCTCATAGCAATCTAACTATTAACCACTAATTATCTAACAACTTACTTGATAATTCACATGAATCTAATAACCTCTACATGGCCTTGCTCTTGTAAGAGCTATTAATGACTCATGATGATGTGTTTTAACATCTAACTTGCGAACTCTCTTATTTCATGCATGCCTCTAACCGATTTTGATGATCAAATATTTGCATTAGTTTGCTTTTGATGCAAGTTTGAATGTGAAGAACAATCTCATGTGCCATGCTTTGAAACGTCTCCTGAAGCCAAAGATTAGTGATGGCCAAGGATCCATATGAGACAACTATCACTAAGAGGTTAGCATGATTAGTGGAGTACTTGGTAGTTAGTAGCCAAGAGTTTTATTCTCTTTTTACTTTTCTTTTAAATCAATTTCAAAAACCACTTTATCATCCTTGTTTTCATCATCTTCTTCGTTCACCCTTGCTTTCATTTTTCCACCACAAGTTTCATTTTTTTCACCACCTTCTAAATGACTTCACAATGTTTTCCCCACAACTTCTACTTTCTTGTTTTTTTCCTTAACCAATTCCAAAACCAAATCCTCAATTTTCACTTCGCCGTTTTCATTGCCTTCTCCTCCTACCACTCTAGTTTTCTTTTCTTTTTTTTTTTCTTTCTTAATCAAAGAAGAACTCGTTAATAACCAATGTGAATATGAGCTGTTAAAGCTTCTATCGCCTCCTATCCCTGTGAATTCAGCCAGTATAGCCTATATGCTATGATTGTAGTATCGAGAATGCCAAAGAACAAATACTTAAAATACTGATTTACAAAATACACATTTTTGTGCATGGTTCCACTTCGATCAAATTTTGGCGCCGTTGCCGGGGATGGAAATTATTTGAACTCATGTTTTTATTAATATTTTCTTCTCTGTTTTGGTGTATATTTTAATTTTTACAGAAATTGGGCACCGCAGAACTGGAATATTGCTTGCATTTGTTGGAACTTTGATTTTGATGCTAATATTTGTGATGCAGATGCATTGGAGTTCTATCTCAAAAACTAATGCTGAGATCTAATTGCTCAAGGCTGCTCAAGGATATTAGCTATTTTTGTATATTTTTTATAGAATTTAAAATCCTTGGTCACACACACAATATAGTTTTGTATTTGAATTTTACCCAAGTCTAGTCAGCGAATATATCCTCTAGTCGACTTACTCCTTTATGTAGTCGACTAAGTCTTTCAAAAAAATATATCAACTCTCCGTTTGTTGACTGTAAGCAATATTAGTCGACTTACCCACACTGCTAGTCGAATAATTCAGGCTATAGTCGACTAACCCTTTCTGCTGGTTGACTAATTATAGTTTCTAAAAACTTGTTATTCTGTGTCAGTCTTGATATAGTCGACTTGACCTCTTGACTAGTCGACTAACCCCGGTAAAACTTGCTCTATTACTCGATCAATCTCCTACCCTAGTCGACTATAGATAGTTTCTGACTATTAATCAGTTATTGATTTCTGGTATTTTATCCAACATTCTGATTTTTAAATTTAAGTTGATAACTTTTCTAACCGACTATAGATTTCACTTATAAATAGGGATGTTGTCCTAGGATGAACACACTAATTAAAAATATTAGTTTTTCTGTCCAAACTCTGTTGAAAAATTTTGTTTTCTAGAAAATTAGTTTTCACTTTCATTTCACACAATTCCAATTCCATTGTGAAGAATTCTTAGAGTCAACCGATAAGAAACCTTGTTCACGATCACATACAAGTTTCAAGACTTATAGGATACTATTGTAATCATTCAAAGAGAAGAGTTGTACAAGAGTATCTTCTTGGTATAGAGAAGAGGCGTCCAAGAGTTGTTGTCTTCTTGGTCTAGAGAAGACTTGTACGGATTTGACAAAGGTTGTTTTGTCAAGTGGTGTACAACTAGTTGATTTTGGGTGTATAAAATCAGGATAACGAAAATCTCAAGGGGATTGCTTGGGGATTGGACGTCAGTCTCGAGGACCAAATCAGGATAAAATCTCTCGTGTTTGTATTTGCATTTTTTTTAGATTTAATTCCTTTCTTGCAAGTAATTTATTTAACGCTATTCATCTTTGTTTTAGTGTTTGTGTTGACATTATTTTTAGATCCTACATTTGGTATCAGAGCCCTGTGTGCCCGGTCAACACCCTACATACAAGGACTGCAACGGAGTTTCCTTCATTACAATTCAAAGGACATTCTGTACGACGTCCACCATTGTTTGATGGATCAAACTACAATTACTGGAAGTGTAGAATGAAGATCTACTTACAATCACTCAACTATGAACTATGGAACATAGTAAAGCACCATATACCAAGCCGACCATTAATTACAATGCGTGGAGTGAAGAACAAAAGAAGTCAGTAAATCTGAATGCCAAAGCAATGAATGCTCTTTTTTGTGCCTTGAACAAAGAAGAATTCAATCGCGTGTCAACGTCCAGATCTGCAAATCAAATATGGCAGATTCTACAGGTAACACATGAAGGTACTAATAAAGTTAAAGAATCTAAAATTTCTTTTCTTATTCACAGGTTTGAACTTTTCAAAATGAAGGAGAACGAAATAATTTTAGAAATGATTATAAGGTTCACCGACATTACAAATTCCTTAGCATCCCTTGGAAAGGAATACACTCAACTTGAAAAAGTCAGAAAGATTCTTCATGTACTAACATCAGATTGGGAGAAGAAAATCACTGCAATAGAAGAAGCAAATGATCTCTCAACTATGTCATTAGAAAACCTTATTGGTAATTTAATGGCATATGAAGTGCAACTTTAAGAGAGAAAAAAAGGATGAACAACAACCTCAATCTAAGAAAAAAGTACTTTCCTTCCAAACATCCTCAGATATGGACAATTCAGATAATGATGAAGAGGAGATGGCAATGCTCTCAAGAGAATTCAGAAAATTCTTGAAGTAAGGTAAGTTTAATTTTACATGTTTTAGTTGTAATAAAACAGGTCAAATGAAGAAGGATTGCCCATTGCTAAAAAATAAAGGGAAATCTAAGTTCAACAAAAGAAGAAAAATTATTAGGCATCATGTGAGAATAGGGATTCATCTTCCTCTGACGAAGAAGAAGCCACTGAAACTGCAAATGTTTACTGTATGGCTCAAGAAGAAGATGAGGTACAATATACTAATTATTAGATACATTTCATGAGTTATATGTGTTGGCCCAAAGGCCCATCACTCTAGTTTTGATGATGATCAACTCATGTAGTTATGTTTACTAATGATCTTGTGTTTAATTAGTGACAGATTTATGATCAAGATCTTAGTAGGTGCATAGCTTCAACAAAGGATTTGAAGTCAAGTTTTGGAGATAGCACGGTGTTTGGACCAAGTCAAGAAGATGAGAAGGCTTCAAGTGAAGACTTCAAGAAGATGAAGACTTGTGTCTAGGTTTGTTTTTAGTAAGATTTTGTTTTAGTTAAAATGTAAAGGATAGAGTAGTTAGTAGATTGCTCAAGTATACCATGCACACACACTCTTGATTTAGTTTGTTTTACAAAAGATTTTCTATTTTAGAAAATACTTGTTTGGATTTTGGTTTTCAAGTTTTCATATCTTTTATCCAAAATCATGTTTAGAGCTTAATGCCAAAAACATAGATATTTCATCTTAATTGTGTAGTGGATCATATCCATACACACTATGCTTTAATGAATTCAAATTATCTTATTTTTGTATCATGAAGATGTTTGGAAAATAAGTTTTAGAAAAATACTAGTTTTCATTTGAGCCATATTTTTCAAGTTACAAAAATAGTTCAAAACATTTGTAACATGCCTTGATTTTGTGCAAGCATGTTTGTTTATCAAAGTATTACATCAAAATTATTTTTGTATATTTTTCAGTATTTTATGGGATTTTAAGTGAGCCAAAAAGACCAAGTTTTTAATCCCTAGTTCAGACCTGACCTGGCTTCAGCCGGTCGACCGACCCGGTCGACCGACGTGCACAGACGTGCACAGCCAGTTCTTGCAGGAGGGCCGGCCGACCGACCCGGTCGACCGTCCAGAGAGCTCTGCTCTCTGGAAAGGCCCCGGCCGGCCGGGCGGCCGACCGGACAGAGAGACTTGCTCTCTGTATCCTGGCTCGGTCGACCGGCCGGTCGACCGATGGCACAACGGTCTGAAATTTGACCGTTGGCCGGTCGGCCGGACGGTCGACCGACAGGCCTGACAGGACCCCAACGGCTAATTTTCCTTAGCCTATAAATTTGGGGGTTTGGGCACTGTTTTGATTAAGATTTTTGAAGAGTTTTTAAGCCAGTTTTTCCTATTCTTTGAAGAGGTTTTTCTCCACAAAATTTAGAGCCAATACTTCCAATTAAAAGGAGAGTTTATCAAGAGTGTTTAAAAGGAGATTTCTTGAGTTTTCCTCCACCATTCTCATCCTTATTTTCTCACAAACACTTGAGCAACCCATTGACATATTCATTCTATAGGTTTGTTCTTGTGAGAGTTTTTATTGGTGATCAAAGTGTTTAGATCACCAAGAGTTCTTTCTTTGTTCCTTGAGGAGGCGGCCGGTTGTGTTCGCGTTGTTTCGAGTTCGTGTGTGAACTCCGTGTTTGAGGTACAGCCTCGGCGAGCTAGAGAGCTTGCGGTGTGTACGGGCTAGGGAGTCCGAGAGTTGTAGGTGTTGCGGCACCGAGTGATCCGGTGGGATCGATTATAGTGGAAATCCTTTGTGTGTCGAAGGCGGGGATGTAGAGCAAGTGTGCTCGAACCTCGAAACAAATCCCTTGTGTTTGCGATTGCTCACTCACTCTCTCTCTCTCTCTCTTTGTCTCTTGTTTATATCTTGCATGCTTCTATTGTGTTTATCTTTACATGCATGATATACTTGTTCGCTTAATTGTTATACTTGCTTGGGTTGTTTGCTAACACTTGTATTTAACTAAGAGAGCCAATGCGGCACCTCAACCCTTATCTAGGGGAATCTAGAGGAGTTTGTCCAGAGCCCTTCACGGGGAATTCGGCAACACTCTTGTGTTATACATGGTGTTTAGTTTAAATAGTTTGTTTAGGTCATAATAGTTTTTACTTCTGCATTATTTGGCATTAAGTGACCATTAGATTAGCCATCACCTATTCACCCCCCCTCTAGGTGAACTTACAATATGATGATCTTAATAATGAAAAGATTAAAAATAAAGTTTATGAAAGACTCAACAAAAAAAATCTGTTTATATTTCTCAAATTTCTTTTGTAAATTCTCAAAATGATGACTTTGAAAAAGTTATATCATCTTCAAAAATGGTTATTGAGAATTTTTTAAAAGAGAATGCTTTACTTCAAAAAAAAACTATTTCGTTAAGTTCTAGACTTTCTAATTTAGATAAAGAAATGGTCAATTTTAAAATTAAGTACGAAGAAATTTTGAAAATTGTGACAAAATTTAATAAAGAAAAATAAATTTAAATGATTTATTATCTTAATAAAAGATTGCTAATAATCATTTTGGTATTGGATTTTCAAAAGATAAGTTTAAAAAATCTACACATGTTGGTCCTGGTTTTTTAAATCATAAATCTACACATGTTTATGAAAAGAATCATAATCCATATAATTCTTTGTGAAAAGAAATACTGATATTATTTAAAAAAGAATTAGAAACAAATATATATGGATTCCTAAAAATTTAAGTATTGTGGATAAAAATATTGTGATTGGAAACCAAATTCAAATTGGGTTTGGGTTCCAAACGGTTAATGTTTTTTGATCATGCTATGATAGGTACCATTCAAAATGTTTATCTTATAAAGAAAAAGTGTTTTCCTGATAGAAAATTATTTCAAACACTTGATAATGCAAAATATAATGTATCATATATGTATATGTCATGATATATTTTTTGCAGGGGGAGAACACTTATTATCTATATTTGTTATAACCTGTTCTATGAAGGGGAGAACAATTTTTTGTTATAACCTATTTTCCATAGGGGGAGTTTTTCTCTGCAGGGAGAGTTTTCATGTGCACAACTTGTCATCATCAAAAAGGGGGAGAATGTTAAAACTTTGATTCTGATGATAACATTTGTGATGCAGATGTATTGGAGCTCTATCTCAAAAGATAATCCTGAGTTCTAATTACTCAAGACTACTAAAGGATATTGGCTATTTTTATGTATTTTTTATAGAATGTTAACATCCTTGATCACACACACAATATAGTCTTGTAGTCGACTTATACCCAAGTCTAGTCGACTAATATATTCTCTAGTCGACTTACTCCTCTATGTAGTAGACTAAGTCTTTCCACAAAAACATATCAACTCTCTATTTGTTGACTGTAAGTAGTATTAGTCGACTTACCCACACTGCTAGTTGACTAATTCAGGTTGTAGTCAACTAACCCTTTCTGCTGGTTGACTAATTATAGTTTCTAGAAACTTGTTATTCTGTGTCAGTCTTGATATAGTTGACTTGACCTCTTGACTAGTTGACTAATGCAGACAAAACTTGTTCTATTAGTCAACCAATCTCCTACCCTAGTCGACTATAGACACTTTCTGACTGTTAATCAGCTATTAATATCTGGTGTTTTATCCAACGTTCTGATTTTCAAATTTTAGTTCATAACTTCTCTAATTGACCATAGATTTCACCCATAAATAGGGATGTTGTCCTAGGATGAGCACACCAATTAAAAACATTAGTTTTTCTGTCTAAACTCTGTAGAAAAATTCTGTTTTTCAAAAAAACTAGTTTCTACTTTCATTTCTTTACACAATTCCTATTCCATTGTGATGAATTCTGAGAGTCAACCTATAAGAAACCTTATTCATGATCACATACAAGTTTTATGGCTTATAGGATACTATTGTAATTATTTAAAGAGAAGAGTTGTACAAGAGTATTCTTGGTGTAGATAAGAGGTGTACAAGAGTTGTTGTCTTCTTGGTGTAGAGAAGAGTTGTTACGGATTTGGCAAAGGTTATTTTGCCATGTGATGTAGAAGAAGTTGATTTTGGGTGTACAAAATCAGGATAAGAAAAATCTCAAGCGGGTTGCTTCGGGATCGGACGTAGGTCACGATGAACGAACCAGGATAAATCTCTCGTGTTTGCATTGGTATTTTTCTGAGATTTATTTCCTTTCTTGTAAGTATTTTATTTAACATTATTCAACTCTATTTTAGTGTTTGTGTTGACATTATTTTTAAATCCTACAGCATCTCCCTGCTCTAGAAAGCAGGGAACTTGGATCATAAAGGAAGCCACGAAAACCGACTATCATAGGCTTAGTGTGGCAAAATTAAGGGTCCAAAACCCGGGATTTTGTAGAAGTAAAATTGATTCAGTATTATGCATGTCACTGCTATCTTTTTTCTACTTTTATTGCCTGTACAGTACAATAATAAACAACAAAAACAGTAGTTGGATGCTTTTAAAATGGTTTATACATTTGCATCACAGGCACATGTCAATTTCATTCCAATATACTGTATTTTGTTCTGTTGTTGTGATCTTAACTGAGGTGTACATATTGCACTGCATATAGCATAGGACAAACACGAGGATGATTTACTCGCTTTGTATTTTAATTCATGTCTATATTGTACACTTGCACGAATTGAAATAAAGGGCTTAATCCCATGATAAGATAAGGTGGGGAAGTCACTGCCCCCTTAACCCAAAAATTACCTCTCCACTCACACAACCCAAACCTTAATAAAAATTGATAGATGTTGGCCTCTAGGGACATCTAAGACTCATTAAAGAGATTGACCTCGGGAGGAAGTTAGTAGTAGCAAACTCTTGCCAAATCGATGTCTAAAGTTGGGGTTTAAGAGGTTAAGCTTCGACGATTCAGTGGTTTGGAGTAATTAAAGTCTGTTGCTTACGAACAGATACCTCCCACTGAATTTTGCCCATACCTAACCGATTAGCTTGCGGTCAGATACTACAATATCCTTCCCTGGACAGTTGACCAGTTAGGAGTCGTCTAGATCTAGGCCAACCTTAATATAGGCTTGTTTTCTTTCTTTTTCTTTTTTGCTTGTGTTATTTCTGAAATGTATTTCAATAATGATTTTTTCGATCCTAATATGAATCCATATTTCATCCCGATCTTATTTGACTTGAATAACACCAACCCGACTTTACACAAGGACAAAATAAATTAGCCGGATTGGGTATATTCAACACACTATAACTCATACCTCCAATTTTATGACCAAAATTTTCAAAATAATTTCAAATCTTCACAGAGTCAGTGGGAATTCACCTTCCCGGGTATAATTTTGAACCACCTTGTCCACTATTTTTACACTATTCATTCTCCAATTTTACTTCATATACTCCTTTTACAGAATCACCGATTAAAGTAAAAACAGAATTAGAAAAGAGTACAGAAATCTTTGAAGCCGTGCTTGAGTCTTATCCACAATTTCAAACAAGCTCGACTCACAATCTTTCCAACACCAAGCTTCATATACTCCTTTTCTATAACAACCGATTGAAGAAAAATCTGAATTAGAAAAGAGCATGGAAGCTGTAGAAGACATGCTTGAGTCCCAACAAAACAAGCTCGACTAACAATATTCACAATCTTTTCCACATCATGCTTCATATACTCTTTTTCTATAGCAATCCATAGAGGAAAATTTTGAGTTAGAAAAAAGAAGCCATGTAGGAGGCTGAGTGATAATTTCAAAACATGTTGGCCTCCCCATGTCCATAATATTTTCAAGATCCATACTCAGTCTTACCTCTTCAAAATGAACAACCGTCAGTCTTGGACATGAGTATAAAACTCTTGCGTGAGCTCGAGTGACAATCTCATAACATGTTGGACTCACTCACCATGTCAACCAATATTTCAAGATTCATACTCATCCTTTTCAGTGCCACCTTTTCAAAATGAGCAACCATCGGTCCTGGAAATGAGAGTAGAACTCTTGCGCGTGCCGAACGACAATCTCAAAACATGTTGGACTTACCGTTTCCTCAACAAAACTTCATATACTTCTTTTTTAGAACACCTCATTGTAAAAAAAAATCTGTCCTGAAAATTAATACAGAAGCCTTGCGTGAGTCCAAGCAATAATCTCAAAATCTGATGGACTCATAATTTCATCAGAATTCCAAAATCAACTTCCATACTCACCTTTTCAAGAAGAAGTGATTGCACCGAGTATGGAAGACATGATTCAGACTCAAAATTCGGTTACCTGACCTATCAGTAGGTTAGATGCAATAATGAGCAAATTAGTGAATGATTATAGAAATGAGGAGACTCTCTTTTATCAACCTTTGAATAATCTTGAAAATTATAACTCTATTGGTTGGACCCAAGAATCATGTTGTTTTGAAAATCAAGATTCAATTTCATCATACCTATTTGAACTTGACCAAACTCCAAGTTTTAAGAACCATATTGATATTTTGACAAGTTATCCCTTTCCTGAAATTGAACTTGAGAATATATATGATTCTGAACTTCAACTTGGTAATTCAATTTCGCTTCTTGACTCAATATTGACTCTGATATTTTTACCCAATTTTCGTCACTTTCCCGAGTCAGTATTGATTCTTGTACCTGTTCATCATGAAATTGGATCACCTATCTTTCAAGATCAATATATTGAACTTGATCAATACCATAGTTTTGAGAGTTCCATTGACAAATTGACAAGTTTTCATTTTCATGAAATTGAACTCAAAAAGAAAATGTGACCCGGACCCTCAATTTTGTGATCCAGTTCAAATTCTGAATCAATATTGACTCGTGTTTTGTTACCCAATTTGAACATCTTTTTAGAGTCAGTTTTGATTCCCATACCTATCATTCTTGAGCTTGAATCACCAATCTTCTAAAGTCACATTTAATTATGGGAAAATGAATGTGAACTAGAGTTTCAACTTTTGATTTGGACCCACTTCTTGAATAAATTTTGACTCCATAACTTTTACTTAATTTCAGTTAATTTCCTAAGACAGTATTAGTTCTTGTACTTTTTGAGCCCAAATCAATCATTCCAACATATCACTCTCCATTTTGGGTTAAAGATGTTGATAATAATGACCTTGAAATTATTTTTAAAATTTGAAAATTTGAGGGGAGAAAAGTTCAAATAAAAATCATCCATGTATACATCGTAATAGTGGTTATATTAGAGATGTCACTGATGGGTTCCCATGAACTCCACATAATCTTGATTGAACAACATTTCGTGCACCAATCTGGCAACAATTTTTCCACCACTTTACCATTCTCTTTATAAAGTAGAGTCATTGAAGTAATTCTTCACTCTTTAAATGTCTGCATTTTAGCAAACACCATTCTGACCATCGCCTTGTCATCCATATATCTAAAGTATTGATGGAGCATGGAAGGCTCAATCAATTGGAATGGATCCAAGGTCATCCAGGAAGAGATTGTAGGATGTGTCAGCGTCTGTGATGTAACACGTCACTTCTGATTTCAAATCTTCAATTTGGCACCGGAGACGGATCTTGCCCAAAGGATGACTACTCCCGAAAGCCATATATGGTCGTAGTCGAGGTTGACAACCTGATCGAGGGATGCCGAGAAAATAAAGAAGTCTTTGGGGGACGATGCTTAAAGCAGATCCCGGATCGACTTGTATTCTCTCGATGTGTGTGGACCCAATGTACCCAATATAGTACAAGGGTCTATCATGTTAGTTGTCTCCTCAGTTGTCTTTGAGGAGCATATCTTCAGAAGTGAATGTGATGCATGGTACTTGTTGTTATGCCATATGGCATTGGAGGCATGAAGCTCCATCTTCTTTTGTAGAGAATGGCACTTATGTCAGAAATGATTCCGAATTAGCAAGCACATCCCTAAGTGTATCTCTTATTTTTTTTCGAAAGGCGGAGTAGGTCGTGCAGGGTAATATGAGCTAGAATATTGGCCAATTGTGCCAATATGTGAAAGCAAAAAGGAGTATTGAGTCCTCTGGAAGGATTTTATTCAAAGATTCCTTAAAGCGAATCTCCTTCTGCTTTTCTTTGTCCTTAGGCAATAGGGCTTGCACAGGTACAGTGATTCCCGATGTCGTTGGTGATTATGCCTCGTCGGGATCTGATCGTACTGTCGCAAGTACCGTTTACCAGAACATGTGCCCACCAACTGCTTGGTAGCGGGCTGTGTTGCTAAGGCAAACTTCTTTTCTTCTGAGTTGCTGAGAGAGGCAACAATAACAGAGTCATCATCTGTTACGAGAGAGACGATATTGCATGACTTGCCTTTGAGCTTGGGATTGCTAGTTTCTCATTGTACATCTTGGTTAATATGGGGTGAACCCACATGATTTCTCCAGATTCTGTTATCATTAGAATGAGGCCCTTAGCATTATGCTTTTCAACCATTGAGTTGATCACGTCCAACCTGGCTTTAGGGACCGGGACCAATCCATCTTGAACAGACATCTTCGAGAAGGTCCCGAAAGTAAGAGTCACCATGTTGGCGGTGACTTTCTTTTGTTCTGACTTGAGTATCAGAACTCCAGCATCCACCAGTGCTTGAATTTTGTCTTTTAGGACAAAGCACCTACTAGCAGGGTGATGCACCATCTATGAAAGAGAAAGTAGTTAGGATCATTTGTACACCCCACTTCATTAGGTCACAGAACTTTGGGTAACTTGAGCTTGTTAACCTTGGGAAGCTAGTGGAAGATCGTCACCACCTGTTCGTCTTTTAAAGAGTACACCTTTGGCGGGAATTTAAATTCATGATTGCCATTGGTGCCACTCTTTTTCTTTCATTGAGCTATCCTGATAGCTCAATGGGCATGCTTTCCTTTCCTTTTGGTTGAGAAGATTGGGCTGCATCATGCCCCTTGCTATTGAGCCCCACGATTCTTTGGTACAGAAGGCTCAAACTTCTTTGCCGATTTCTCAGCTATCTCAACTTGCTCCATGAGTTCCTTCCATGTATACGCTTTGATAGCTCCCATACGTATTTTCACTATGTCGAGAAAATTATGCCGGCATGTCTAGAGTAACATGGGTAATGGCGTGCTAGCGGGGCACATAAGAGAAAGATTACGGAACCTCTCAATGTATCCCCACACAGATTCTCCTCCTTTCTGGACAACCGAGAGGAGCTTGTTCATAGTCACCTCAGTGTTATCCTGGTAGAATTGAGAGAGGAACCAACTTTCAAGGTCAATCCAAGAATTGATGGAGCCAGTGTGCAGGCTCCTGAACCAATCAAAGGCTAGCCCCTTAAGGGTGCCGATGAATATTCTAGAATTGATGAAGGCAGTGGGCAGGAACCTGACTTAATCAGGGGCTATAATCAAAGTCCGGGGAGCTAGCAGAGGAGTAAAGATCCCTCTTTTCTTCGTCGGGACCGAAATAGATCCCTCCCTCTGCTTATCATGTCAATAAAGCGCTATAAGGTGGACCACCATTGTTGCTTTATTCTTTCAGGACTTGGACTTCTTAAAAGTTCGGACTGACAACTGGTTGAATACCTATTGCTGGTTTGGAGGGAAAGTGATAGGAATTATCCCCAAACAACAATGGACAGAGTGAACCATCATAAGTTGACACCCTACATGTCTGCACTAAGACGGCGAGATGTGAACAGGTTCCTCAGAGTGAATTGCTCAGATAGTCTCTCAAGTCTGTGTTATCTAGACCCAACCGATCCAACACAGAGACTCAAGGAAACTGAAAACTAGTTCCCATGGGCTAAGAAGCCCTTGGCATAGCCTTAAACGCTTTCTTTTTGGCTATAGATGAGGCTAGGATAGCTTCCCCTGAAAGAGAAGCTTTGCAAGGCGAAGCTACTGCCTTAGCTCTGCCTTTGAAGACGAGCTCAGCATTGTTGTGTAGAGCTTTTCCTTCAAGCAAGGCTAAATAACCTCATTGTTAGCACCTAGTGGTACTTTATATCTAGCTTCGTGGCAGAGATCCTTAGCGATGGGTGCTTTATCTCTAGCCTCGTAGCAGAAATCCTTAGCACCAGGTGTCATCAGTGAGAGCGACGCATAATCAACTATGCTATTAGCACACAAAGGTGTTTTGGCCTTAGCCTCGCGTGATAGGCGAGGCTGAACTCAATGAAGAGTTGAATTAGCTCCGTGTACTGAAGCTATTTGATCACTTAGTGCTTTCGTTCTACCACTAGCGGCGAGCCTAGCACTGCCTATAGTGTTGATGATGTAAGCGGGGCTGCAGTAGCCTTACTGTTAGCATAAAGTGCTTTGGCCTTAGCCTCACGGGACAGGCGAGGCTTAGCTCTGCAAAGAGCTAAGATAGTCTTGTGGCCAGAGAAAATTGTAGCTTCACGTGAAGCTGAATCAAGAGAGGAGACTTTGTATTTTGCAACCCATATAGCCGTTGAAGAGGTTGTTTTAGGTTCACAGGAAACCTTTATAGCCTTACGCGCAACGTTAACACGTTGACGCAGGGCTAAATTAGTCTCTATTGAAACTATGATAAGCTCGCGTAGAGCCTATTTAGCCTCGCATGAGGCTGTGATAGGTTCACATAGAACCTTTGTAGCCTCGCGCACAATGTTATCATGTTGGCATGAGGCTAAGTTAGTCTCTATTGAGGCAAAGTTATTCTCAACTTTTGTAGTCTCAACAGAGACTTGCTTCCAAGATGGAGCCATAGGGGCTCTTGCTACGCTGATCTTCCTTTGCTTGTGCACATGTAGGGGACTTGTGTTACCCCTAGAGAGTAGTTGTTCAAACCTCTCTTGGTCAAAGTGAATGACCGGGGACTCTACAGTAGACCGAATGTCGCATTGCAGCACTTGATTCTTAGCAGTGGAGAAATAGTTCCCCAACAGAGTCGCCATCTTGTTTTATATTGAAAATCAAAGGGGAAAACTTACAAAAAATGAGGAGAAAATTACAAATAATTGAAAAAAGAAAGATTACAAGTAGAACTCTCCTTGACGGAGGTGTGCCGGTAAAAGTTTGGTCAGCGCACGATCACATTGTTCCATTGACAATGAGATCGAATGAATCATAAATAATTCCTTATCGCCTGATTTTGGAGATTCCTTGACAGAGAAAGATCTTTTGGTATTAGCATCCTGAATGTAGAGAATTGATTTTCTGAATTTCATGAAAGCAAGGAAGTTGGCTCTGTTGATGCGTGCTCTCTCTTAGCACTTTTTCTTTCTCTGATCTTGTGCCTCTTGATGCTTTCTCCTTGGCTCATACAAAAGGTATTTATAGGCTCTTAGGGGTGTAACTACCCCTAAAATTCAGCAAGACTGGTAACAGTCAGTTAGCCTCGTGCCAGAGGCTATTTTGAGCTTCGTACGAGGCTATAAAGCCTCATGCAAAGTTAGGTACAGGCCTTGTGTGAGGCTAGACAGGCTTGCGCGAGCCTAAAAATGGCCATTTGATCGGTTGTCTCCACTTAATATGAAACGAAGTGGGCGGGTTTAACTGCCCACTTAAAGTGGCATTAACCCCACTAAAGTAGTGGGGTTAGCCACTAATCGCTTGGTCAAATGTTGACCTGGCAAACCCTTCAGCAGGGGGGGCGTAAAGCTTCAAGTGAACCTGGAATTAGCTTTGCGCAAAGCTAGCCCAACTCTTCAGGGAAGACATAAGAAATCTTCATGAAGCTTGTATTAGCTTCAGGCGAAGCTAGTATTATCTTCAGGTGAAGCTATAAGTTAGTTCTCTGCGGAGCTATGAATAGCTCAAAGTGAAGCTTATAAGAAAAGTTTCAAGCGAAGCTAATAATAGCTTCAGGCAAGTTAGAATTAGCTTCAAGTAAAGCTGAAAGTTACCTCCTTGTAGAGCTATTGAAAGCTTCAAGCGAAGCTTACAAGAAAAACATCAGGCAAAGTTAATATTTTAGCCTTTCAACAAGGCTATAGAGCTTCAAGCAAAACTATCCCCTTGGGCCTGCTTAGGCCTCTTTACAGGTGATACTTGGCTTACTGTCTGCTTTACTGGATTAGTAAGATTTAAGTCATCACTTTGTCTCTGAGGATGGGCAGAACCTGGTCATCAGCTTGTCCGCATCTCGTCTTTTGTTAATGTCAATAAGTTTGGATATCGTTCGGACTAGTTGAAGTGCTACCTAGGGAATTTGTCTTTTCGGAGTGTCAACACTTTCTTTTGATGCAAGTTTGATGTGGAGAACAATCTTATGGGCCATGATTTATAACGTCTCTTGAAGCCAAGGATTAGTGATGGCCAAGGATCCATGTGAGACAACTATCACTAAGAGGTTAGCATGATTAGAGTACTTAGTAGTTAGTAGCCATGAGTTTTTTTCTCTTTTTACTTTGTTTTGAAAAACCATTTCCAAAACCACTTTATCATTTTCTTATCACTGTTTTCATCATCTTTTTTGTGCACCACATGTTTTATCTTTTTTTATTTTAAATCCACTTTCTAAATCACTTCACAACGTTTTAACCATTGTTTCTATTTCTTGTTTTATTTCCTCCACCAATACCATTTCTTTTATTCACCATTTTCATCGTCTTCTCCTCGTACTACTTCTAGTTCTTTTTTCTTTTTCTTTTCTCTTTCTTAGACAAAGAAAACCTTGTTAACAACCAATGTGAACATGAACTGTTAATGCTTCTGTCGACTCCCATCCCTGTGAATTCGACCTGTACAGCCTATATGCTGCAATGAAAGATTCAAAAAAACATTAGCAGTTTTTAGCACACAATCATATTTGAACTTAAAATTTTATGCAACATTTTCACCAGAACAAATTTTTGGTGCCATTGCTGAGGATAGGAATGGTTTGAACCCACATTTTTGTTAACATTCACTTCTCTGTTTTGGTGTGCAGGTCAAATTTACAGAAACTAAGAACTTTAGAAGCCTAGGCTCTCTTGTACCTCCCTGCTCTAGAATGGAGGGACTCTGCTTCCAAAAATTTACCACGCCAGGTCCAAGGATGTCGCGTAAACGCAACTAATTCCTGGCCCTTGGTCTTTAGTTTTTGTAGGGTGCTTTCAGTGTTCATATATTGCTATATTCTGCTGTTTGATTTCTGCTTTGATTACCTGTACACTGCAATAATAAAAAACAAAAATAGTAAATTGGATACTTTAAAATTGTTTAGACATTTACATTGTAGGAACGTGTCGATTTCATTCTAATATACTGTATTTTGTTCTGTTGTTGTGATCTGGACTGAGGTGTACATATTGCATTGCATATAACATAGGACAAACACGTGAGTGATTTACTCGCTTTATATGTTTATTCTTATTTATATAGCACACTTTCACGAATCAGACTTAAGGGAATAACTCAATACAAGATAAGGTGGAGAAGTCATTACCCTCCCTTAACCCAAAAATTACCTCTCCACCACACAAACCCAAGTCTAAATAAAATTTATAGATGTTGGCCCCTAGGGACATCTCGGACTCATTACAAGATTGATCTCGAGAGGAAGTTGTTAGTATCAGACTGTTGCCAAATCAGTGTTTAAGGACTGGAGATTAAGAGGTTAAGCCTTGAAGATTCAGTATTTTGGCGTAATTAAGGCTTGTTGCCTACGCACGGATACCTTCCACTGAGTTTTGCCCCTACATGGCCGATTAACTCATAGTCAGTAACTACAATATCCCTCTCTTAGACAATCAACCAGTTAGGAGTCATCTAAGTTTAGGTCAACCTTAACATAGGCTTGCTTTCTTTTTTGTTTGTTTGTTGTTTGTTTGCTTTTTTGCTTTTTATTTGTGTTTGTTTGTGAAATCTCAACAACAATAATTTTTTCAATCCTAATATGAATTTATAATTCATCCCGACCTCATTTGACTCGAATAACTTTAACCCGACTTAACACAACAAGAACCAAATAGACTGGATTGGATGTATTTGACTCAATATAGCCCATGCCTCCTGTGTTATAACCAAAAATTTTAAAATAAATTCAACCCTTCACAGAGTCAATGGGAATTCACCTCCTTCATGTCTAATGTTTAATTACCTTGTCCACAATATTCATTCCATAATTTTGATTCATATACTCCATTTTTTGAACCGCCGATTGAAGAAAAATCAGAATAAGAAAGAGTATATAAGCCGTAGAATCCATGCTTGAGTCCCAACAATAATTTTAAAACATACTCGACTCACAATATTCACAAAATTTCCCATATCATGCTTCATATACTACTTTTCTACAACAACCTATAGAAAAAATCCCAGTTAGAAAAGAGTATAGAAGTCATGCAGGAGGCCGAGCGATAAATTCAATATGTTGTCCTGCCTATATTCACAAAGTTTTCAAGATGCATACTCAATTCTACCTCTTTAAAATGAACAACCATCGGTCCGAAAAATGAGTATGGAGCTCTTGTATGAGTCTGAGCGTAATCTTGAATCATGATGGACTCACAATTTTTTCAGAACCAAGCTTTATATACTTCTATTCTAGAATACCTAATTGTAAAAAAATCTATCCTGAAAATGAGTATGAAAGTCTTGCGTGAGTCCGAGCAGCAATCCCAAAATCCGATGGACTCACAATTTCACCACAATTTTTAAAACAGCTTCCATACTCGCCTTCAAAGGGAATATCCAGAGAATGAGAAGCTTCTAAAGGTCACTTGGCCATCGACAGCCTGTGCTCTCTGACGCAAGCCTAACAGCCATAGTACGGCCGCAGAAACGCGACTTTTGCTATGTTCCGTGACAGTATCAGGGTCGTTGGCGCTGCGTTTTCATAAAGACTGCGATTGCATGCACCTAGGATTCTGTGCCAATAAATAGACCTCTTGGGCCTCAATACGAAGAGTGACCAGAGAGAGCATTTTGTTTAGAGTATTCTTTAGGATTTCTTTAGTAATCTTTTATAATTTCTTTCTTTTGTTTTAGTCCAGAAAATTAGAGGGAGAGACAGTGAGAGTTCTGTATTGGATCTGTGACAAATCTATACAAGAATTGCTTCATCTTCTACCTCTATTTTCATTGCTCTTTTTTTTCCTTGTTTCTTGCAAATAGTGTAGAATGAGTATTTTCTTTCTGTTTCTTTTATGAATAGCTAACTTCTCTATTTGCATGGCTAACTAACTCCTAATTGATCGGTCACATATATTGCATATATATTGTCACATTACCATGTTTATTATCTAAATATATCATATTAATAAGTCTTATTTTTCTTTATAAAATGCAGGCCCATTGCTAAAGGAAGGAAAGAGAAACGAGCCCAAAAGCCCATCAAATTTTGATTTAATTCAGTATTAATTTAAAATCAGAAAATCAGGGCTAAACACGGCAAATCAGATCGGTTAAAAATCAGTTAGAATAAATCTCTACAAATCTATTAGTTAAAGCCCAAGATCAAAGACCATTTCGTCAAAACTAGGAGTTGAAAGGGAAAATACAGAACCAGAAAAAGTCGGATCGCAAAATGAGGAGGTGTACCCCCCCGGTTGTGGCCACCTGACCACAGTCAGGCCGCGTCCACATTTCTGTGGACGTTTGATTTCTGTTGTGGGAGCATTTGCTCCCCTATCTCCGTACGCCCTCCTCCGTTTGGGTTTTGCCTATAAATTTTCCAAACGATCTTATTTGCTCTTTATTTTTAAGGTTTAGGTTCTTTGTTAGATAGTATAAAGAAGTTTATCTCTGTTTTCTAATTTGTAGTTCAGTTCAATTACCAGTGAGGGAGAGGAATAGAGTGATTGTAATCTGAAGATTGAAGTGACATCAATAATGGATCAAGCTTTCTCTTCTTCCACTCCAATTCATGGGTATGTCTTGCTTTATTTACATGTCTTATTTTTCATCTTCCATGTGTAGCTAAACTTGTATTTTGGGCTCGCTATCGTCCCTCTCTTCGATCCCTCTTGTTTTGAATGATTTTGATGTAAAAAAACCAACGGAATCATATGCATGCCTTAACTAAGCCTTTCTTCTTTGAAAGTGTTCTTGGAGGCACATGAGGATGGGTTTGAATTTTTAAACTTCTATTTTTTTTTGAAATATCACTTGAACTTGCTTTTATTTCATACTTGAAATAAAATCATGATAGACTCACAATTTTTTCAGAACCAAGCTTTATATACTTCTATTCTAGAATACCTAATTGTAAAAAAATCTATCCTGAAAATGAGTATGAAAGTCTTGCGTGAGTCCGAGCAGCAATCCCAAAATCCGATGGACTCACAATTTCATCACAATTTTTAAAACAGCTTCCATACTCGCCTTTTGAAAAAGAACCAATTGCATAGTGATTAGTATTCATTTTTGTGCCATTTACATCATATTTTCCATTTATTATTAAGAAAAATATGGTTTTTAATGGTGTTTTCTCTCTATTTTCAGGTCATGGCCCAATGGAGGAAGAAGCCCAATTATTCCAATTATTTGGAATTAATTAAGCTAATTAAAGAAGCCCACAAACTTGAAGCCCAACATGCTCTCGTTTCAAAGGGAATATCTAGAGAATGAGAAGCTTCTAAAGGTCACCTGGCCATTGACATCCTGTGCTCTCTGACGCAAGCCTAACGGCCATAGTACGGCCGCAGAAACGCGACTTTTGCTATATTCCGTGACAGTATCAGGGTCGTTGGCGCCGCGTTTTCATCAAAGGCGGCGATTGCGTGCTCCTAGGATTTTGTGCCAATAAATAGACCTCTTGGGCCTCAATACGAAGAGTGACCAGAGAGAGCATTTTGTTTAGGGTATTCTTTAGGATTTCTTTAGTAATCTTTTATAATTTCTTTCTTTTGTTTTAGTCCAGAAAATTAGAGGGAGAGATGGTGAGAGTTTTGTATTGGATCTGTGACAAATCTATACAAGAATTGCTTCATCTTCTACCTCTATTTTCATTGCTCTTTTTTTTCCTTGTTTCTTGCAAATAGTGTAGAATGACTACTTTCTTTCTGTATCTTTTCATGAATAGCTAACTTCTCTATTTGCATGGCTAACTAACTACTAATTGATCGGTCATATATTTTGCATATATATTATCACATTACCATGTTTATTATCTAAATATATCATATTAATAAGTCTTATTTTTCTTTATAAAATGCAGGCCCATTGCTAAAGGAAGGAAAGAGAAACGAGCCCAAAAGCCCATCAAATTCTGATTTAATTCAGTATTAATTTAAAATCAGAAAATCAGAGCAGATCACAGCAAATCAGATCGGTTAAAAAGCAGTTAGAATAAATCTCTACAAATCTATTAGTTAAAGCCCAAGATCAAAGACCATTTCGTCAAAACCAAGAGCTGAAAGGGAAAATACAGAACCAGAAAAAGTCGGATCGCAAAATGAGGAGGTGTACCGCCCCCGGTTGTGGCCACCTGGCCACAGTCAGGCCGCGTCCACATTTCTATGGACGTTTGATTTCTGTTGTGGGAGCATTTGCTCCCCCTATCTCCGTACGCCCTCCTCCGTTTGGGTTTTGCCTATAAATTTTTCCAAACGATCTTATTTGCTCTTTATTTTTAAGGTTTAGGTTCTTTATTAGATAGTATAGAGAAGTTGTATCTCTGTTTTATAATTTGTAGTTCAGTTCAATTACCAGAGTGAGAGAGGAATAGAGTGATTGTAATCTGAAGATTGAAGTGACATCAATAAAGGATCAAGCTTTCTCTTCTTCCACTCCAATTCATGGGTATGTCTTGCTTTATTTACATGTCTTATTTTTCATCTTCCATGAGTAGCTAAACTTGTATTCTGGGCTCGCTATCATCCCTCTCTTCGATCCCTCTTGTTTTGAACGATTTTGATGTAAAAAACCAACGGAATCATATGCATGCCTTAACTAAGCCTTTCTTCTTTGAAAGTGTTCTTGGAGGCACATGAGGATGGGTTTGAATTTTTAAACTTCTATTTTTTTTTGAAATATCACTTGAACTTGCTTTTATTTCATACTTGAAATAAATCATGATGGACTCACAATTTTTTTAGAACCAAGCTTTATATACTTCTATTCTAGAATACCTAATTGTAAAAAAATCTATCCTGAAAATGAGTATGAAAGTCTTGCGTGAGTCCGAGCAGCAATCCCAAAATCCGATGGACTCACAATTTCACCACAATTTTTAAAACAGCTTCCATACTCGCCTTTTGAAAAAGAACTGATTGCACAGTGATTAGTATTCATTTTTGTGCCATTTACATCATATTTTCCATTGATTATTAAGAAAAATATGGTTTTTAATGGAGTTTTCTCTCTATTTTCAGGTCATGGCCCAATGGACGAAGAAGCCCAATTATTCCAATTATTTGGAATTAATTAAGCTAATTAAAGAAGCCCACAAACTTGAAGCCCAACATGCTCTCGTTTCAAAGGGAATATCCAGAGAATGAGAAACTTCTAAAGGTCACCTGGCCATTGACAGCCTGTGCTCTCTGACGCAAGCCTAACGGCCATAGTACGGCCGCAGAAACGCGACTTTTGCTATGTTCCATGACAGTATCAGGGTCGTTGGCGCCGCGTTTTCATCAAAGGCTGGGATTGCGTGCACCTAGGATTCTGTGCCAATAAATAGACCTCTTGGGCCTCAATACGAAGAGTGACCAGAGAGAGCATTTTGTTTAGGGTATTCTTTAGCATTTTTTTTGTAAGAAGTGATTAGTATCTAATTCTGCATCCACATAACAAATTTTCCTACCGATTTTTTAATAAAATAGCGCTTCTAAACTATGTTTTGATCTTTTTTGTAGAAAATCAAGTGTATAGGGGCAAAATGAGAATATAATAGCCTAATTAAACACAATTTCAGGTAATTAAATCACATTTCTTGGAGATCAAGTTAAACAGCTTCTAGAAGATACATTGATCAAAAAATTGGGGATGAATATGGAGAAATATGGGTCTAAATTATCCAAATTCAGATAAATACAGAAGTTTCTCGCTGCTGGACGAAGCAGCAGGGCAAAACTAGGGACCTAAATCCTCGGTATTGCCATAGAAATGCGGCAATTATCACAGATTCGTGGCAATGTAGTGGGCTGACGCACGATCTTTAACGCGTGGCTTCTTCTCTTCTTCCAGATCCTTTCCTTGCCTATAAATAATGCATTTGAGGGCCAGAAATTAGGTTCTAGTGCAGTAGGCTAGGGTTTCTTTCATTTAGTGTAGATTAATGAGTTTTTTTTCTCTTTTTCTTTCATATTTTCTTTTTCTTTTAGATCATGCATTAGGGCAGAGTATGATTTAGAAGAGAAAGAGAGAGATTGATGTTATAGAGATTAACAGTTTATGAAAGCTTTCTCTTTTCTTTCCATGGTTTCCTCTCAACCTCCAACATGATTAGCTAACTTTCTTCTCATAGCAATCTAACTATTAACCACTAATTATCTAACAACTTACTTGATAATTCACATGAATCTAATAACCTCTACAAGGCCTTGCTCTTGTAAGAGCTATTAATGACTCATGATGATGTGTTTTAACATCTAACTTGCGAACTCTCTTATTTCATGCATGCCTCTAACTGATTTTGATGATCAAATATTTGCATTAGTTTGCTTTTGATGCAAGTTTGAATGTGAAGAACAATCTCATGTGCCATGCTTTGAAACGTCTCCTGAAGCCAAGGATTAGTGATGGCCAAGGATCCATATGAGACAACTATCACTAAGAGGTTAGCATGATTAGTGGAGTACTTGATAGTTAGTAGCCAAGAGTTTTCTTCTCTTTTTACTTTTCTTTTAAATCAATTTCAAAACCACTTTATCATCGTTGTTTTCATCATCTTCTTCGTTCACCCTTGCTTTCATTTTTCCACCACAAGTTTCATTTTTTCACCACCTTCTAAATTACTTCACAATGTTTTCCCCACAACTTCTACTTTCTTGTTTTTTTCCTTAACCGATTCCAAACCAAATCCTCAATTTTCACTTCGCCGTTTTCATTGCCTTCTCCTCCTACCACTCTAGTTTTCTTTTCTTTTTTTTTTCTTTCTTAATCAAAGAAGAACTCGTTAATAACCAATGTGAATATGAGCTGTTAAAGCTTCTATCGCCTCCTATCCCTGTGAATTCAGCCAGTATAGCCTATATGCTATGATTGTAGTATCGAGAATGCCAAAGAACAAATACTTAAAATCCTGATTTACAAAATACACATTTTTGTGAATGGTTCCACTTCGATCAAATTTTGGCGCCGTTGCCGAGGATGGAAATTATTTGAACTCATGTTTTTATTAATATTTTCTTCTCTGTTTTGGTGTATATTTTAATTTTTACAGAAATTGGGCACCGCAGAACTGGAATATTGCTTGCATTTGTTGGAACTTTGATTTTGATGATAATATTTGTGATGCAGATGCATTGGAGTTCTATCTCAAAAACTAATGCTGAGATCTAATTGCTCAAGGCTGCTCAAGGATATTAGCTATTTTTGTGTATTTTTTATAGAATTTTAAAATCCTTGGTCACACACACAATATAGTTTTGTAGTTGACTTTTACCCAAGTCTAGTCGGCGAATATATCCTCTAGTCGACTTACTCCTTTATGTAGTCGACTAAGTCTTTCAACAAAAATATATCAACTCTCCGTTTGTTGATTGTAAGCAGTATTAGTCGACTTACCCACACTGCTAGTCGACTAATTCAGGCTGTAGTCGACTACCCTTTCTGCTGGTTGACTAATTATAGTTTCTAGAAACTTGTTATTCTGTGTCAGTCTTGATATAGTCGATTTGACCTCTTGACTAGTCGACTAACCCCGGCAAAACTTGCTCTATTACTGGATCAATCTCCCACCCTTGTCGACTATAGACAGTTTCTGACTGTTAATCAGTTATTGATTTCTGGTATTTTATCCAACATTCTGATTTTTAAATTTAAGTTGATAACTTCCCTAACCGACTATAGATTTCACTTTTAAATAGGGATGTTGTCCTAGGATGAACACACTAATTAAAAATATTAGTTTTTCTGTCCAAACTCTGTTGAAAAATTTTGTTTTCTATAAAATTAGTTTTCACTTTCATTTCACACAATTCCAATTCCATTGTGAAGAATTCTTAGAGTCAACCGATAAGAAACCTTGTTCACGATCACATACAAGTTTTAAGACTTATAGGATACTATTGTAATCATTCAAAGAGAAGAGTTGTACAAGAGTATCTTCTTGGTATAGAGAAGAGGCGTCTAAGAGTTGTTGTCTTCTTGGTCTAGAGAAGACTTGTACGGATTTGACAAAGGTTGTTTTGTCAAGTGGTGTACAAGGAGTTGATTTTGGGTGTATAAAATCAGGATATCAAAAATCTCAAGGGGATTGCTTGGAGATTGGACGTAGGTCTCGAGGACCAAATCAGGATAAAATCTCTCGTCTTTGTATTTGCATTTTTTTTAGATTTAATTCCTTTCTTGCAAGTAATTTATTTAACGCTATTCATCTTTGTTTTAGTGTTTGTGTTGACATTATTTTTAGATCCTACATTTGGTATCGGAGCCCTGCGTGCCCGGTCAACACCCTACATACAAGGACGGCAACGGAGTTTCCTTCATTACAATTAAAAGGACATTCTGCATGACGTCCACCATTGTTTGATGGATCAAACTACAATTACTGGAAGTGTAGAATGAAGATCTACTTACAATCACTCAACTATGAACTATGGAACATAGTAAAGCACCATATACCAAGCCGACCATTAATTACAATGCGTGGAGTGAAGAACAAAAGAAGTCAGTAAATCTGAATGCCAAAGCAATGAATGCTCTTTTTTGTGCCTTGAACAAAGAAGAATTCAATCGCGTGTCAACGGCCAGATCTGCAAATCAAATAAGGCAGATTCTATAGGTAACGCATGAAGGTACTAATAAAGTTAAAGAATCTAAAATTTCTGTTCGTATTCACAGGTTTGAACTTTTCAAAATGAAGGAGAACGAAATAATTTTAGAAATGATTACAAGGTTCACCGACATTACAAATTCCTTAGCATCCCTTTGAAAGGAATACACTCAACTTGAAAAAGTCAGAAAGATTCTCATGTACTAACATCAGATTGGGAGAAGAAAACCACTACAATGGAAGAAGCAAATGATCTCTCAACTATGTCATTAGAAAACCTTATTGGTAATTTAATGGCATATGAAGTGCAACTTGAAGAGAGAAAAAAAGGATGAACAACAACCTCAATCCAAGAAAAAAGTACTTTCCTTCCAAACATCTTCAGATATGGATAATTCAGATAAAGATGAAGAGGAGATGACAATGCTCTCAAGAGAATTCAGAAAATTCTTGAAGCAAGGTAAGTTTAATTTTACATGTTTTAGTTGTAATAAAACAGGTCAAATGAAGAAGGATTGCCCATTGCTAAAAAATAAAGGGAAATCTAAGTTCAACAAAAAGAAGAAAAATTATTAGGCATCATGTGAGAATAGGGATTCATCTTCCTCTGACGAAGAAGAAGCCACTGAAACTGCAAATGTTTACTGTATGGCTCAAGAAGAAGATGAGGTACAATATACTGAATTATTAGATACATTTCATGAGTTATATGATGATCTTAATAATGAAAAGATTAAAAATAAAGTTTATGAAAGACTCAACAAAAAAGATCTGTTTATGTTTCTCAAATTTCTTTTGTAAATTCTCAAATTGATGACTTTGAAAAAGTTATATCATCTTTAAAAATGGTTATTGAGAATTTCTTAAAAGAGAATGCTTTACTTCAAAAAGAAACTATTTCGTTAAGTTCTAGACTTTCTAATTTAGATAAAGAAATAGTCAATTTTAAAATTAAGTATGAAGAAATTTTAAAAATTGTGACAAAATTTAATAAAGAAAAATAAAATTTAAATGATTTAATATCTTAATAAAAGATTTCTAATAATCATTTTGGTATTGGATTTTCAAAAGATAAGTTTAAAAAATCTACACATTTTGGTCCTGGTTTTTTAAATCATAAATCTACACATGTTTATGAAAAGAATCATAATCTATATAATTCTTTTGTGAAAAGAAATACTGATATTATTGAAAAAAGAATTAGAAACAAATATATATGGATTCCTAAAAATTTAAGTATTGTGGATAAAAATATTGTGATTGGAAACCAAATTCAAATTGGGTTTGGGTTCGAAATGGTTAATGTTTTTTGATCATGCTATGATAGGTACCATTCAAAATGTTTATCTTATAAAGAAAAAGTGTTTTCCTGATAGAAAATTATTTCAAACACTTGATAATACAAAATATAATGTATCATATATGTATATGTCATGATATATTTTTTGCAGGGGGAGAACACTTATTATCTATATTTGTTATAACCTGTTCTATGAAGGGGAGAACAATTTTTTGTTATAACCTATTTTCCACAGGGGGAGTTTTTCTCTGCAGGGGGAGTTTTCATGTACACTGATTGGTCGCTAATTTTGCATATTTAGTATCATATTTCCATACTTATTATAGAATAAAAGCCTGCATTGTCCTAATTAATTGTTTAATTTATTTGCAGGCCCAATCTTTAAGGAGATGAAGAGAAATGAGCCCAAAGCCCACCAAAATTCTGAATTAAATCAGAATTAATTCGCACTAAGTAAATTAGGGCAAAATCAAGAGGTTGAAAACCGGTTGAGAAGAATCCTCTCAGAATCGATCGGTTAAAGCCAAGAATCCAAGGCCATTTCGTCAGAATCCTTGACCCAAACTGAAAATCCAACTACAGATAAAGTCAGAAGGCCAAACCAGCGCGACCCACCAACAGGGTGTGGCCACCTGGCCACACCCTGGCCGCGGAAACGCGGCCCAAACCGCGTTTCCGCGGCAAGGTTGGGGAGTTAGGGGGAGCGTTTACTCCCCCGATCTCCCCGGGATCTCCCTCGTGTGGATTATGCCTATAAAAGGGCAGTATTTGTGCTGAAAATGAGACGACCATGCAGAGATAGGACTTAGCCAAGTTTTTCATTTCTTAGTTTAGGTTTTCTTTTCTTTTCATGTAAATTGTATGTAGGCTTAGGTTAGATGATGATTCATGTAAGTAAGAGAGAGAGGCTGATGTTGAGAGTGACACCGATGTACCCTCCTCCTTTCTTCCATTGTTTCAGTAAGTAATAAAGGTAAATGCTTTGTTTTTATGTTCTGCTTTACTTTACTTTTCTTTTGCTTTCTTCTTCCTCCTTCTACTTTACCTCGTTTGTTTTTGTTGAGTTTACAAGTGAATTCCAAAGCACAAGTACAACGATGTTATGTGAGTGCCAACGATAGTTCATGAAGACGTTCTCCTCCTCAAGACGTATCACTTCATGCTTGTGCTAGACTTGATGATATAATGCGAACGGGGACTGAGCTCGGGCTTATGATCTATGCGTTGAACGCCTCCTAAACAAAGGTAGAACATGCAAAGGTTTTCAGGTAAGTCATCAATCAATCTAGGTAAGTATTTCTTCAACCTTCTTTCTCTTCTTTTATTTCTTTAGCGTAGATCGCAATCACGATTTCTTTCACCACATCTTCCAAATCATTTTCACTCTTTTTTCCAATTCATTTGTATATAGTCATTCTCCGGTTTTCTCCACCTTCTTCATCTATCGCTTTCTTTTTAACTTTAACCTTTAACATAACTCTTTCATTTTTATTTCTTTAAAACAGAGAAGAACTTTCGCTTTTGTGTTCATAACGATTTCAATACAAGAACGTAAACGCTTCTATCGCAAAACCCTCCTTGTGGATCACGACCCGCATAGCCACTTGCTATCGCGGAAGAATTGAGCACTTGCACATTTCCTTTTTTTTAAGTTCTGAAATTTCGTATTTTGTGTGCAGGTTTTGCCTCAATCAAATTTTGGCGCCGTTGCCGGGAGGGTAACGTTTTTATTGAAATCTGATTCTTTCTGAAAAATTTTTAGAACTAAACGAATTTTCTTCTCTGTTGCAGGTTAAGTGCAAGCAAAGTAGGAAATTAAAGTTACAGTAACATATAAGTGGCCTTTGGCCTCTGCTTTAGAAAGCAGAGAGCAAGTGCCCTCTGATTTGCCGCGGATCCGCGGCCAAAGCCGCGAAAACGCGGCAAAAAGGAGTGGACTACTAACTGTCTTTTTGCAGGGCTGCTTGCTTTGTAAATTGTAGTTTTCTGCAAATTTACTTTTTCTTATATGCCATCACATAAGCCTGCTAATAATCAACAGTAAAACATTTGTTGAAAGATAAAAAATTGATTAGACGTTTACATTTTAGGCACGTGTCTTTTCAATTCATTTATTTTTACTGTTGAAGAGTGCTGGAGCAAGGTACGTATGCATTGCATGTAGAATAGGACTCATCTCTTGGTTGATTTTCATTGCTTTGAGTGAATCCTATTTACATATCTTGTACACTTGCACAAATTGATTTTAAGGGCACCACCCATTAACAAGATAAGGTGGGGATTTAATCACCCTTCCTTAGCCCAAAAATCAGATTCCAAGCACTCACTAACCCAAGCCTAACTAAAAATGAGTAGACGTTGGCCCTAGGGACATCTCAGACTCAATTAGGAGATTATCCTAAGGGAAAAGATGTTGGAATTTGACTCTTGCCAAATCAGTGTCTAGGAAAGGGATTAAGGGCCGAAAGCCCGAAGGTTGGTGGTTATTTAATTAAGGAACGTCTTTGACGAAAAACCTCCCACCAACCTTGCCCTGACCTGGCGGATTAGCTTGTGGTCAAGGTCTGCATTGAACCTCTCGTGGACAGTCTAATCAGTTAGGAGTCGTCTAGGTCATAGGTCTACCCTAACTTAGTTAGAATTTTTTCCTTTTATTTGTTTGCTAATTTGTTTTTTTCTTTGTTTGTATTCTATTGTGTGATATGGCTTATAATAATAATTTTTTCAACTTTAATAATAATCCATATTACACATCGAATTGTTTTTCTGATATTACCACCCGGCATATCATAACTTTAACCAACCTAGTGTGCCGGATTGGTCTTATCCGAATGAATATAACCCATGCCCCCCATCGTATGACTATAATTTCCAGAATGATTTCAACTCTTCACAGAGTCAGTGGGGATTCACCTCTCCCGAGCATAATTATCAACCACTTGTCCTCCTTCTCCACCTAGTCCATAATATTTTCAAGATTCATACTCAGTTCCACCCGTCCAAAATACGAAACCATCAATTTTGGAAATGAGTATGCGTGAGTCCAAGCACAAATCCCAAAATCTGATGGACTCACAATTTCACTACCACTTCGAAGACAATTCTTCATCTTTTCATCAAAACAATGAACCTATCAACTATGAAAAGATGCTTGAAGTCATGACTCAGGCTCAAAACACTCGTAATCGTGACATAGATATGATGGTCGAATCTCTACATTCTCACCGTTGGACCAGTTCTGATGTCACTAACCATTCTGTTAGAGCCGAAGAGTCCTGTAGTTTTAGAAATCAAGATTCCATTTCAGAACAACCATTTGAACTTGCCCAAACTCCAAATTTTGAAAAAGATATTGACAGTTTAGCAAGTTATCCTTTTCCTGAAATAGAACTTGAAAATGAATATGATCCTGAACCCCAATTGAGTGATTCAATTCTACTTCCTGATTCGATTATGACTCCGGTATCTTCACCTAATTTCGATCTTTTTCCCGAGTCAACGTTGGATCCTATGCCTATTCATCATGAAATTGAATCCCCCATCTTTGAGGATCATATTGAACTTGACCAATTATACAATTTTGAAAATCCTATTGACAAATTGGCAAGTTCTCAATTTTTTAATATTGAACTCAATGAGATATGTGACCTAGATTCTCAAATCTGTGATCCAGTTCAACTTTCTGAATCAATATTGACTCCTGTTTTGTTACCAAACTTGAGTAATATTTTAGAGTCAGTTTTGATTCCTCCACCTATCATTCCTGAACTCGAATCACCCATATTAGGTCACATCCCATTGTTAGAAAATACATGTGAACTTGAGTTTCAACTTCTTGACTTGGACCCGCTTCTTGAACCAATTTCGACTCCTGAACCTTTACTTGACTTAAGTCACCTTCCTGAGTCGGTATTGGTTCCTGTCCTTTCTAAGTCTAAGTCAACCGTTCTATCATTTCATACTCCATTCTGGGATGAGGTGGTTGACAAAATTGACTCCGAAATTAGTTATGGAATATGGAAATTAGATGGGGTTAAATATTTAATAAAGATTCTTTATGCATACATCTTTTTAATGGGTTATATTAGAGAAATTGTTGGTGGGTTCCTCCGAACCCAAAGAAAAGTCGATTGGGCCGCGTTTCGTGGACCAATCAGACAACCACCGGAACCACCACCTTAAGGTAACACTTTCCTTCCCTTTCTTCTTTTTCATGCATCTATGCATTAAATTCATACATTGAGGACAATGCATGAGATAGGTGTGGGGGAGGGTCTAACATAACTTAGGTTTTCTTTTTATTAAAACTTTTTGAAAATAGAAATAATATTTTGACATATTTTTCGTAAGAAATTAAGTTAATTTTAAGGAATAGGAAAATCTAAATTAGGATTTCTTATACTTGGTCAAAATAAGATTATTTGTTTTATTTTTAGGGTTAGGAAGATAATTTGTCAAAGTAATTTAATCTTGATCTTTACCTTGATGAAGTATGCACACCTCATACACTTACACACTTAGGGTTCAAAACAAGATTCTTATGCCTTATAAAAAAATTATATATATATATATAAAAAAGAAAGAAATAAACAATTTAATTATTGATTAGCTAGGTGCTTTGACCTAAGCAAGCCTTAGTATTTACGCGAAAGATGATTAGATAAGTTTGAAAAAAAAATCCTTTGATTAAGCTGGGTATTTGTGCCTAATAAAGCATAAGTATTCACGCCTAAAGGAGGTCCATATAATAAAATTCTTAGTTTTGTGGCCTTGTTTGCTCGAGTTCTTAAGTCCTTGGGGTGTTTTCTCACCCGGTGCCCTAAGACCGTCTGGTTTTGGAGTCATCGATTAAAGGCTCGTTACATGGGCAGATTAGAAAGCCTAATAGAACTAAGAATAACACCAAAAAAGTATATGTAAGATCCCTAGCTAGTAATACAGTATTTTCATTTTTCTAAAAGTATTTATTTTGAATTACTGATTATTTTTATTTCATCAACTTGATTTATTATTTTCTTCCTTGTGATTATTTCTATTATTAAATATGGGAATTTATTTTTAAGATAGTAAATGGGAATTTGGTATTATGTTTACCGTTATTTATCATTGACATTTCTTTTGCTAAATTATTATTATTATTTCATTTCCATTAGTTGTTAATATTAAAATAGATATTTCTATTATCAATATTTTATTATGATTATTTGTTGCTATTACGAATATTGATTGATATTATTGGTAGTGGATATTCTATTATCATTTCGTTGTTAATTATTATTATTATTATTATTAGTGCTACCATTATTTTATTTATTTTAATATTAGTATTATTAGTGATGTTGTTAATTTCTTTAATTCTATTGCTATAGTTGTTCCGATTATTATGTTTGTTTAGTAGTAGCATTATTTCCTTTCCCTTGTACCCTTTATCCTATTACCCATACCTATTTGGATCCTACCCACTACCCAATACCCACTATCAAAACCCACCATATATAATTTATAATCCTTAACCTAATCTAAACTAATCCCCCATAATCTCCTCAAAATCCCAACCTATTCCCTATACTGCTGCCGCACCTCCTTCCCCATCCACAGCCTCCACCATGACCGACCCATCTCCAGCTTTTGCCGCACTCCCCTCTCCTCCTCTCCATCCAATGGCCGGCAACACCACCAGCGAGACCCTCTTCCCGCACTCCCCATCTCCATCTGGCCAGCCACAACTGCAGCAAGGGCAGGAGATAGCGGCAGCACCAGCAGCTCCAGCCGCTGCCTCCTTCCCTGGCCGAGCACCCAACCAGCACAGCCCCGGGTGCGCAGATCCAGCCACTTGCGCATCCACCAGAGCAGCCGTACACCCTCCAGGCTCCCACCAGCAGCACCACTCTATGGCCAGATCTTCACCTCGCTGGAGCCCAGGCCGCCTCCTCCTCTCCTGTTAGCGGCAGCAGGAGCAACCTGGTCGGCCTCCTCCCCTTGCGAACCAACAGCCCTTCCATTGATCGGGCAACCCAGCAAGATCCACCCCCATGCCCTTCATCACACAGTGGGAGCACTTTGGTGGTGAGTTTCTGTTGCATTTTCTGGTTTATCCTTTTTAGAAGTATAGGATAAACAACAATAGAGCTTTCTCCTTGCCCCCTTGCCGTGCCTTGTTGAGTGAGTCTCCTTTATTCACCTCTCTTTATTTATATTATACAATGTTTAATGCAAATAGGTGTTTTGATTAATTATGTAAGTGTATTAATTCATATGTGTTTCTTTGTGTGCGGCAAATCCTTACTCCGAACCATTTTCGGGCTCTCCGCGGGATGCCGTTGATCGACGTCGGCGAGCGAGCAGCGAGTTCTCCTGATCCACGCCAGCCCGTCGTCGGAGACTGACACGGTGACCTTCCCCAGTGCCTTGGCCACCCTCCCGTGCAGTCCGATGGCGAGGAACGACACCGCAGCGACCGCGGCAGCGACTCGTCCGGCGACGCGCACAGTAGCAACCACCCAGACCAGCAGCACAGGCAGCGAGCGAGCGGCGATTCCAGGCCCTTTCGGCGAACGCGAGACCTCCAGATTGCAGCCAGGTCTTCCCCAGGACCCTGGCTACCGTCCTATGCAGTCCGACAGCGAAGAGCGGCGCCACGGCGACCGTAACGGCTACTCGCCCGGTAACGAGCAGATTCCCCAATGTGAGTGTCTCCCTCTTTCTTTCTCTCTCTCTTTATTCATTAAGTGATCGCAGATATTAATTTATATGTGATGTAAATTGTTGAGTAGAACACTTATGTTACATGATTATGTGTGGAGATCACCGAGCATGAAGGTGGACGGTCATCTCCCGTTTATTTCACATGTTGGATGCATAGGGATGTGATAGGCATACTTATTGATATATGTTGGAACCCCATGATTATCACATGAGAGTTTAGATAATTTGTGTAGACTATACATGTTGTAGCCCAGGTGTGTATTGGAGAGAAGATGGGGAGAAAAGTGGAGTATCTCAGAACCTAAGTGCCCAGGCAGAACTGGATTAGTCGACTTGTCCATATTGATAGTCGACTAATCCATGTATTAGTCGACTATTACCAGCTTCTAGTCGACCAACCCACCTTCCAGGAAATAGTTCTGCTCTCTATATTTTCCTGCTATAGTCGACTTGCCCTCTTCTTTTAGTCGACTAATTATTTCCTAGTCGACTTGTTCATCTCCCCAAGTCGACTAACTTGGCCTGTCTGTTGTGTATAGTTTCTTTGTGGATTGTGGACTTCACCTATGGATTATGTATTGGTTATAGATGAATGTATATGATATCGAGGGATGGATATATGATGGAATGACTTGACTTATCATGTTGGAACTTAGATGCATGCCTATGATATGTTGTGATACCGAGTGTTTGGAATATTATGACTGATCATTAATAGAAGTGGTAATTGGGAATACTTATGAATCAGAGTTGCATATTTGAGTGAGAGGACTAGTACTGGATATTGTTGATGTATGTCGGATTGGTGATTAATGTGTCGGATTACGTGATGTGTATTGATACTCGATTGATTGGAACTATTGGAATCATGAGTTGGTTGTAATGACTCGGGATTGATCTAGACTTATGTTATTTACATTGAATGATGTTCAATGATTAGACATGACTTATTTAGTTGAGTAATTGAGGACATATCAGATATGACTGGATTAGTTGAGTTGTGTCTTAGATTGATCTTGAGTTAGAAGTATCCAGAATCTTTACTCCTTTCATTGGAGCCTGACTGATATTGAGATGAGATGGACATTGATGTTGACTTGTTACGATGTCCTTAGAGGATGTTTCCTATATAGATACGATTGTGGTGTGTGTTGACATATTGCTCTCGGAGATATACCTTATGATTCATTTGAGTATTGATGTGGACTCGTTAAGATGTTAGAGACTGGATTACTTCAGTTAGTAGAGATTGAGTAATTGGGATAGTGATGTAGTTGATATTATTGATCTTGTACTTCAGAGTTACCAGATACTAATTATCAGTTGTTACATAATAGTGAGATACTCGTTGGTGATTATAAGATGTTCATGTTCAGAGTTTATATGAGTTGTCAGTGATACATTGTGGTAGTGATTAGTGATCATGTATTTTAGAGTTTATATGAGTAGGTAATACCAGTTATCAGTTACTAGTTGTTTGTGGCACTACTGTGTTAGTGGCTATATCTCCAGTATTCTATTCAGATGTTAGATATTACTTGTCAGATATCATAGTTGTGAGATATCACAGTTGTCGGATATCAGTTATCAGTTATCAGTTGTCAGATTATCAGCTAGTATTGACATCAGCAGTTGTTGGAGATATCAGTTACTATTACATATTAAATAACATTGATTGCTTATTAATAAAAGACACCAACCCGGGGAACAAGGGGTAATTGCCTGATGATGCATGTCGTGTATTTTGGAAGGATTCTTATGGTACCAAGTTGTGGGTTCCAACCATGGGGAACCAGGGTAGTACTGGCTACCCATTCAGTTGTCAGTTGTCAGGGCTATGCTCGAATTACGGCGCCACACTAGTTGTCTTTTCGTGTGGGGCTGTGGTCTTCAGTTGTCAGAGCCTTGCGGCTTGTCCTGGTTCAGTGCCAGGGGTGATAGACCGTGGTACCGGGAATGCACGATACTCTTCCAAACACATGCACTACATTGGCAGGCAGTTACAATAACGATAACATTATTTGATATGTGGGAAAACGGTTATGGTATGGGACACAGCTAAGTACTACATTAGTTAGGTTAATAATAACCAACCAGACTAGTGACCTATAGGTTACACATCAGACATCAGCTATTAGTTTATATTTGTGATAGATGACTTTGATATCAGTTGTTAGTTTACATATGAGATAGTTGTCATTTATCTTTGTTGATATTGATATCAGATATGCTTCAGTTCAGATGTTATCATGTCATGATATTTATTTATCTTATATCTGCAGTTGTTTATCTGTTATTCAGTTGTGCTATATTTGCAGTTGCTCTTATTGTTATTTATGCACATGTTCTTATGCATGAGCTATTTCCCCTTTACACACACTCACCATGGTCGCGTTCTGACGACCCTGGATTTGCACGTCCAGATATTGGACGGTTGGTTTCCTTTGTGCAGGTGTTCGTTGAGGCCGTATGCTTTGCGAATAGCTGGAGCTTCTCCCTATTCTATTCTGGTACTTTTATCTTTCTAGCCTTCGTATCATTTCCTGTTTCTTGTTATATCAGTTCAGTTGTTATTCCAGTCTTGATTCATATGATATCATGTGTGGTTGCTCATATGTGGTATTGCAGTATTCAGTATTCATTACAGTTAGGATTTATTATAACTTGTTTCAGGTTACTTAAGGCTTAGTGAGTATGCGTGAGGGATTTTCCTTGCGTATATGCGTCGCTGACTCGTGTCGCGTCTCCGCTCCAGCGTTTTTTTGGGAAGCGGGGCGTGACAGGGTTTTCTTGGTATCAGAGCCTAGGTTTTCGACTTGCGATGTTGGAGTTTTACTTTTGTTTCGCAAGAGAGACCTAGCTCTTACCGGTAACTTGAAAATAAGCTATTGTTATACTGCAATATACATATACTATCCATTATGATATTCAGTCCATTTGAAATTGGCCGTCCTTCCTTTGGAAATTCTCATCTTTGATCTTTTGGTATCCTTTATTTCTACTCTACTTTTAGAGTAATTTGGATTTCCATCTTGCTTCTCATCCTCCTTCTTGATTATATTCCTTAACCTTGTCTCTTGAGATTGGTTACTTCATGTTGAAGCTGGTAGCAGAATCAGAGTAGCGCAGCGGAAGCGTGGTGGATTTATGATGTGTCGAGAAGTGATGTGAAGTTTGTTTGTTTCCTCCTTTGATTTTGGGATTATTTTTGCCATTTCCTACTTTATTTGAATTTCGGGGACGAAATTTTTAATAAGGTAGGTAGAGTGTAAGATCCCTAGCTAGTAATACAGTATTTTCATTTTTCTAAAAGTATTTATTTTGAATTACTGATTATTTTTATTTCATCAACTTGATTTATTATTTTCTTCCTTGTGATTATTTCTATTATTAAATATGGGAATTTATTTTTAAGATAGTAAATGGTAATTTGGTATTATGTTTACCGTTATTTATCATTGACATTTCTTTTGCTAAATTATTATTATTATTTCATTTCCATTAGTTGTTAATATTAAAATAGTTATTTCTATTATCAATATTTTATTATGATTATTTGTTGCTATTACGAATATTGATTGATATTATTGGTAGTGGATATTCTATTATCATTTCGTTGTTAATTATTTTTATTATTATTATTAGTGCTACCATTATTTTATTTATTTTAATATTAGTATTATTAGTGATGTTAATTTCTTTAATTCTATTGCTATAGTTGTTCCGATTATTATGTTTGTTTAGTAGTAGCATTATTTCCTTTCCCTTGTACCCTTTATCCTATTACCCATACCTATTTGGATCCTACCCACTACCCAATACCCACTATCAAAACCCACCATATATAATTTATAATCCTTAACCTAATCTAAACTAATCCCCCATAATCTCCTCAAAATCCCAATCTATTCCCTATACTGCTGCCGCACCTCCTTCCCATCCACAGCCTCCACCATGACCGGCCCATCTCAAGCTTTTGCCGCACTCCCCTCTCCTCCCCTCCATCCAATGGCCGGCAACACCACCAGCGAGACCCTCTTCCCGTACTCCCCATCTCCATCTGGCCAGCCACAACAGCAGCAAGGGCAGGAGATAGCGGCAGCACCAGCAGCTCCAGCCGCTGCCTCCTTCCCTGGCCGAGCACCCAACCAGCACAGCCCCGGGTGCGCAGATCCAGCCCCTTGCGCATCCACCAGAGCAGCCGTACACTCTCCAGGCTCCCACCAGCAGCACCTCTCTATAGCCAGATCTTCACCTCGCTGGAGCCCAGGCCGCCTCCTCCTCTCCTGTTAGCGGCAGCAGGAGCAACCTGGTCGGCCTCCTCCCCTTGCGAACCAACAGCCCTTCCATTGATCGGGCAACCCAGCAAGATCCACCCCCATGCCCTTCATTACACAGTGGGAGCACTTTGGTGGTGAGTTTCTGTTGCATTTTCTGGTTTATCCTTTTTAGAAGTATAGGATAAACAACAACAGAGCTTTCACCTTGCCCCCTTGCCGTGCCTTGTTGGGTGAGTCTCCTTTATTCACCTCTCTTTATTTAATATTATACAATGTTTAATGCAAATAGGTGTTTTGATTAATTATGTAAGTGTATTAATTCATATGTGTTTCTTTGTGTGCGGCAAATCCTTACTCCGAACCATTTTCGGGCTCTCCGCGGGATGCCGTTGATCGACGTCGGCGAGCGAGCAGCGAGTTCTCCTGATCCACGCCAGCCCGTCGTCGGAGACTGACACGGTGACCTTCCCCAGTGCCTTGGCCACCCTCCCATCCAGTCCGATGGCGAGGAACGACACCGCAGCGATCGCGTCAGCGACTCGCCCGGCGACGCGCACAGCAGTAACCACCCAGACCAGCAGCACAGGCAGCGAGCGAGCGGCGATTCCAGGCCCTTCCGGCTAACGTGAGACCTCCAGATTGCAGCCAGGTCTTCCCCAGGACCCTGGCTACCGTCCTAAGCAGTCCGACAGCGAAGAGCGGCGCCACGGCGACCGTAACGGCGACTCGCCCGGTAACGAGCAGATTCCCCAATGTGAGTGTCTCCCTCTTTCTTTCTCTCTCTCTCTTTATTCATTAAGTGATCGCAGATATTAATTTATATGTGATGTAAATTGTTGAGTAGAACACTTATGTTACATGATTATGTGTGGAGATCACCGAGCATGAAGGTAGACGGTCATCTCCCGTTTATTTCACATGTTGGATGCATAGGGATGTGATAGGCATACTTATTGATATATGTTGGAACCCCGTGATTATCACATGAGAGTTTAGATGATTTGTGTAGACTATACATGTTGTAGCCCAGGTGTGTATTGGAGAGAAGATGGGGAGAAGAGTGGAGTATCTCAGAACCTAAGTGCCCAGGCAGAACTGGATTAGTCGACTTGTCAATATTGATAGTCGACTAATCCATGTATTAGTCGACTATTACCAGCTTCTAGTCGACCAACCCACCTTCCAGGAAATAATTCTGCTCTCTGTATTTTCCTGCTAGTCGACTTGCCCTCTTCTTTTAGTCGACTAATTATTTCCTAGTCGACTTGTTCATCTCCCCAAGTCGACTAACTTGGCCTGTCTGTTGTGTATAGTTTCTTTGTGGATTGTGGACTTCACCTATGGATTATGTATTGGTTATAGATGAATGTATATGATATCGAGGGATGGATATATGATGGAATGACTTGACTTATCATGTTGGAACTTAGATGCATGCCTATGATATGTTGTGATACCGAGTGTTTGGAATATTATGACTGATCATTAATAGAAGTGGTGATTGTGAATACTTATGAATCAGAGTTGCATATTTGAGTGAGAGGACTAGTACTGGATATTGTTGATGTATGTCGGATTGGTGATTAATGTGTCAGATTACGTGATGTGTATTGATACTCGATTGATTGGAACTATTGGAATCATGAGTTGGTTGTAATGACTCGGGATTGATCTAGACTTATGTTATTTACATTGAATGATGTTCAATGATTAGACATGACTTATTTAGTTAAGTAATTGAGGACATATCAGATATGACTGGATTAGTTGAGTTGTGTCTTAGATTGATCTTGAGTTAGAAGTATCCAGAATCTTTACTCCTTTCATTGGAGTTTGACTGATATTGAGATGAGATGGACATTGATGTTGACTTGTTATGATGTCCTTAGAGGATGTTCCCTATATAGATACGATTGTGGTGTGTGTTGACATATTGCTCTCGGAGATATACCTTATGATTCATTTGAGTATTGATGTGGACTCGTTAAGATGTTAGAGACTGGATTACTTCAGTTAGTAGAGATTGAGTAATTGGGATAGTGATGTAGTTGATATTATTGATCTTGTACTTCAGAGTTACCAAATACTAATTATCAGTTGTTACATAATAGTGAGATACTTGTTGGTGATTATAAGATGTTCATGTTCAGAGTTTATATGAGTTGTCAGTGATACATTGTGGTAGTGATTAGTGATCATGTATTTCAGAGTTTATATGAGTTGGTAAATACTAGTTATCAGTTACTAGTTGTTTGTGGCACTACTGTGTTAGTGGCTATATCTCTAGTATTCTATTCAGATGTCAGATATTAGTTGTTAGATATCATAGTTGTGAGATATCACAGTTGTCGGATATCAGTTATCAGTTATCAGTTGTCAGATTATCAGCTAGTATTAACATCAGCAGTTGTTGGATATATCAGTTACTATTACATATAAATAACATTGATTGCTTATTAATAAAAGACACCAACCCGGGGAACAAGGGTAATTGCCTGATGATGCATGTCGTGTATTTTGGAAGGATTCATATGGTACCGAGTTGTGGGTTCCAACAATGGGGAACCAGGGTAGTACTGGCTACCCATTCAGTTGTCAGTTGTCAGGGCTATGCCCGGATTACGGCGCCACACTAGTTGTCTTTTTGTGTGGGGCTGTGGTCTTCAGTTGTCAGAGCCTTGCGGCTTGTCCTGGTTCAGTGCCAGGGGTGATAGACCGTGGTACCGGGCATGCACGGTACTCTTCCAAAACTCATGCACTACATTGGCAGGCAGTTACAATAACGATAACATTGTTTGATATGTGGGAAAACGGTTGTGGTATGGGACACAGCTAAGTACTACATTAGTTAGGTTAATAATAACCAACCAGACTAGTGACCTATAGGTTACACATCAGACATCAGCTATTAGTTTACATTTGTGATAGATGACTTTGATATCAGTTGTTAGTTTACAGATGAGATAGTTGTCATTTATCTTTGTTGATATTGATATCAGATATGCTTCAGTTCAGATGTTATCATGTCATGATATTTATTTATCTTATATCTGCAGTTGTTTATCTGTTATTCAGTTGTGCTATATTTGCAGTTGCTCTTATTGTTATTTATGCACATGTTCTTATGCACGAGCTATTTCCCCTTTACACACACACCCACCATGGTCGCGTTCTGACGACCCTAGATTTGCACGTCCAGATATTGGATGGTTAGTTTCCTTTGTGCAGGTGTTCGTTGAGGCCGTATGCTTTGCGAATAGCTAGAGCTTCTCCCTATTCTATTCTGGTACTTTTATCTTTCTAGCCTTCGTATCATTTCCTGTTTCTTGTTATATCAGTTCAGTTGTTATTCCAGTCTTGATTCATATGATATCATGCGTGGTTGCTCATATGTGGTATTGTAGTATTCAGTATTCATTACAGTTGGGATTTATTATAGCTTGTTTCAGGTTACTTAAGGCTTAGCGTGTATGCGTGAGGGATTTTCCTTGCATATATGCGTAGCCGACTCGTGTCGCGTCTCCGCTCCAGCGTTTTTTTGGGAAGCGGGGCGTGACAGTATATATATATATAAATAAATAAGGCATAAGAGTTAGAGTTAATGAACCCTTAGTCAAAATTTTCACAGTCACAAGGTGCATATGACTTAGGGTAAAGTAATAGACTAGATGAGAAGTACAATTTGACTCCTTACTTTGATTGATAACAAATTTTTGAATAGAGACTAAGTTTAGGAATGAAAAATTCAATTTTCCTATAACTTATAAATTGCTTAAATCTTACAATTATATTTCAAATATTTTTCTCTTTCAAAATGCTTTTCGAAAATACTAACTCTTTATTTCACTTTCTTTATGGATTTTGTGGGTGTAATCCGCTGAAAACCCTCACGAGACAAAACTCGTCCTCTAGGGGAAACCTAGAGGTTTAACGGCTTGTTGCACATGCTCAGTGTAATCGCGTGACCTGCGAAAGTGGTCTAATAATCCTTAGTATAGTTTAGTTGTTTTGCTCGAGGACGAGCAAAAGATAGGTATGGGGGTGTGATTGGTCGCTAATGTTGCATATTTAGTATCATATTTCCATACTTATTATAGAATAAAAGCCTGCATTGTCCTAATTAATTGTTTAATTTATTTGCAGGCCCAATCTTTAAGGAGATGAAGAGAAATGAGCCCAAAGCCCACCAAAATTCTGAATTAAATCAGAATTAATTCGCACTCAGTAAATCAGGGCAAAATCAAGAGGTTGAAAACCGGTTGAGAAGAATCCTCTCAGAATCGATCGGTTAAAGCCAAGAATCCAAGGCCATTTCGTCAGAATCCTGGACCCAAACTGAAAATCCAAGTACAGATAAAGTCAGAAGGCCAAACCAGCGCGACCCACCAACAGGGTGTGGCCACCTGGCCACACCCTGGCCGTAGAAACGCGGCCCAAGCCACGTTTTCGCGGCAAGGTTGGGGAGTTAGGGGGAACGTTTGCTCCCCCGATCTCCCCGGGATCTCCCTCGTGTGGATTATGTCTATAAAAGGGCAGTATTTGTGCTGAAAATGGGACGACCATGCAGAGATAGGACTTAGCCAAGTTTTTCATTTCTTAGTTTAGGTTTTTCTTTTCTTTTCATGTAAATTGTATGTAGGCTTAGGTTAGATGATGATTCATGTAAGTAAGAGAGAGAGGCTGATGTTGAGAGTGACACCGATGTACCCTCCTTTCTTCCATTGTTTCAGTAAGTAATAAAAGTAAATGCTTTGTTTTTATGTTCTGCTTTACTTTACTTTTCTTTTGCTTTCTTCTTCCTCCTTCTACTTTACCTCGTTTGTTTTTGTTGAGTTTACAAGTGAATTCCAAAGCACAAGTACAACGATGTTATGTGAGTGCCAACGATAGTTCATGAAGACGTTCTCCTCCTCAAGACGTATCACTTCATGCTTGTGCTAGACTTGATGATATAATGCGAACGGGGACTGAGCTCGGGCTTATGATCTATGCATTGAACGCCTCCTAAACAAAGGTAGAACATGCAAAGGTTTTCAGGTAAGTCATCAATCAATCTAGGTAAGTATTTCTTCAACCTTCTTTCTTTTCTTTTATTTCTTTAGCATAGATCGCAATCACGATTTCTTTCACCACATCTTCCAAATCGTTTTCACTCTTTTTTCCAATTCATTTGTATATAGTCATTCTCCGGTTTTCTCCACCTTCTTCATCTATCGCTTTCTTTTTAACTTTAACCTTTAACAAACTCTTTCATTTTTATTTCTTTAAAACAGAGAAGAACTTTTGCTTTTGTGTTCATAACGATTTCAATACAAGAACGTAAACGCTTCTATCGTAAAACCCTCCTTGTGGATCACGACCCGCATAGTCACTTGCTATCGCGGAAGAATTGAGCACTTGCACATTTCCTTTTTTTTAGGTTCTGAAATTTCGTATTTTGTGTGCAGGTTTTGCCTCAATCATACACAACTTGTCATCATCAAAAAGGGAGAGAATGTTGAAACTTTGATTCTGATGATAACATTTGTGATGCAGATGTATTGGAGCTCTATCTCAAAAGCTAATGCTGAGTTCTAATTACTCAAGACTACTAAAGGATATTGGCTATTTTTATGTATTTTTTATAGAATGTTAACATCCTTGATCACACACACAATATAGTCTTGTAGTCGACTAATACCCAAGTCTAGTCGACTAATATATTCTCTAGTCGACTTACTCCTCTATGTAGTAGATTAAGTCTTTCCACAAAAACATATCAACTCTCTATTTGTTGACTGTAAGTAGTATTAGTCGACTTACCCACACTGCTAGTTGACTAATTCAAGTTGTAGTCAACTAACCCTTTCTGCTGGTTGACTAATTATAGTTTCTAGAAACTTGTTATTCTGTGTCAGTCTTGATATAGTTGACTTGACCTCTTGACTAGTTGACTAATGCAGGCAAAACTTGTTCTATTAGTCGACCAATCTCCTACCCTAGTCGACTATAAACACTTTCTGACTGTTAATCAGCTATTAATATCTGGTGTTTTATCCAACGTTCTGATTTTCAAATTTTAGTTCATAACTTCCCTAACTGACCATAGATTTCACCTATAAATAGGGATGTTGTCCTAGGATGAACACACCAATTAAAAACATTAGTTTTTATGTCTAAACTCTGTAGAAAAATTCTATTTTTCAAAAAAACTAGTTTCTACTTTTAGTTCTTCACACAATTCCAATTCCATTGTGATGAATTCTGAGAGTCAACCTATAAGAAACCTTATTCATGATCGCATACAAGTTTTATGGCTTATAGGATACTATTGTAATTATTTAAAGAGAAGAGTTATACAAGAGTATCTTCTTGGTGTAGAGAAGAGGTGTACAAGAGTTGTTATCTTCTTGGTGTAGAGAAGAGTTGTTATGGATTTGGCAAAGGTTATTTTGCCATGTGATGTAGAAGAAGTTGATTTTGGGTGTACAAAATCAGGATAAGAAAAATCTAAAGCGGGTTGCTTGGGGACTGGACGTAGGTCACGATGAACGAACCAGGATAAATCTCTCGTGTTTGCATTGGTATTTTTCTGAGATTTATTTCCTTTCTTGTAAGTATTTTATATAACATTATTCATCTCTGTTTTAGTGTTTGTGTTAACATTATTTTTAAATCGTACAGCATCTCCCTGCTCTAGAAAGCAGGGAACTTGGATCATAAAGGAAGCCGCGAAAACCGACTATCATAGGCTTAGTGTGGCAAAATTAAGGGTCCAAAACCCGGGATTTTGTAGAAGTAAAATTGATTCAGTATTCTGGATGTCACTGCTATCTTTTTTCTACTTTTATTGCCTGTACACTACAATAATAAACAACGAAAACAGTAGTTGGATGCTTTTAAAATGGTTTATACATTTGCATCACAGGCACATGTCAATTTCATTCCAATATACTGTATTTTGTTCTGTTGTTGTGATCTTAACTGAGGTGTACATATTGCACTTCATATAGCATAGGACAAACACGAGGATGATTTACTCGCTTTGTATGTTTAATTCATGTCTATATTGTACACTTGCACAAATTGAAATAAAGGGATTAATCCCGTGATAAGATAAGGTAGGGAAGTCACTGCCCCCCTTAACCCAAAAATTACCTCTCCAATCACACAACCAAAACCTTAATAAAAATTGATAGATGTTGGCCTCTAGGGACATCTAAGACTCATTAAGAGATTGACCTCGGGAGGAAGTTAGTAGTAGCAAACTCTTGCCAAATCGATGTCTAAAGTTGGGGTTTAAGAGGTTAAGCTTCGACGATTCAGTGGTTTGGAGTAATTAAAGTCCGTTGCTTACGAACAGATACCTCCCACTGAATTTTGCCCATACCTAACCGATTAGCTCGTGGTCAGATACTACAATATCCTTCCCTGGACAGTTGACCAGTTAGGAGTCGTCTAGATCTAGGCCAACCTTAATATAGGCTTGTTTTTTTTCTTTTTCTTTTTTGCTTGTGTTATTTCTGAAATGTATTTCAATAATAATTTTTTCAATCCTAATATGAATCCATATTTCACCCCGATATTATTTGCCTTGAATAACACCAACCCGACTTTACACAAGGACAAAATAAATAAGCCGGATTGGGTATATTCAACACACTATAACTCATTCCTCCAATTTTATGACCAAAAGTTTCAAAATAATTTCAAATCTTCACAGAGTCAATGGGAATTCACCTCCCCGGGTATAATTTTGAACCACCTTGTCCACAATTTTTACAATATTCATTCTCCAATTTTACTTCATTTACTCCTTTTACAGAATCACCGATTAAAGTAAAAACAGAATTAGAAAAGAGTACAAAAGTCTTTGAAGCCGTGCTTGAGTCTTATCCACAATTTCAAACAAGCTCGACTCACAATCTTTCCAACACCAAGCTTCATATACTCCTTTTCTATAACAACCGATTGAAGAAAAATCTGAATTAGAAAAGAGCATGGAAGCTATAGAAGACATGCTTGAGTCCTAACAAAACAAGCTCGACTAACAATATTCACAATCTTTTCCACATCATGCTTCATATACTCTTTTTCTATAGCAACCCATAGAGGAAAATTTTAAGTTAGAAAAGAGTATAGAAGCCATGTAGGAGGCTGAGTGATAATTTCAAAACATGTTGGCCTCCCCATGTCCATAATATTTTCAAGATCCATACTCAGTTGACCTCTTCAAAATGAACAACCGTCAGTCTTGGACATGAGTATAAAACTCTTGCGTGAGTCCGAGTGACAATCTCATAACATGTTGGACTCACTCACCATGTCAACCAATATTTCAAGATTCATACTCATCCTTTTCAGTGCCACCTTTTCAAGATGAGCAACCATCGGTCTTGGAAATGAGAGTAGAACTCTTGCGTGTGCCGAATGACAATCTCAAAACATGTTGGACTTACCGTTTCCTCAACAAAACTTCATATACTTCTTTTTTAGAACACCTCATTGTAAAAAAAATCTGTCCTGAAATTAATACAGAAGCCTTGCGTGAGTCCAAGCAATAATCTCAAAATCTGATGGACTCATAATTTCATCAGAATTCCCAAAATCAACTTCCATACTCACCTTTTCAAGAAGAAGTGATTGCACCGAGTATGGAATACATGATTCAGACTCAAAATTCGGTTACCTGACCTATCAGTAGGTTAGATGCAATAATGAGCAAATTAGTGAATGATTATAGAAATGAGGAGACTCTCTTTTATCAACCTTTGAATAATCTTGAAAATTATAACTCTATTGGTTGGACCCAAGAATCATGTTGTTTTGAAAACCAAGATTCAATTTCATCATACCTATTTGAACTTGACCAAACTCCAAGTTTTTAGAACCATATTGATATTTTGACAAGTTATCCCTTTCCTGAAATTGAACATGAGAATATATGTGATTCTGAACTTCAACTTGGTAATTCAATTCCACTTCTTGACTCAATATTGACTCTGATATCTTTACCCAATTTTTGTCACTTTCCCGAGTCAGTATTGATTCTTGTACCTGTTCATCATGAAATTGGATCACCTATCTTTCAAGATCAATATATTGAACTTGATCAATACCATAGTTTTGAGAGTTCCATTGACAAATTGACAAGTTTTCATTTTCATGAAATTGAACTCAAAGAGAAAATGTGACCCGGACCCTCAATTTTGTGATCCAGCTCAAATTCTGAATCAATATTGACTCGTGTTTTGTTACCCAATTTGAACAGCTTTTTAGAGTCAGTTTTGATTCCCATACCTATCATTCTTGAGCTTGAATCACCAATCTTCTAAAGTCACATTCAATTATGGAAAAATGAATGTGAACTAGAGTTTCAACTTTTGATTTGGACCCACTTCTTGAATAAATTTTGACTCCATAACTTTTACTTAATTTCAGTTAATTTCCTAAGACAGTATTAGTTCTTGTACTTTTTGATCTCAAATCAATCATTCCAGCATATCACACTCCATTTTGGGTTAAAGATGTTGATAATAATGACCTTGAAATTATTTTTAAATTTGAAAATTTGAGGGGATAAACTTCAAATAAAAATCATCCATGTATACATCATAATAGTGGTTATATTAGAGATGTCACTGATGGGTTCCCATGAACTCCACATAATCTTGATTGAACAACATTTCGTGCACCAATTAGGTCGCCACTGAAACTACGACCCTGAGGTGATTTCTCCTTCTCTGTATTTTCATGTATACATGCATTCACGATGCATTGAGTATAATGCATGAGATAAGTGTGGGGTAGTATCTACTAACGTAGAGTTTTTATATTTTCTTTTTTTTCACCTCTTTTAGGGTATTTTTAGAATCTTCCTTTTTGTATAGGATTTTTTCTTCCTTTAAACCTTTTTGAAACAAGAGGAAAAGTTTTAATCTATTTTTAAGAAAATTATGATGATCTTAGAAATTAAGGAAACCACAATTATGATATCTTAAACCTAGTCAAAATAATGTATTTTGTTTAAAATTATAGGTTAAGTGAGAAAGCTTGGAAAGATAATTTGATATTGAATTTTTTGCCTTAGAGAGTATGCACTTCACATTTACACATTTTTTGGGGATGGAAGCAAAGACTTAAAATGTCAAAATAAATATAAAAAAATTATTATTATAAATACTTGGCCACTAATTAAGCTGGTTAATTGTGTCTTAGGAAGTAAGATTATTCATGCCTAACGATGGTCAAAAGAAACAAATAATCCCCGTTGGTAGGAGGCACATGCGTTCTTTAAGCCAAATGACATAACCGAATAGCAAAGCACACTCAACAGTGTTCGGAATGACTTATGCTTTTCATCCTCCGAGTACATCATGATTTCACTGTAACTTGAAAAGCCATCATAAAAGGCATCCTTTTGAAATCACATGTATTATCAGTCATAACATTCGTGATAGGTAACAGAAATTCGTCTTTAGGACAGGCTATATTAAGATCGCGGAAGTCAGTACAGACTCAGATATTTCCATTTTTTTTAAGGACAAGCACAATGTTAGGGCCCACTCTGGGTGTTGTTCCTCTCAAATGTAGTCACATTTGATGAGTTTTGAGCTTCAACTTCGATCGCCACCATGACGTTAGGTCAGAGCCGTCGTTGCTGTTGTTTGACCGGCTTAGCATCTGGTTTGATGTTAAGACGATACATGGTCACCTGAGAATCGAAACCAGACATACGTCTACATATTCTATTATAAGAGATATAAGGTCTTGCTTCTCTGTTGGCGATAAACTTTCGCTTATTGAGATGAGCTTCGGTGTGTTTTATCACCCACATCAATTTAGATTACTTTATCCTCCATGGGAGGGTCGCATTGTTCAAAATGCTTCTACCATTGAAGATCAAGTTATTGAGCCCATGGATCAACGTCGAATGGCTCAATGTTCTCTTCTTGTTCCACTTGACTGGTTGATGTCATGTTGGGGAAGAGTTTCTTGAAGACAACCCCCATACTTATGTCAGATTCTCAATCTGATGTGTCTGAGGAATGTGATGGTATAGACTTTTCAGGTTCTAAAACAGATTGAACGGATGGGGTATCGTACCCTAACCCCCTGTGAGTCTGATCATAGTAGTTGGCAAGCTTTCCATTCGGTATGAAAAGTTGTAGAGGATACGTCATCCCATTCTGAAATTTAGGCCTTCACCATGACATAAGTCGTATCACATTTCTTTCATCATATGGTGCGCTAACTCTGCATAGTGAAAAGATTGTTGGGGCTCCAAGTGTTCATCCGAATCGTGGATGTAGTAATCTAATATCAGGCTTTGCCAAAAATGATTGGCGATTGGTTGTTCTTAGAAGGTAGAACTACAAACACAGACCCATCATTTTTCTCTATGTGCATGCATGCCATTGACATATGCAAGGGCATGTGTAGAGGACTCATGTCAATAGGACTATTTACATCATTGTAGTATAAAGAATAATTGAAATTGATATTTTCATTAAGGGCCCATTTGTCGCCATTATTGGTTGAATTATTACAATCAGGACAATTCAGATATGCTACAATTGGTTCTTCATAAAAAAAACCTCTGGATCATCTCCTGGTTCTGAGTTTGCCTCGTTGCCCCCATCGATGTCGTCTGGCAACAATTTTTCCACCACTTTACCATTCTCTTTATAAAGTAGAGTCAGTGAAGTAATTCTTCACTCTTTAAATGTCCGCATTTTAGCAAACACCATTCTGACCATCGCCTTGTCATCCATATATCTAAAGTATTGATAGAGCATGGAAGGCTCAATCAGTTGGAACGGATCCAAGGTCATCCAGCAAGAGATTGTAGGATGTGTCAGCGTCTGTGATGTAACACGTCACTTCTGATTTCAAATATTTAATTTGGCACCGAAGACGGATCTTGCCCAAAGGATGACTACTCCCGGAAGCCATATATGGTCATAGTCGAGGTTGACAACCTGATCGAGGGATGCCGAGAAAACAAAGAAGCCTTTAGGGGACGATGCTTAAAGCAGATCCCGGATCGACTTGTATTCTCTCGATGTGTGTGGACCCAATGTACCCAATGTAGTACAAGGGTCTGTCATGTTAGTTGTCTTTGAGGAGCATGTCTTCAGAAGTGAATGTGATGCATGGTACTTGTTATTGTGCCATATGGCATTGGAGGCATGAAGCTCCATCTTCTTTTGTAGGGAATGGCACTTATGTCAGAAATGATTCCGAATTAGCAAGCACATCCCTAAGTGTCTCTCTTATTTTTTTTCGAAAGGCGGAGTAGCTCGTGCAGGGTAATATGAGGTAGAATATTGGCCAATTGTGCCAATATGTGAAAGCAAAAAGGAGTATTGAGTCCTCTGGAAGGATTTTTATTCAAAAGTTCCTTAAAGCGAATCTCCTACTGCTTTTCTTTGTCCTTAGGCAATAGGGCTTGCACAGGTACAGTGATTCCTGATGTCGTTGGTGATTATGCCTCGTCAGGATCTAATCGTACTGTCGCAAGTACCGTTTACCAGAACATGTGCCCACCGACTGCGTGGTAGCGGGCTGTGTTGCTAAGGCAAACTTCTTTTCTTCTGAGTTGCTGAGAGAGGCAGCATTAACAGAGTCATCATCTGTTACGAGAGAGACGGTATTGCATGACTTGCCTTTGAGCTTGGGATTGCTAGTTTCTCATTGTACATCTTGGTTAATATGTGGTGAACCCACATGATTTCTCCAGATTCTGTTATCATTAGAATGAGGCCCTTAGCGTTATGCTTTTCAACCATTGGGTTGATCACGTCCAACCTGGCTTTAGGGACCGGGACCAATCCATCTTGAACAGACATCTTCAAGAAGGTCCCGAAAGTAAGAGTCACCATGTTGGCGGTGACTTTCTTTTGTTCTGACTTGAGTATCAGAACTCCAGCATCCACCAGTGCTTGAATTTTGTCTTTTAGGACAAAGCACCTACTAGCAGGGTGATGCCCCATCATATGAAAGAGAAAGTAGTTAGGATCATTTGTACACCCCACTTCATTAGGTCACAGAACTTTGGGTAACTTGAGCTTGTTAACCTTGGGAAGCTAGTGGAAGATCGTCACCACCTGTTCATCTTTTAAAGAGTACACCTTTGGCGGGAATTTAAATTCATGATTGCCATTGGTGCCACTCTTTTTCTTTCATTGAGCTATACCGATAGCTCAATGGGCATGCTTTCCTTTCCTTTTGGTTGAGAAGATTGGGCTGCATCACGCCCCTTGCTGTTGAGCCCCACCTGTTCTTTGGTACAGAAGGCTCAAACTTCTTTCCCGATTTCTCAGCTATCTCAACTTGCTCCATGAGTTCCTTCCATGTATACGCTTTGATAGCTCCCATACGTATTTTCACTATGTCGAGAAAATTATGCCCGCATGTTTGAAGTAACATGGGTAATGGCGTGCTAGCGAGGCACATAAGAGAAAGATTACGGAGCCTCTCAATGTATCCCCACACGGATTCTCCTCCTTTCTGGACAACCGAGAGGAGCTTGTTCATAGTCAACTCAGTATTATCCTGGTAGAATTGAGATAGGAACCAGGTTTCAAGGTCAATCCAAGAATTGATGGAGCCAGTGTGCAGGCTCCTGAACCAATCAAAGGCTAGCCCCTTAAGAGTGCCGATGAATAGTCTAGAATTGATGAAGGCAGTGGCCAGGAACCTGACTTAATCTGGGGCTATAATCAGAGTCCGGGGAGCTAGCAGAGGAGTAAAGATCCCTCTTTTCTTCGTCGGGACCGAAATAGATCCCTCCCTCTGCTTATCATGTCAATAAGCGCTATAAGGTGGACCACCATTGTTGCTTTATTCTTTCGGGACTTGGACTTCTCAAAAGTTCGGACTGACAACCGGTTGAATACCTATTGCTGGTTTGGAGGGAAAGTGATAGGAATTATCCCCAAACAACAATGGACAGAGTGAACCATCATAAGTTGACACCCTACATGTCTGCACTAAGACGGCGAGATGTGAACAGGTTCCTCAGAGTGAATTGCTCAGATAGTCTCTCAAGTCTGTGTTATCTAGACCCAACCGATCCAACATAGAGACTCAAGGAAACTAAAAACTAGTTCCCATGGGCTAAGAAGCCCTTGGCATAGCCTTAAACGCTTTCTTTTTGGCTATAGATGAGGCTAGGATAGCTTCCCCTGAAAGAGAAGCTTTGCAAGGCGAAGCTAATGCCTTAGCTCTGCCTTTGAAGACGAGCTCAACTTTGTTGTGTAGAGCTTTTCCTTCAAGCAAGGCTAAAATAACCTCATTGTTAGCACCTAGTGGTACTTTATATCTAGCTTCGTGGCAGAGATCATGGGTGCTTTATCTCTAGCCTCGTAGCAGAAATCCTTAGCACCAGGTGTCATCAGTGAGAGCGACGCATAATCAGCTATGCTATTAGCACACAAAGGTGTTTTGGCCTTAGCCTCGCGTGATAGGCGAGGCTGAACTCAATGAAGAGTTGAATTAGCTCCGTGTACTGAAGCTATTTGATCACTTAGTGCTTTCGTTCTACCACTAGTGGCGAGCCTAGCACTGCCTATAGTGTTGATGATGTAAGCATGGCTGCAGTAGCCTCACTGTTAGCACAAAGTGCTTTGGCCTTAGCCTCACGGGACAGGCGAGGCTTAGCTCTGCAAAGAGCCGAGATAGTCTTGTGGCCAGAGAAAATTGTAGCTTCACGTGAAGCTGAATCAAGAGAGGAGACTTTGTATTTTGCAACCCATATAGCCGTTGAAGAGGTTGTTTTAGGTTCACAGGAAACCTTTATAGCCTTACGCGCAACGTTAACACGTTGACGCAGGGCTAAATTAGTCTCTATTGAAACTATGATAAGCTCGCGTAGAGCCTATTTAGCCTCGCATGAGGCTGTGATAGGTTCACATAGAACCTTTGTAGCCTCGCGCACAACGTTATCATGTTGGCATGAGGCTAAGTTAGTCTCTGTTGAGGCAAAGTTATTCTCAACTTTTGTAGTCTCAACAGAGACTTGCTTCCAAGATGGAGCCATAGGGGCTCGGGCTACGCTGATCTTCCTTTACTTGTGCACATGTAGGGGACTTGTGTTACCCCAGAGAGAAGTTGTTCAAACCTCTCTTGGTCAAAGTGAATGACCGGGGACTCTACAGTAGACCCAATGTCGCATTGCAGCACTTGATTCTTAGCAGTGGAGAAATAGTTCCCCACAGAGTCGCCACCTTGTTTTATATTGAAAATCAAAGGGGAAAACTTACAAAAAATGAGGAGAAAATTACAAATAATTGAAAAAAAAAGAAAAATTACAAGTAGAACTCTCCTTGACGGAGGTGTGCCGGTAAAAGTTTGGTCAGCGCACGATCACATTGTTCCATTGACAATGAGATCGAATGAATCTTAAAGAATTCCTTATCGCCTGATTTCGGAGATCCTTGAGAGAGAAAGATCTTTTGGTATTAGCACCCTGAATGTAGAGAATTGATTTCCTGAATTTCATGAAAGCAAGGAAGTTGGCTCTGTTGATGCGTGCTCTCTCTTAGCACTTTTTCTTTCTCAGATCTTGTGCCTCTTGATGCTTTCTCCTTGGCTCATCCAAAAGGTATTTATAGGCTCTTAGGGGTGTAACTACCCCTAAAATTCAGCAAGACTGGTAACAGTCAGTTAGCCTCGTGCCAGAGGCTATTTTGAGCTTCGTACGAGGCTATAAAGCCTCATGCAAAGTTAGGTACATGCCTTGTGTGAGGCTAGACAGGCTCGCGCGAGCCTAAAAATGGCCATTTGATCGGTTGTCTCCGCTTAATATGAAACGAAGTGGGCGGGTTTAACCGCCCACTTAAAGTGGCATTAACCCCACTAAAGTAGTAGGGTTAGCCCACTAATAGCTTGGTCAAATGTTGACCTGGCAAACCCTTCAGCAGGGGGGCGTAAAGCTTCAAGTGAACCTGGAATTAGCTTTGCACAAAGCTAGCCCAACTCTTTAGGCGAAGACATAAGAAATCTTCATGAAGCTTGTATTAGCTTCAGGCGAAGCTAGTATTAACTTCAGGTGAAGCTATAAGTTAGTTCTCTGCGGAGCTATGAATGGCTCAAAGTGAAGCTTATAAGAAAAGTTTCAAGCGAAGCTAATAATAGCTTCAGGCGAAGTTAGAATTAGCTTCAAGTAAAGCTGAAAGTGAGCTCCTTGTAGAGCTATTGAAAGCTTCAAGCGAAGCTTACAAGAAAAACTTCAGGCAAAGTTAATATTTTAGCCTTTCAACAAGGCTATAGAGCTTCAAGCAAAACTATCCCCTTGGGCCTGCTTAGGCCTCTTAAAAGGTGATACTTGGCTTACTGTCTGCTTTACTGGATTAGTAAGGTTTAAGTCATCACTTTGTCTCTGAGGATGGGCAGAACCTGGCCGTCAGCTTGTTCGCATCTCGTCTTTTGTAAATGTCAATAAGTTTGGATATCGTTCGGACTAGTTGAAGTGCTACCTAGGGAATTTGTCTTTTCGGAGTGTCAACACTTGCTTTTGATGCAAGTTTGATGTGGAGAACAATCTTATGGGCCATGATTTATAACATCTCTTGAAGCCAAGGATTAGTGATGGCCAAGGATCCATGTGAGACAACTATCACTAAGAGGTTAGCATGATTAGAGTACTTAGTAGTTAGTAGCCATGAGTTTTTTTTCTTTTTTTACTTTGTTTTGAAAAACCATTTCCAAAACCACTTTATCATTTTCTTATCACTGTTTTCATCATCTTTTTTGTTCATCACATGTTTATCTTTTTTATTTTAAATCCACTTTCTAAATCACTTCACAACATTTTAACCATTGTTTCTATTTCTTGTTTTATTTCCTCCACCAATACCATTTCTTTTATTCACCATTTTCATCGTCTTCTCCTCGTACTACTTCTAGTTCTCTTTTCTTTTTCTTTTCTCTTTCTTAGACAAAGAAAACCTTGTTAACAACCAATGTGAACATGAACTGTTAATGCTTCTGTCGCCTCCCATCCCTGTGGATTCGACCTGTACAGCCTATATGCTGTAATGAAAGATTCAAAAAAACATTAGAAGTTTTCAGCACACAATCATATTTGAACTTAAAATTTTATGCAACATTTTCACCAGAACAAATTTTGGTGCCGTTGCCGAGGATAGGAATGGTTTGAACCCACATTTTTGTTAACATTCACTTCTCTGTTTTGGTGTGCAGGTCAAAATTTATAGAAACTAAGAACTTTAGAAGCCTAGGCTCTCTTGTACCTCCCTGCTCTAGAATGGAGGGACTCTGCTTCCAAAAATTTACCATGCCAGGTCCAAGGATGTCGCGTAAACACAACTAATTCCTGGCCCTTGGTCTTTAGTTTTTGTAGGGTGCTTTCAGTGTTCATATATTGCTATATTCTGCTGTTTGATTTCTGCTTTGATTACCTGTACACTGCAATAATAAACAACAAAAATAGTAAATTGGATACTTTAAAATTGTTTAGACATTTACATTGTAGGAACGTGTCGATTTCATTCTAATATACTGTATTTTGTTCTGTTATTGTGATCTGGACTGAGGTGTACATATTGCATTGCATATAACATAGGACAAACACGTGAGTAATTTAATCGCTTTATATGTTTATTCTTATCTATATAGCACACTTTCACGAATCAGACTTAAGGGAATAACTCAATACAAGATAAGGTGGGGAAGTCATTACCCTCCCTTAACCCAAAAATTACCTCTCCACCACACAAACCCAAGTCTAAATAAAATTTATAGATGTTGGCCCCTAGGGACATCTCGGACTCATTACAAGATTGATCTCAAGAGGAAGTTGTTAGTATCAGACTCTTACCAAATCAGTGTTTAAGGACTGGAGATTAAGAGGTTAAGCCTTGAAGATTCAGTATTTTGGCGTAATTAAGGCTTATTGCCTACGCACGGATACCTTCCACTGAGTTTTGCCCCTACATGGCCGATTAACTCATAGTCAGTAACTACAATATCCCTCTCTTGGACAATCAACCAGTTAGGAGTCATCTAAGTTTAGGTCAACAACATAGACTTGCTTTCTTTTTTGTTTGTTTGTTGTTTGTTTGCTTTTTTGCTTTTTATTTGTGTTTGTTTGTGAAATCTCAACAACAATAATTTTTTCAATCCTAATATGAATTCATAATTCATCCCGACCTCATTTGACTCGAATAACTTTAACCCGACTTAACACAACAAGAACCAAATAGACTGGATTGGATGTATTTGACTCTATATAGCCCATGCCTCCTATGTTATAACCAAAATTTTAAAATAAATTCAACCCTTCACAGAGTCAATGGGAATTCACCTCCTTCATGTCTAATGTTTAATTACCTTGTCCACAATATTCATTCCTTAATTTTGATTCATATACTCCATTTTCTGAACCGCCGATTGAAGAAAAATCAGAATTAGAAAGAGTATATAAGCCGTAGAATCCATGCTTGAGTCCCAACAATAATATTAAAACATACTCGACTCACAATATTCACAAAATTTCCCATATCATGCTTCATATACTACTTTTCTACAATAACCCATAGAAAAAAAATCCGAGTTAGAAAAGAGTATAGAAGTCATGCAGGAGGCCGAGCAATAAATTCAATATGTTGTCCTGCCCATATTCACAAAGTTTTCAAGATGCATACTCAATTCTACCTCTTCAAAATAAACAACCATCGGTCCGAAAAATGAGTATGGAGCTCTTGTATGAGTCTGAGCGTAATCTTAAATCATGATGGACTCACAATTTTTCAGAACCAAGCTTTATATACTTCTATTCTAGAATACCTAATTGTAAAAAAATCTATCCTGAAAATGAGTATGAAAGTCTTGCGTGAGTCCGAGCAGCAATCCCAAAATCCGATGGACTCACAATTTCACCACAATTTTTTTAAAACAGCTTCCATACTCGCCTTTTGAAAAAGAACTGATTGCACAGTGATTAGTATTCATTTTTGTGCCATTTACATCATATTTTCCATTGATTATTAAGGAAAATATGTTTTTTAATGGAGTTTTCTCTCTATTTTCAGGTCATGGCCCAATGGAGGAAGAAGCCCAATTATTCCAATTATTTGGAATTAATTAAGCTAATTAAAGAAGCCCACAAACTTGAAGCCCAACATGCTCTCGTTTCAAAGGGAATATCCAGAGAATGAGAAGCTTCTAAAGGTCACTTGGTCATTGACAGCCTGTGCTCTCTGACGCAAGCCTAACGGCCATAGTACGGCCGCAGAAACGCGACTTTTGCTATGTTCCGTGACAGTATCAGGGTCGTTGGCGCTGCGTTTTCATCAAAGGCTGCGATTGCGTGCCCTAGGATTCTGTGCCAATAAATAGACCTCTTGGGCCTCAATACAAAGAGTGACCAGAGAGAGCATTTTGTTTAGGGTATTCTTTAGGATTTCTTTAGTAATCTTTTATAATTTCTTTCTTTTGTTTTAGTCCAAAAATTAGAGGGAGAGACCGTGAGAGTTCTGTATTGGATCTGTGACAAATCTATACAAGAATTGCTTCATCTTCTACCTCTATTTTCATTGCTCTTTTTTTTCCTTGTTTCTTGCAAATAGTGTAGAATGACTACTTTATTTCTGTTTCTTTTCATGAATAGCTAACTTCTCTATTTGCATGGCTAACTAACTACTAATTGATCGGTCACATATATTGCATATATATTGTCACATTACTATGTTTATTATCTGAATATATCATATTAATAAGTCTTATTTTTCTTTATAAAATGCAGGCCCATTGCTAAAGGAAGGAAAGAGAAACGAGCCCAAAAGCTCATCAAATTCTGATTTAATTCAGTATTAATTTAAAATCAGAAAATCAGGGCAGATCACGGCAAATTAGATCGGTTAAAAATCAGTTAGAATAAATCTCTACAAATCTATTAGTTAAAGCCCAAGATCAAAGACCATTTCGTCAAAACCAGGAGCTGAAAGGGAAAATACAGAACCAGAAAAAGTCAGATCGCAAAATTAGGAGGTGTACCCCCCCGGTTGTGGCCACCTGGCCACAGTCAGGCCGCGTCCACATTTCTGTGGACGTTTGATTTCTGTTGTGGGAGCATTTGCTCCCCCTATCTCCGTACGCCCTCCTCCGTTTGGGTTTTGCCTATAAATTTTTCCAAACGATCTTATTTGATCTTTATTTTTAAGGTTTAGGTTCTTTGTTAGATAGTATAGAGAAGTTGTATCTCTGTTTTCTAATTTGTAGTTCAGTTCAATTACCAGTGAGAGAGAGGAATAGAGTGATTGTAATCTGAAGATTGAAGTGACATCAATAAAGGATCAAGCTTCTCATCTTCCACTCTAATTCATGGGTATGTCTTGCTTTATTTACATGTCTTATTTTTCATCTTTCATGAGTAGCTAAACTTGTATTCTGGGCTCGCTATCGTCCCTCTCTTCGATCCCTCTTGTTTTGAACGATTTTGATGTAAAAAAACCAACAGAATCATATGCATGCCTTAACTAAGCCTTTCTTCTTTGAAAGTGCTCTTGGAGGCACATGAGGATGGGTTTGAATTTTTAAACTTCTATTTTTTTTTGAAATATCACTTGAAATTGCTTTTATTTCATACTTGAAAACTTGATGATTTAACATTCAGTTCAAGAGGATTTTTTAAGAAAAAGATTTAAATTTTTCCAAGCGATCTTATTTGCTTTGCTTAAGACTTTCAAAACTAAAGCTTAAGTTTTTGCCTATGATCAAGTTGAGGCATTAAGTTTTTCAAGAGAAGAACACATCATTGAGTAGTAAAATAGTAAGCCCAGATTTGTTTCCTATATTAAAAATAACCAAACAATTTTCAACACTTTTTAAAGATCACTTTTTCCAAAGTCTTCTCTAAGTTTTTCAATTTTTCTTTTAATCACTTCCCTTCTCTCCATTCTCTTTTCAATTAAAAGAAAAAAAGCAACACCATTCTTAGCTTTCTGAACACAAACACCAAAAAGCTTTCATCGCATTCCTCCTCGTGGACACGACCCGTTAGCCCAAAGCTAGACGGTAATTCTTATCACTTTTATTTTACATGCAATTTTTGGCGCCGTTGCCAGGGAGGGAACGGTGTAATTATTTTCTAACAAGATTGGTATCTTGTTTCAGGGACGTCAAGTTTCAGATTTAGCATTCATGCTTTGCAGGAGAAGACTTGCTATTCTGTGCCCCTACTCTCAAAAGTAGGAAACAGAATTTCAAGAAATTGCAGCGCAAGATTGAAAAATTTGTGGACTGCTAAAAAACTCTTTTTTTTGCAGGACATACCGCTTTGCGAAAATACAGTTTTTTTTGTGTATTATTCTTGCTATATCTGATATTCATACTCCCTGTTTTTAATTCAACAGTAATCTGATTGATTGTTAATTGCTTAAAAAATGTTTAGATTTGCATTCTAAGCATTTGTCTAATTACGTTTATTTTAGAATTGTTGTTGAAAATAGCTGGAGACAAGGTACGTATGCATAGCATATAGTTTAGGAAATATTCTTGGGTGATATTGGCTTTTGAATGTTACTTTTCTATATCTTGTACACTCTGCACAATCAATTTTAAGGGCAAAACCCAAATCAAGTTAAGGTGGTTATATCATTATCCTTCCTTAGCCCACAAACCATCTCCAAGCACGCACAACCTAATCCTAAGTAAAATCTAATAATGTTAGACTTAGGGACATCTCGAACTCACTAGGAGATTATTCTAAGGGGGAAGGTGTTAGAATTTGACTCCTGTCAAATCAGTGTCTAGGAAAGGGATTGAGGGACGAAACCCCGAAGGCTGGTGATTTGGCTTAATTAGGCCCGTCGCTTTTGCGCGGATACCTCCCACCAATCTTGCTCTGACCTGGCTGATTAGCTTGTAGTCAAAGTCTGATTATACCTCCTGTGGACAATCAACCAGTTAGGAGTTGTCTAGATCAAGGTTACCTTAGACTAGGCTTGGTTGTTTTCTCTTGTTGACTATTGGTGAACTTGTTTGTGATTGTGTTTGTATATGAAGTGTGGTCAGGAGACCCTAATTCATCTGGCTGACAAGAACACATCACCACCCAAGTTTGAACCAAAATCAGATCCGGTTATAGCTCAACTAACATCTTTGCAGGATAGGTTCTATCCCATTAGAACCTCACTTCCATATTGCATCTAACTTCCATCCGTTGGTGAACATAATTTTGAGCTCAAACCTCAGTTCATCAACACACTCTCCAAGTTTCATGGCTCAGAGTCCGAAGATGCTTATTTCTTCATAAGAGAATTTGATAAAGTATACTTAATGATAAAAATCTCATACCTTGTAGATGATGCTATTAGGTTGAGATTTGCCCCATTCGCTCTTAAGGACCTAGCCATGGAATGACTTTATAGCTTAGAGTCCGACTCTATCACATCCTGGGATGGTTTCATCAAGGTCTTCTTGAAGATATTCTATCCAATTCATAAGACCTCCCTAATTAGGAAGAACATCATGCAATTCAAGTAGGAACCTAGTGAACCGTTTTGGAGGTACATTGAACGCTTTAAAGACCTCCTTGTCCAATGTCCTCATCATGGAATAGAGAAATGGCGACAATGCCAAATTCTTTATGACGGTTTAGACTACTCAACCAACACCCTCTTAGAAAGCATGTGTCAAGGGGGATTCTTGCAGAAGGATGAGAATGAAGGATGGAATTTATATGAGAATCTAACTGAAAAGACCATCTAATGGGAACCAACTAGTGAAAACTCGAGGAACTCAAACTCCATCTCTTCAAAAGGAGGTCTCCATTCTATTGAATCATCCATAACTAACGAGGCTAAGTTAGCTAATCTGGCGAGAAGACTGGAAGCTTTAGAAACTAAGAAACCAAGTCCAGTCAATCAAGTCAGGCCAAACCAATTTTCAACTCCAGGCTGTACTTACTGTCAAGCCATGATCATGTGTTTGAGGAGTGTCCTCTGTTTCAAGCTCAACAACACTTTCTAGAACCAATGAATGTGGACTTTTCAAGGCCGAACAATAATCCTTACGCACCAATGTACAATCCTGGCTGGAGAAATCACTCGAATTTCTCATGGAGACACAATAACAATGACCACTTACGGTCAAATCATGTAGGCCATTTCCATCATGCTAATAATTCTTCCAATCATCAACCTAATTTTTCCAATTTTCATCATAATTTTTCCAACCTTCCGCCTAACTTTTCAAACTATCAACAAAACTTTACCAACCAACCTCCACAATTTTCCTTCCAGAATCCTCAACTAGAAAGGAGAATAACTAACTTTGAGAGAAATATGGAAAGGTACATAAAGAACTAATACTCTCTCATGCAAACTATACAGAGGTTAGAGGTTCAAATGAGTCAATTAGCCAATCCACAGAATGAGAGACAAAAGGGTACCTTACCTAGTCAGCCAATAATGAATCCTAGGAATTCTCAACAAGCTCATTTGGCTGAGGATCAATATTGAATCAATGTAATGTTGTTCATACATTGAGGTCAGGAAAGAAAGTTAATAATCATGTGTCAACACCATCTAATCTCATTCAACACAACCACAATCAAGCATCCACCTCATCTAATCCCAATCCTTCCAAATCTGACAAATCTGAAACAGATAAGTCAACCAGTTAGGTGCACCAGCCTATAGTACCATTTCCTAATAGGCTGAAAAACAACAAGCAAAATCCACATATGGATAAGATAATTGAGATCTTCAATCAAGTGAAGATAAATGTGCCACTCTTGATGTCATCCAACAGGTCCCATCCTATGCTAAGTTTCTTAAGGACATGTGCACCAAGAAGAGAAAGACTAATATACCCAAAAAAATATTCCTAGCCTCTAACATTAGTGAGCTACTGTATGGTCCGATCCCTGTCAAGTACAAGGATCCAGGTTGTCCCACTATAGCCTGCACCATAGGACAAGCCGAGATTAGTCATGCACTTCTTGACTTGGGGCAAGTATCAACTTGCTCCCATTCTCAGTTTATCAACAACTCGGGTTGGGCGATCTTAGTCCAACTCGAGTCACTATCCAACTAGCTGATCGTTCAGTGAAAGTTCCAACGGGGGAAATTAATAATGTTCTTATCCAGGTCGGGGAGTTTATCTACCCCGTTGATTTTATAGTTCTAGAGACACAACCTGTGTCCAATCCTAGGGCTCAAACTCCTGTTATCCTAGGGTGACCATTCTTTACTACTGCCAATACCATTACCAATTGTAGGAATGGGTCCATGAGGTTAACCTTTGGGGACATGACTAGAAAAGTCATTGTCTTCAACCTAGGAAAGCAACCCCATGATGTTGATGATCAAACATTTGAAGTCAATGATTGGAGTTCATTTATGCATCATTTTATACCACAATACTATGCTTTATGTTAATAAAAATAGGATTTTTATTGCTTTTCTCTCTTATTTTTCAGGTCCAATATTAAATGGAGAAGAAGGCCCAATTTTTGTGATTTTTAAAGGAATTAAAGAGGAATTTAGAAGCCCACAACATGGAAGCCCAAATTTGGACTGATCCAAAGCATAGTCTCCACTTTCTAGAAGATCAAGCTGGGCACACGAGGCATAACAGAATGACAGAGAATTCGTTGGCGCAACGACCAAGATTCTGTCGCAGAAACGCGGCTATAGCTGCGGATCCGCGACAGTCCTTTGGCCGTTGATCAAGCGTTTGATCCAACGGCTGTGGTGGAATTGCCTCTTCTCCTGGAGGCTATAAATAGACCCCTCGGGCCTTTGTAATCGGGGAGGAGAGAATATCATTCTTGTTTAGGAAAATTGTTAGGGTTTCTCTAGGTTTCTTTAGTCTCTTGTGTAATTTTCACTTTCTCCTTCTAGATCCAGAAAAGAGAGAGTGAGGGTGAGAAATCTTTGTAATTGAAAAAGGTGACAACTCAATATAAGAGATCAATCTTTCCTTCCTCAAGTCTTTTTCTTGTTCTATTGCATTTTCCTTCAAGTTCTTACTTGCATTTACTTTCTACAATGTATTTTTGCTTGTTCTTTCATTCCATGGCTAGCTAACTCATTAACATGACTAGCTAACTTCTAACACTACTAACTACTAACTCTTGGGTGATTGCTAACTCATATGAATCATTGGATGTTCTATTTCTAGTCTTGCAATTTACAAGTTCTTTTCATCCCTAATGAAGATGAGTTATGTTCAATTATTAGTAAATGCTTTGTATCCCCTCCATATGATTCATGTATGCCTCACTTAGAGCCTTGTCTCTTGAACAAGTGCCTTGATGGAACATGAAGATGGATCACTTCATTGTGCTAACAACTATTATACAAGTTCTTATATCATGCTAGCCTGATTATAACTTTGATGGACTAATGAATCTTGCATTCTTGTTTAGCATACCTAAGTGTGACTACCCATGTTCCATCATTGAAAATCTATTTAGGGAGCCGATGATCCAAGGAGGCCACCTAGCCAAGCCTAGATGAGAACACAACCTCGACAAGGGACAACACATCGACTTGACAAAGCAAGATATACTATTGCCGATGAATCAACATGAGGCATGCATCACCCAACGAGAGTAGTAAGTTAGTAGTATAGAATGTTAGTTAGTCATGACTTTCTCTCTATCGTATTTCTAAACCCTTTTCTAAAATGTTCTTTTTTTTTAAACATCACCGTTTTTCATTCTGTCTTTTATTCCGTTTTCCTTTTTCTCTACAAAAACCTACAAAGATTTTTCACTCCTTTTCATTTTGTTTTGTTTTTCATTCTTTAAACAAAGAAGAACTTTCATTTTTCTTCTCAAAAATCTCAACATAAAAACCTTGAACGCTTCTATCGCTAACCCTCCCTGCGGATACGACCCGTCGCATAGCTTGTGCTACGAACGGTGATTCGAAGGAGTAAAGTAAACCTTCATATACATTCAGAGTTTTGATCATCAGTACACGGATATCAACGGTTTACTTTAAACCCTCTCTCAATACAATTACTCCTTCCGAACAAATTTTTGGTGCCGTTGCTGGGGACGGGAATGGTTTTGATTTCACGTTTTTGTTAAAATTGTCTTCTCTATTTGGTGTGCAGGTCAAAGTTTATAGGAACTGAATATTGCAGAACAACCATTAGCACTGCAGCTCCTTGCTCTAGAAAGCAAGGGCCCAGATTCCAAAGTAACGCCGCGTAAGTGCGACTTTAGCCGCGCGTCCGCGGCCAATTTGTAGCATTTGTGTATTTTGTTATGCTGGGATGTGTATATTGTAATGGCTAGTGGATTTGTGCTGCTATTTTTCTACTTTGATTGCCTACACACTGCAATAAATTAAAGAATTAAAATATAGTATTTGGACGCTTTTAAAACGGTTTAGACATTTGCATTTAGGCACGTGTCAATTCAATTCCAATATACTGTATTTTGTTCTGTTGTTGTGATCTGGACTGAGGTGTATATATGGCATTGCATATAGCATAGGATAAATACGAGGGTGATTTATCGCTTTGTGTTGTCTTCTTGTCTATATTGCACACTTGCACGAATTGAAATTAAGGGCAAAACCCATAAAAGATAAGGTGGGGATTTCATCACCCTTCCTTAGCCAAAAAATCACCTCCCCACTCACACAACCCAAGCCCTAATAAAAATTGATAGACGTTGGCCCCTATGGACATCTCGGACTCATTAAGAGATTGACCGAGGGTGGAACTTTTTTTGAATCTTACTCTTGTGAAATCGGTGTCTAAGGTTGGGGATTAAGAGATTACGCCTCGAAGATACCGTGGTTTGGCGTAATTAAGGCCCGTTGCTTACGCACGGATACCTCCGACCGTATTTTGCCCCTACCTGGCCGATTAGCTTGTAGTTGGATTCAAACAATAACCTCCCACGGGTAATAGACCAGTTAGGAGTTATTTAGGTCTAGGTCAACCTTAATATAGGCTTGGTTTTGATTTTTTTTCTTTTCTTTTTGTTTGTTGTTTGCTTTTTCTTTTTTATTTGTGATTGTTTGTGAAATGAAATTCAACAATAACAATTCTTTCAATCCTAAAATGAATCCATATTTCACACCAACCCCATTTGTTTCAGATAATTCCAACCCGGTTTTTCACAATATGAACCAACCAAATACACCGGGTTGGACTTATCCGAATCAATACAACCCATACCTACAATCTTATGGCTATAAGTTCAAAAATAATTTCAACTCTTCACAGAGTCAATGGGGATTCACCTCCCCCCAGTTAAATTTTCAACCTCCTTGTCTACCGTATCCACCTTGACCACAAATCTCACAATATTCATTCCCCGATTTCACTTCCTATGCTCCTTTTCCTGGACCTCCCATTGAAGAAAAATCTGAGTTAGAAAAGAGTATAGAAGCCAACCTACAAGAGGCCAAGCGACAACGTCAGAAAATGTTGGCCTCTCTAATTTCACAGCATTTTCAAGAGTCTTACTCAGTTGCACCTCCTCATAATGAACAACCTTCTGCCCTAAAAACGAGTAAGGAACTCTTGTGTGAGTCCAAGCTTCAATCTCAAAACTTGTTGGACTCACAATCTTCACTATCTTTCTAAAACCAAGATTCTTATACTCCCTGTCTGGAACATCCACTTAAAGAAAAATCAAGTCTAGAAAAGAGTATAGAAATCTTGCAGGAGTCTGCGTTACAATTTAAAAAATCTTCTTCTCAGTCTATTGATAGGTTGGAAACACAATTAAGTAAATTGGTCAGCATTTATAAGAATGAAGAACCTCTCTCTTCTCCACCTTTGACCAATTCAAATATCTCTAACTCTATCAATTTGACCCATGACTCTTGTTGTTTTGGAAACCAAGATCCCTACACTCCTTTTCTAGAACAACTACTTGAAGATACATCACATCTAGAAAAGAGTATCGAAGTCTTGCAAGAGTCTGCACTATAATTTCAAAAATCTTCTGCCGAGTCTACCAATAGGTTGGAAACACAATTGGGTCAATTGGTTAGCATTTATAAGAATGAGGAAACTCTATCTTATCAACTTTTAACCAATTCAGCTATCCCTAACTCTATTGATCTGACCCAGGACTCTTGTCATTTTGGGTACCAAGATTCAATTTCAGCACACCCATATGAACTTGTCCAAACTTCAAATGTTAAAAATCTCATTTTGACAAGTTATCTTTTTATTGAAATTGAACTTGAGCATGAATATGATCCTGAACTTCAATTTGGTAATTCAATTTAACTTCCTGATTCAATATTGACAGAGGTGTTTTTACCTAAATTCAGGGTTTTTCCTGAGTTAGTATTGGATCCAGTGCCTGTCCATTGTGAAATTGAATCACCAATCTTTTATGATCATCATATTGAACTTGACCAATTTCATACTTTTGAAAGTCCCATTGATAAATTGCCAAGTTCTCATTTTTATGAAATTGAACTTAATAAGGACTGTGGCTTTGATCCTCAAATTTGTGATCCAGTTCAAATTCCTGAATCAATATTGACTCCAGTTTTGTTACCCAATTGAGCAACATTTTAGAGTCAATTTTGATTCCCATACCTGTCATTCTTGAACTTGAATCACCAATCTTAGAAAGTCACATTCCATCATGGGGAAATTAATGTGGACTTGAGTTTCATCTTCTTGATTTGGACCCACTTCCTGAACCAATCTCGACTCCCGAATCTTTACTTGACTTAAGTCTTTTTCCTGAGTCGGTATTAGTTCCTGTACTTTCTGAGTCCAAATCAATTATTCCATTCTGGGACAAGAGTCTTGATAAATTTTACTCTGAAATTATTTTAAAAATTTAGAAATTAGATGGGATAAAATTTTTAATAAAAATCATTCATATATACATCATAATAATGGGTTGTATTATAGAGGTCTCTGGTGGGTTCCTCCGGACTCCACGCAAATTGGATTGGACCGCATTTCATGGACCACTCAGACCACCACCGGAACCACCACCTTGAGGTGATTTTTCCTTCCCTTTCTATTCGTTTCATGCATACATACATCACGATGCATTGAGGACAATGCATGAGATAAGTGTGGGGGAGGTTTACTAACGTAGAGTTTTTAGATTTTCTTTCTTTTACACTTCTTTTAGGATACTTTTAGAAATCTTCCCTTTTGTATAAGATTTCTTTCTTTCTTTAAAAACTATTTGAAATAAGAGACAAAGTTTTGATCTATTTTTAAGAAAATTAAGATGATCTTAGAAATTAAGAAAGCCTTAATTATGACATCTTAAACCTAGTCGAAATAATGGATCTTGTTTAAAATTATAGGCTAAGTAAGATAAATTGGAGAGATAGTTTTATCTTGAATTTTTTGCCTTAGATAGTATGTACCTCACACTTACACATTTTTTGGGATGGAAACAAAGACCTAAAATGCCATAAAGAAAAAATAAATAAAAGAAAGAATATATATAAATGAGAAAAAAAATCACTTATTAAGCTGGATAACTATGCTCAAGAAGCATGATTATTCACGCCTAACGGTGGTCAAAAGAAACAAATAATCCCTCTTAGTTTTGTGGCCATGTTTACTCAAGTCCTTAAACCTGAGGGATATTTTCTTATCTGGTGCCCTAAAATCGTCTAGTCTGGGAATCATCGGTTAAAGGCTCACTACCCGGGTAAATTAGAAAGCCTAAGAAAACTAAGGGAAGAAAAAAGAAGAAAAAGAAAAAATATATATATATATATAAATAAATGGCTTGATGGTTAGAGTTGAAATTCCAGAAATTTTCACTATCACAATGTGCATATTATTTAGGTTTTATGAAAGATAAAATATTCAATTAAGTTTTGAATTCTTACCTTAATTGAAGACAAGATCTTGCATAGAGACTAAGTTTAAGAAAGAATAATTTTTGGTGGACTTATGACCTTAGATCGCTTATATTTTTGCACAAATATTTTGTAAACTTGTCTCTCTTTTAAAATGTATTTTCAAAATACTAACATTTGTCTTCTTTCTTTATCGATTTTGTGGGTGCAATCCGTTGAAAACCCTCAGGGTACAAAACTCCTCCTCTAGGGGTAATCTAGAGGTTTAACGGCTTATTGCACATGCTCAGCGTAATCGCGTCGCCTGCGAAAGTGGTGTAATAACATGTGTAGTATAGTTTTTCTTTTCTTTTTCTGCTCAAGACGAGCAAAAGATAAGTGTGGGGGTGTGATTAGTCTACAATTCTGCATTATTATATCACATTTTCCCACCGATTTATGAATAAAATATCGGTCTAAACTGTGTTTTGGTCTCTCTTGCAGATAATCAAGACAAGGAGGGCAAAAGGGTAATAAGAGCTTATTTAAACTCATTTTAGGGTAATTAAATCCGCAATTCTTGGAGGCCAAGCAAGGGATCTTCTAGAAGATACGTCGAACCTAGACTCTTGCGCACGTCAGACAAATATACGGATTAAAATACCCAAAATGGAGTATACCAGGAAGGTCCTAGAAGTGACACGAAGCTACGCACCAAAACTAGGGACTTATGTCCCTGGTATTGCCGCGGATCCGCGACAATTGCCACATTTCTGCGGCAATTGGGTGGAGCCATGTGTCGATCTTCGAGGCGTGGCCCTGTCTCGTCTTTAGAAGCCCTTTTCGCCTATAAAATCCCCTGCAGAGGCCTGAAACGAGCAATTTTTGATTTTAGGTTAGGGTTTCTATCTTTAGGGTAGGTGTTCTTCATTTTCTGTATTTTGTATTTCATTTCTAGTTAGATCTTGTCATAGGGCTGAGAGATTCAGAGAGAGATAGAGAGGGATTGATGTAATAGATGGTGACAATCTATGTAAAGGTGCCTCCTTTCTTCTCCAATGTAATCTTTTCCATCTTCTATATGATGCTTAGCTAAATTTTTCTTCTCATGGCAATCTAACTACTAACCACTAACCATCTAACCACTTACTTGATAATCCACATGAATTAAATAGCCTCTACAAGGCCTTGCTCTTGCACGAGCCATTGATGGCTCATGATGATAGATTCTAACATTCTAACATTTCTAACACCTAACCTAGTAACTTGCTAACTTGCAATGTCTTCTTTATTTCATGCTCACCTCTAACTAGTTTTGATGATTTAATAGTAGCTTGCAACTTGTTATGTGGTATGGATGTGTGGTTTGAATGTAGAAGAACAATCTTATGGGTCATGCTCTGTATCGTCTTTTGAAGGCAAGGATTAGTGATGGCCAAGGATCCATGTTAGGCAACTATCACTAAGAGATTAGCATGGTTAGTGGAGCAATTAGTAGTTAGTAGCCATGAGTTTTATTTGACTTTGTTTTGAAAATTATTTCCAAAACTCTTTTATCATTTTTTCTATCGTTGTTTTTATCATCCTCTTAGTTCACCTTTGTTTCATCTTCTTTTCTATTTTGTTTTCACGCTGCTTTCATCGCCTTCTTCACCTACCACATGCTTGATTTCCTTTTCTTTCCTTTTTCTAATTCTTTAAACAAAGAAGACTTGTTAACGTAACACGTGAATGAAGACTGTTAATGCTTCTATCGCCTCCCATCCCTGTGGATTCGACCCGTTGAGCCAATTCTATAACGGAAGTATCGGGGGAACATTAGCACATACGAGCTTTTCATTGATTTTACAAAACACATGTTTTCTGAGTGCTTATTCCGACCCGATCAGTCAACCGCATTGAGAACTTGACAAGTGAACACATGGAAGAATTGGAACTTGAAACTGAGTGTGACTTTGAGTTAGAGTCTGACGATTTTAATCTTGATCAGGTTGTTGAGTCTGCTGTGAATTGGGCCTCGAACCCTATTTTACCAAATATGGAGCCAACAAATTTGACTCATCCTTCCAGTTAGCCTTTCTCTTCCTTAGAATTGAAAGCCTTACCAGCGCATCTCAAGTACATCTATCTAGGCGAACAAGAGACTTTTCCTGTCATTATTGCCTCTCATTTAAATGACGGGCAAGAAGAAGATCTTAAAGCAATTCTAAGAAAACATAGGGATGCTATTGGTTGGACTATGATTGATATAAAGGGATTGAGTCCAACCATAGTTCAACATCACATTCATCTCAATGAAGATGCAACACCTAAAAGAGACCCGCAGCATAGGTTAAATGATTGCACATATTTATTGCATTTATTCTTTATTACATTTTCACATTTATCATATAATAAACCTGCTAAATTCCTTGTCTTAAATGTCTATTTCGCAGAAGATAATCATGGGGAGAAAGAGGATAAAATCAAATAAATATCAGTTAAATTCAGATTTAACTAGATCTATTTAGTTAGAGGAGGATGGTCCAAAATTCAATTGGTTAAATTCAGTTTTTAGTGAATCAAGTGATTAAATTTAAAGATCAACCGAGGATAATATCAAATACAGAGTCCAAATCTAAAGGGATAAATGGATAGAGAGAAGATCAACGGATGAGATGAAGCAAATTTCACTCAGATTCTGACTGGATACATTTTAGTATTTGAATCATAACTTTCGTTATCAAAATTTAAATCTAATGATTCAAGATGATCCAGAAAGAAGACTTAAAGAGATACAATGTTTAACTTGATCACTATTTCTAATTCTATCATTTGATAAATTATTTTCAGCAATCAACACGTCAATAAGCTGCAGATCAAATTTAAAAACCACATCAAATCAAGTTTGGAGATAAGGGGGGATTCAAATTCAGAAATATCCAGCTTCTCCTTTCTTCATACTCCTCTAATCTCTACATTCTCCTACAAATACCTGAATCTCAAAGGCAAAGGGGAAGGACCAAGAAGAGAGTAGAATTTAGGCTATATTGTAGTTTGTAACTTAGGTTTTAGTTTTTTTTATGTAATTTTTATTTTCTTTTATGTAATTGAGAGGAGAGGAGACTTTTATGGGGGAATGAGAACAAGCTTGTACTGAGAGTGACACCGGCATAAGTGATCTTTTCTTTTATTATTATTTGAATCAAATTGAAGTTTTCTTTTCTTTCTATTCTTGTTTTAGTTTGCTTCTCTCTTCTGTGTTTGTGGATCCAAATGAATCCGATAGCCTCGAAGTTGCCTTGCCCTTGCAAGTGTCGTTGATGGCTTATGGTGATGGATATCCATTTCTATGGTAGTGTAGCTTGCCCCATCATTTCATAGTGTAAATTAGGAATGTAGAAGATCCTATTTGTCATACTTCGCTCGCCTTCAAACAAAGGTACACCGTCGATACGGGTCAAAGGTAACCAGGCGCCGAAGAGGTAAGTAAGTTTTTTAGGTTTTAGTTTTCTTTCTTTTAATTCTTTAGTTTAGATCACTAACACAATCTACCACTTTTTATCACTCTTTTTCAATTTCTTTGTACATATCCATTTTTATTTTCTCCACCTTCTCAATCTACCACTTTCTTTTAACTTAACTTTAACTTATTTTTTCTTTTCTTTTTAAGAACTAAAAGAAGATCTTTAACCATTCTTTGCAACCTAAAATAGAGCTTGCTAAAAAAGCTTCCATTGCTAGTCCCTCCTTGTGGATCACAACCCGCATAGCAACTTGCTATAGCGGTAGAATTGAGCACCTTGCACTACAATTGTTGGCCCAAGGTTACAATCAACCCATGTTTAGTGTATTTTGATGATTACAAAACATATTAGTTATTTGTACTAATATAAATTGTTGTTTAAGTGTGTTTCAGGTTTATATATTAAAGAGATGAATTCTTCTCTAAAGGAAGGTACATTGGACTCAAGACAAGTCAAATTGGGCTCAAAGTGCAATATTGAAGATCAAGTGAAGATTGCCCATGTTGAAGTCTTGAAGACCTAGAAGTTTGTAAGTTTAGTTTGTTAAAGATTGAATATGTGAAATTTGGCTCTAGGATTTGCACACACATTTGTTTTGAATGTTTCTATGTTTTTGAAAATGTTTATTTCTAAGTTTATGCCTTGATGTATACATACATGTACTCAAAGCTTTATATCTTCAAAAACGTATTTAAAACATGTATATAAACATAGTTCAACATAACACTTAGTTCCAGAGTTTTTTAAAAGATTTTTTACAAATTTTTCTAACTCTAAAATCTGCCCAGAAAAAGATTATTTCAGGCAGAGACGGTCGACCGGCAGTCGACCGGCTGCTGTGTCCAAACATGCACAGGCTGTGCATGTCTGTCGGTCGACCGATCCTACATACCGGTCGACCGAAAAGAGACGTTTGCTCTCTGTATCTTTTCGGTCGACTGGGTCGGTCGACCGATAGAAGGAAACTGTGTTTCCTTTGTTGGATCGGTCGACTGGCAGTCGACCGAAGTCGCAACGGCTCTTTTGCCAGCAGGGACCCGGTCGACCGGCAGTCGACCGGTAGGCCTGCAACAGGCCATAACGGCTCTTTCCTCTTTTAGAGTTTCTGAAAATCTGTTTTTGGTTTTCTCTTTAACAGAGTTTTTAGGAGTTGTTGGGACTCTTTTTCTGATCAAATTAGCTGGAAAAATCAGAGTTTTTAACCTATTCTCTCCCTATAAATAGTGGGGAATAGGCCTTAGTTATTTACTAAGAAAAAATACAAGTTTTCATTGTTTTCAAGAGAAAGAGAAAAATAGTTTAAAGCTTTCATTTCCATTCTTTCAAATTGGTTTTTCAGTTGTTGTTTGATCTCTAATATCACTCTACAACTGAAGTTTTTCTCACCACACTTCATAGAGCCAAAAATTTCATATTCTTTCTATAGGTGAAGTTGTAAAAGAGTGAGAGTGTTTGTAAAAGAGTGTTGTGGTCTAGTTAAAGATCACTATTTGTAATTCTTGTTCTTGTGGAGACAAGCTCCTCGGTGGAGTTTCTTTGTAAGGTGAAGCTACGGGCTTGAGGTCTTTGGAGGCCTAACTTGTACGGGATCCTAAGGGGATAGTGGAAACCCTTCACGGAGGTGAAGGCGGGGACTAGAGCAACGGGCTCGAACCTCGAAACAAATCATCTTGTTTGCGATTGCCTTGGCGTTCTTCTTGCTTACTTTCTTGCTTTATATCACTTCCAATTTATTGCTTGAGAACTAACCTTTATTTGGGCAATCCTCATTTGTTTACTTTACTTGCTATTTTACTTGTGGAATCTTGTGTTGCTGTGTTACATTGTGAGCCTTTCATTTTCATCATCATACTTGGCATTGATCAATCACACCTCAATACAACACGGTTGCATTGTGCACCTCTAACCCATTTAAGGGGAATTGGGAGGAAGGAGTTCAGAACCTCGCAAGGGGTATTCGGCTCTTAGTCGTGTTTTTGAGAGATTGTTGCATCACTCATTTCATAAGTTTAAAAAGATCATTAGATTAGCAATTACACCTATTCACCCCCCCTCTAGGTGTATTTCAATTGGTATCAGAGCTTGGACTCTAGGATTTGGCTTAACAACCTTAGAGAGATCCTCATATTGCTAATCATTTCATTCATTTCCACATAGTAAACATGGCCGATGGTATTAAGACACCCCCTAAGTTTGATGGACTTAACTTTCCCATATGGAAGGTTAAGATGACCGTTTTCTTGCAATCTCTAGGTAGCCGAGTTGCAAAGGCCGTGACTAAACAATTTAGTACCCCCGATGGTGATGAATCTACTTGGTCCGAAATTGAGACCAACGAGTTTGATGCCAATGCTAGGGCTCATTATGCACTCCTACAAGCCCTCAATGATGATGACATAGCTAGAGTCATCCATTGCAAATCCGCCTATGAGATTTGGACCCATTTGCTAGTAACACATGAGGGGACATCACAAGTGAAGAGGGCCAAGATAGATCTTCTTCGGTCCCAATATGAAAATTTTAGCATGCAAGAACATGAAACCATAGATGATATGGTTACTAAATTTACTAAGATTACTAATGGGCTTTCTTCTCTAGGTGAAGACATCAACAACGACCAAAGGGTGAGAAAGATCATCCGGGCTCTTCCTCCATCATGGGAAGTGAAAGCTACAACATTGAAGGAACTCAATGATAAAGATGAGATTGAGCTCATCGGACTCATTGGGAATTTAAAAACCCATGAGATGGAGAGGAAGGCAAGGGAGGACATGGCACCCTCCAAGAAGAAGACTATTGCCTTCAAAAGTCATGCTACTCACTCCGACGAAGATGATGAAGAAGAAGATGACGAGGAGCTCTCACTTCTAGTCAAAAACGTCCGGAGGATGTACAACAAGGCAAAGTTCCAAGGACGGAGGAGATGGCAAGGAGGCAAAGAAGAGAGAAAGATCATATGCTTCAATTGCCAAAAGCCGGGACACATTGTAGCGGAGTGTCCGGACCAAGTGAAGCCATCTTCATCCAAGAAGCCATACAAGAAGAAGGCTATGAAAGCAACATGGGATGACGAAAGTGAATCCGAGGAGGAGATCGACACCGCCAATATGTGCTTCATGGCAAATGAGAGCACAAGCAAGGTAACCCCTCAACTCCTTTTGATGAAGATTTATCCATGGATGAGTTAAGTGAAGCATTTATAGAACTTTCTCAAAATTATGACTTCATGAAGAAAAAGTACTTGAAAATGAAAAAGGATAATGAATCTTTGAATATTCAAGTGTTAAATCTTTCTAAAGAAATAATGACTTGCATTCTTCTTTAGTTTCCACTAAAAATGATTTTGAAAAATATAAGATTGCTTGTAAAGGAAAGACCCCATTTGTAGATTCTAATGAGATTGCCATGCTTAAGGAAAGATTAGACTCATTAGATGTTGTTTTGAAAAAGTGTAGTGAGTTTGATAAGAAGAAGATGGAGAATATGTTTCCTAAGAAACAAGCTCCTAAGAAAAATGTTCATCATGCTCATGCTCATGCTCATGTACATGCTACACAACCTATGCATCATGGTAAACCCCCAAAGCATGCTCACACTTCACATACACACCTTGCATTCATGTATAGAAAAGTGTACTCATGTTCACATTGTGGACGGAAAGGACACTTAGCTAATTTTTGTTATGATAGACTAAGTGCATCATCTCATAATGTTTGGGTTCGTAACACTAACTTTCAAGGACCCAAGAAAGTTTGGGTACCAAAGTCAACAATTGTTTTAAATGATGTAGGTACTTTCCAAAGCCCAACGACGTAGAGGTTTGTGGTATCTTGATAGCGGTTGCTCAAGGCACATGACTTGGGACATCAACAACTTTGCAACCCTATCAAGATATCATGAAGGTGGCACCGTCACCTTCGGAGATGACGCCAAGGGTAAAATCATTGGTATTGGTAATGTAAAGCTTGGCACTTCTCCTTTAATTGAAAATGTAGTTTTAGTAGACGGGCTCAAGCATAATCTCTTGAGCATTAGTCAATTATGTGATAAAGGATTTAATATTATTTTTGATGATATTGCTTGTAAAATAGTTGACAAAAATTCTAATGTTTGTGTATTTTCCGGTTTTCGTGAAAGTAATGTATATATGATAGATATGCTAAATATGTCTTGTAATATAACATGTTTAAAAGCCCTCAATGACGACTCTTGGTTATGGCATAGGAGATTAGGCCACGTTTCTTTTGACCATATTTCTAGGCTTAACTCTAAGGAAATGGTGAAGGGTATTCCTTCATTGAACTTTGAAAAGGACCGAGTTTGTGACGCATGTCAATTTGGGAAACAAACTAAGTCCTCATTCAAATCAATTAAGGATATCATGTCATCACGTCCATTGGAGCTAATCCACATGGATTTATTTGGCCCAACACAAACCAAAAGTTTAAGTGGGAGTAGATTTGCTTATGTTTTAGTAGATGATTTTTCGCGTTTTACTTGGGTTTATTTTCTTGAACACAAAAGTCAAACCTTTTCACATTTTCAAGCCTTTAAGAAAAGAGTTGAAAAGGAAAATGACTCCTCAATAATTAAAATAAGAAGTGATAGAGGAGGTGAGTTCATTAACCTTCCCTTTACCACTTTTTGTGAGGAACATGGAATAAAACATGAACTTTCTTGTCCTAGAACTCCACAACAAAATGGAGTAGTTGAGCGGAAAAATCGTACTTTACAAGAGATGGCTAGGACAATGTTAAATGAATATGGTCTACCACATTATTTGTGGGCCGAGGCCGTTCATACTTCATGTTACATTGCAAATCGTGTTTTCCTATGTAAAAATACTACTAAGACTTCTTATGAGATGTATTTTTCTAGAAAACCTAATGTTTCTTATTTCAAAGTGTTTGGTTGCAAATGTTTTGTTTTAAATACAAATATTAATTTGGGAAAATTTGATGCAAAAGCATATGAGGCTATTTTTGTAGGTTACTCAAATACTAGTAAGGCTTATAGAGTCTTCAATAGGTCAACTTTGACTATTGAGGAATCTATTCATGTTAAATTTGAGGAATCTAACAAGTTTGTTAAGAATTGTGTAGAAATTGATGCTTTAGATGAAGGCTTGGAGAAAGTGACCTTGGAGGATGCTTCTACCATGGGAGACAAGCCAAAGGATGGTGATGGAAGTGAAGCCAAAGTGGAAGAGGCTCAAGGAAATGAACATCAAGCAAATGAAGAGGAGCCCTCTCAACCACTACCAAAGGATTGGAGATTCAATCCTCATCATCCCAAGGACCTCGTCGTAGGTGAAGTATCAAAAGGGGTAACCACTCGCTCTAAGATTCAAGATTTTTGTGGTAATTTTGCTTTTATTTCACACATAGAACCTAAAAATGTCCTCGAGGCCGAGGCCGATTCATATTGGTGCTTGCAATGCAAGAGGAGCTCAATCAATTTGAGCGCAACCAAGTTTGGCACCTTGTTCCTAGGCCCCACGATAGACCAACAATTGGTACTAAGTGGATCTTTAAGAATAAGTTGGATGAATCGGGTAATGTAGTTAGAAACAAGGCTAGGTTAGTTGCCCAAGGTTACACTCAAATCGAGGGAATCGATTTTGAAGAAACCTTTGCACCCGTAGCACGGCTCGAAGCCATACGGATGACCTTAGCATATGCCTCATTTAAAGATTTTAAGTTATTTCAAATGGATGTAAAAGTGCTTTTCTTAATGGTTATATTGATGAGGAGGTGTATGTTGAACAACCCCCCGGGTTTGTTGATCCTACACACCCTAATTATGTTTATAAATTAGATAAAGCACTATATGGTTTGAAACAAGCCCCTAGGGCTTGGTATGAAAGATTGTCTTCATTTTTGCTTTCAAATGATTTTAAGAAAGGAAAAGTTGATAAAACATTATTTACCAAACATATAGATCAAGATATCCTCATAGTTCAAATTTATGTTGATGACATTATTTTTGGATCTACTAATGTTTCACTTTGCAAGAATTTTGAGTCATGCATGAAAAAGGAATTCGAGATGTCTATGATGGGGGAGCTCAACTTCTTCCTTGGACTTCAAATCAAGCAACGTAGTGATAGGACATTCATCAACCAAGCCAAGTACACCAAAGAACTCATCAAGAGGTTCGGGCTTGAAGGATCCAAAGTAGCAAAGACTCCCATGGCAACCACTACGAAACTTGACAAGGACGAACAAGGTAAGGAAGTAGACATCAAATTATTTCGTAGCATGATTGGTAGTTTACTCTATCTTACGGCTAGTAGGCCGGATATAATGTTTTCCGTATGTTTATGTGCACGTTTTCAATCATGTCCTAAGGAATCACACTTAATAGCGGTAAAACGCATAATTAGGTATCTTAGGGGCACAATTGATTTAGGTTTGTGGTATCCGAAAACTAACCAATTTACCATGACTAGTTATTCGGATGCCGACTATGCCGGTTGTAGGGTAGATAGGAAGAGCACAAGTGGCACTTGCCAATTCTTGGGAAATTGTCTTGTGTCTTGGTCTTCCAAGAAGCAAAATAGTGTAGCCCTTTCAACCGCCGAGGCGGAGTATGTAGCAGCCGGAGCTTGTTGTGCACAAGTACTCTGGATGAAACACACTCTTCTCGATTTTGATTTACATTTTGATCATGTTAAGATTTATTGTGATAATACTAGTGCTATTCACATGACCAAAAATGCTAATCAACATAGTAAAACCAAACATATAGACATTAGATATCATTTTCTTAGAGATCATTTTGAAAAAGGTGACATAGATATTGATTTTGTTTCCACAGATTTTCAACTTGCAGATATTTTCACAAAACCTTTAGATTATGCAAGATTTTCATTTATTTGTGGTGAATTGAATGTATGTAAGATTGATACTTAAAATATCTTAGTTTGTTTTGTTTTGGTTTCTAATATGTTTGTTTTGTTTTGTCTTAAAATTTTTTTTTAACCTGTTTTGATGTATGACAAAAAGGGGGAGAAATATAAATATATATAAGTTTGGGAGAAAAATATGAAAGTTGTTATTCCTCAAAATTTTTTTGGTGATGATATGTTTTCAATGCTTTATGTATGCTTACATAGTTGTTCATATTCATGTTAAATACATAGCATTGTTTAAGGGGGAGCTTTTCAAGCTCTTTCCTCTTTTATTTGTTTAATAACTCATATGTTTTGTCATCATCAAAAAGGGGGAGATTGTTGGCCCAAGGTTACAATCAACCCATGTTTAGTGTATTTTGATGATTACAAAACATATTAGTTATTTGTACTAATATAAATTGTTGTTTAAGTGTGTTTCAGGTTTATATATTAAAGAGATGAATTCTTCTCTAAAGGAAGGTACATTGGACTCAAGACAAGTCAAATTGGGCTCAAAGTGCAATATTGAAGATCAAGTGAAGATTGCCCATGTTGAAGTCTTGAAGACCTAGAAGTTTGTAAGTTTAGTTTGTTAAAGATTGAATATGTGAAATTTGGCTCTAGGATTTGCACACACATTTGTTTTGAATGTTTCTATGTTTTTGAAAATGTTTATTTCTAAGTTTATGCCTTGATGTATACATACATGTACTCAAAGCTTTATATCTTCAAAAACGTATTTAAAACATGTATATAAACATAGTTCAACATAACACTTAGTTCCAGAGTTTTTTAAAAGATTTTTTACAAATTTTTCTAACTCTAAAATCTGCCCAGAAAAAGATTATTTCAGGCAGACCGGTCGACCGGCAGTCGACCGGCTGCTGTGTCCAAACATGCACAGGCTGTGCATGTCTGTCGGTCGACCGATCCTACATACCGGTCGACCGAAAAGAGACGTTTGCTCTCTGTATCTTTTCGGTCGACTGGGTCGGTCGACCGATAGAAGGAAACTGTGTTTCCTTTGTTGGATCGGTCGACTGGCAGTCGACCGAAGTCGCAACGGCTCTTTTGCCAGCAGGGACCCGGTCGACCGGCAGTCGACCGGTAGGCCTGCAACAGGCCATAACGGCTCTTTCCTCTTTTAGAGTTTCTGAAAATCTGTTTTTGGTTTTCTCTTTAACAGAGTTTTTAGGAGTTGTTGGGACTCTTTTTCTGATCAAATTAGCTGGAAAAATCAGAGTTTTTAACCTATTCTCTCCCTATAAATAGTGGGGAATAGGCCTTAGTTATTTACTAAGAAAAAATACAAGTTTTCATTGTTTTCAAGAGAAAGAGAAAAATAGTTTAAAGCTTTCATTTCCATTCTTTCAAATTGGTTTTTCAGTTGTTGTTTGATCTCTAATATCACTCTACAACTGAAGTTTTTCTCACCACACTTCATAGAGCCAAAAATTTCATATTCTTTCTATAGGTGAAGTTGTAAAAGAGTGAGAGTGTTTGTAAAAGAGTGTTGTGGTCTAGTTAAAGATCACTATTTGTAATTCTTGTTCTTGTGGAGACAAGCTCCTCGGTGGAGTTTCTTTGTAAGGTGAAGCTACGGGCTTGAGGTCTTTGGAGGCCTAACTTGTACGGGATCCTAAGGGGATAGTGGAAACCCTTCACGGAGGTGAAGGCGGGGACTAGAGCAACGGGCTCGAACCTCGAAACAAATCATCTTGTTTGCGATTGCCTTGGCGTTCTTCTTGCTTACTTTCTTGCTTTATATCACTTCCAATTTATTGCTTGAGAACTAACCTTTATTTGGGCAATCCTCATTTGTTTACTTTACTTGCTATTTTACTTGTGGAATCTTGTGTTGCTGTGTTACATTGTGAGCCTTTCATTTTCATCATCATACTTGGCATTGATCAATCACACCTCAATACAACACGGTTGCATTGTGCACCTCTAACCCATTTAAGGGGAATTGGGAGGAAGGAGTTCAGAACCTCGCAAGGGGTATTCGGCTCTTAGTCGTGTTTTGAGAGATTGTTGCATCACTCATTTCATAAGTTTAAAAAGATCATTAGATTAGCAATTACACCTATTCACCCCCCCTCTAGGTGTATTTCAACAATTTTAAAAGTTCTGAAATTTTATATTTTTGTGTGCAGGTAAAACCTCAATCAAAATTTGGCGCCGTTACCGGGGAGGGACGGTAAGTTATTCTCATTTTAAGTTTACACTTTTGGTTAATCTTTTTCTTTGTTCTTGGTGTACAGATTTAACAACAAGGAATTTTTACTGCAGCGGACATATAAGTGGCCCTGGACTTTGCTCAAGAAAGCAAAGCCCAGAAGCCCTCAGATTTGCTACATTCCTATGGCAATCTGAGTGAACTACTAACTTGTATTTTTTATAGGTTGGCTGAGTTGCAATGTTTAAATATCTATAGCTATTTATTTCCTTATTTGACTCACTGTCATACATTTCTAATTCAACAGTAAAAGGTTGATTGTAAATGCTAAAAACAATTGAGATTTTGCATTTAGGCACGTGTCTATTTCTTTACATTTTCTATTTACTGTTGAAGAGTGCTGGAGCCAAGGTATGTGTGCATGGCATTTAGTATAAGGTTCATTATTGTATGAAATATTGCTTGAGTGTTACTTTTTTCTATATACTTGTACACTGCACTAAATTGATTTAAGGGTTTGTCCTATAAACAAGATAAGGTGGGGAAGTCATTACCCTCCCTTAGCCCACAAACAATCTCCTAACTCACTAATCCAAGCCTAATTAAAACTGAGTAGACGTTGGCCCTAGGAACATCTTAGACTCAAATAGGAGACTGACCTAAGGGGGATTGATTTGAATCTGACTCTTGCCAAATCGGTGACTAAGGTTGGGGATTGCGGGGCGAAACCCCAAAGGCTGGTGGTTTAGCTTAATTAGGCCCATCACTTTTGCGCGGATACCTCCCACCAATCTTGCCCCTACCTGGCCGATTAACTTGTGGTCAGATTCAACAATATACCCCCCGTGAATAGTCTAACCAGTTAGGAGTCGTCTAGGTCTAAGGTCTACCCTAACTTAGGCTAGATTTTTTTCTTTCTTTTTATTTGTTTGCTTATTGGTTTGTTTTTCTTTGTTTGTGTTTGACATTTCTTATGTGATATGGCTTATAACAACAATTTTTCAATTTTAATAGTAATCCATGTTACACCCCGACCTCTTTTTTAGATATTACCAACCCGGCATATTATAAGTTTAAGCAACCTAGTGTGCCGGATTGGTCTTATTCGAATCATTACATGCCCCACTCCCAATATTATTACTGGAATAATCATCACTACTTTTCACAAAGTCATTGGGGTTACAACTCCCCCGAGTCATATTGTCAACTACCATACCAACATCCAGCTTCATATACTCCTTCTCCCGAATAACCATTAGAAGAATCAATTGACTGGGAAAAGAGGATGGAAGTCTTAGATGAGCTTGAGCGACAAGTTCAAATTTTAGAAGACTCAAAATCCCATCAAAATTTCATGTCATAGATCCTTACTCTATTTTTCAAGGAGAACATGCCAATTTAGAAAATAATATGGAAACCATGATTTAATGCCAAAAAGATCCACTTGATATGATAGAAGCAAAAATTAGTAGATTCGAGAACATGCGTAGGAATAAGGAAACTCTCCCTATTCAATCTTTGACTATTCCTAATACTTCTTGTTGGCCCAAGGTTACAATCACCCATGATTAGTGTATTTTGATGATTACAAAACATATTAGTTATTTGTACTAATAACAATTGTTGTTTAAGTGTGTTTCAGATTTCTATTCATTCTAGAAGTCTTCTCTCACAAATACAAGGATTTGGACTCAAGTCAACTCCAATTGGGCTCAAGGAACAAGTGTTGAAGATCATATGAAGAAGCCTATTGAAGATCTTGAAGTCTTAGAATCATTGTAAGAAATAGAATGTTAAAGTTTGAGTATATGAAATTTGGCTCTAGGATTTGCACACACATTTGTTTCATATATTTCCTATGTTTTGAAAATGTTTATTTCTAAGTTTTATGCCTTAGTTTATATATACATGTACCAAAATCTTTAATCTTGAAAATCTTGTTTAAAACATGTGTATAAACTATTTTCTGCATATTACTTAGCTATATGTATTTTTAAAATATTTTTCAAAATTTTTCTAACTCAAAACAGCCCAGTTTTTCTGTTTCAGGCAACTTCGGTCGACCGGCCCGGTCGACCGGCGATGTGTCTGGACATGCACTGTTCGTGCATGTCTGTCGGTCGACCGAACCGGTCGACCGATGGAGAGCAAATTGCTCTCGGGTTATTTCGGTCGACCGAACCGGTCGACCGGAAGAAGGAAACTGTGTTTCCTCTTTTGGGACGGTCGACCGGACCGGTCGACCGGGCGCCAACGGCTCTTTGCAGCTGTGCTGGCGGTCGACCGGACCGGTCGACCGCCAGGCCTGCAACAAGCCTAACGGCTCTTTCCTCTTTGGGCAGTTCTGAAAAACTGTTTTTATTTTCAGCTTTAACAAATTTTTGGAGAGTTGTTGGGGAGCTTTTTCAGAGAAAATAAGACAAAAAGAAATTGTTTTTAACCTATTTTCTAACCCTATAAATAGAGGAGAAGTCTCTCTTGCATTTCACTTAGAAAAATCCTCAAGTTTGCTTTGTTTTCAAAAGAGAAAAGAAAAGAGTTTAAAGCTTTCATTTCAATTCTTTTTGATCTAGTTTTTTAGTTGTGTTTGATTGCTAATATCACTCTACAACTGAAGTTTTTCTCACCACACTTCATAGAGCCAAAAATCCAATACTCATTCTATAGTGAAGTTGTAATTCAAGTGAGAGTGTTTGTAAAAGAGTTTGAGAAATAGTGTAGTGATCTTGTTGTGATCACTTGGTTCTTGTAATCCTTTCCTTGTGGAGCAACCTCTTCGGTAGAGGTCCTTTGTACTCGGTGGAGCTCGGTGCTCGGTCTTCGGTAGACCAAATTGTAAAGGCATCCTCGGTGGATAGTGGAAACCCTTCACGGAGGTGAAGGCGGGGACTAGAGCAAGTGTGCTCGAACCTCGAAACAAATCATCTTGTTTGCGATTGCCTTTGCGTCATTCTTGCTTACAATTTCTCTTGCTTTATATTGTCTTGAATTATTTGCTTGAGAACTAACCCTTTACTTGTGCAATCTTGTCTTGTTCACTTTACTTGCTATATTGCTTGTGTGTATTTCATCATAGCATTTCATCCTTTACTTGTTCGATCATATCTCATACAACACGGTTGCATTGAGCACCTCTAACCCATATCTAGGGGAATTGGGAGGAAGGAGTTCAGAACCTCGCAAGGGGTATTCGGCTCTTAGTCGTGTTTTGAGAGATCGTTGCATCACTCATTTAATTAAAGTTTAAAAAGATCATTAGATTAGCATTCACACCTATTCACCCCCCCTCTAGGTGTTTTTCAATTGGTATCAGAGCTTGGACTCTAGGATTTGGTTAAACCACCTTAGAGAAGATCCTAATTTGCTAATCATTTCATTCATATTCATATAAGTAAAGATGGCCGATAGAATTAAGACCCCTCCTAAATTTGATGGACTTAACTTTCCCATATGGAAAGTTAAGATGACCGTGTTTTTGCAATCTCTAGGTAGCCGAGTTGCAAAGGCCGTGACTAAGTCCTTTAGTGTACCCCCCGGTGACGAATCCACTTGGTCCGAAATAGAGACTAAGGAATTCGATGCCAATGCCAAAGCTCATTATGCACTCCTACAAGCCCTAAATGATGATGACATAGCTAGGGTTATCCACTGCAAATCCGCATATGAGATTTGGTCACACTTGATAGTCACACATGAGGGGACCTCACAAGTAAAGAAGGCTAAGATTGACCTTCTTCGGTCTCAATATGAAACATTTAGCATGCAAGAAAATGAAACCATAGATGATATGGTTACAAGATTTACAAAGATTACTAATGGACTCTCTTCTTTAGGTGAAGATATCAACAATGATCAAAGAGTAAGGAAGATCATCCGAGCTCTTCCTCCTTCATGGGAAGTTAAAGCTACAACCTTGAAGGAACTCAACGACAATGAAGAGATGGAGCTCATAGGTCTCATTGGGAACCTCAAAACCCATGAGATGGAAAGGAAAGCAAGGGAGGATATGGCTCCTTCCAAAAAGAAGACTATCGCCTTCAAGAGTCAAGCTACACACTCCGATGAAGACGATGAAGAAGAAGATGATGAGGAGCTCTCACTCCTTGTTAAGAATGTCCGGAGGATGTACAACAAGGCGAAGTACCAAGGTAGAAGAAGATGGCAAGGAGGCAAAGAAGAAAGAAAATCACTTGTTTCAATTGCCAAAAGCCCGGACACATTGTGGCGGAGTGTCCGGACAAAGCTAAGCCCTCCACTTCTAAGAAGCCTTACAAGAAGAAGGCTATGAAGGCAACTTGGGATTCGGAGACCGAATCCGAGGAAGAAATAGACACCGCCAACATGTGCTTCATGGCTAATGAAGGCACAAGCAAGGTAACCTCTTCCCCTTCTCATGATAATGAACTTTCTATGGATGTGTTAGAAGAAGCTTTTGTTGAGTTGTCACAAAACTATGATTTCTTAAAGAAAAAGTATCTTAAAATGAAAAAGGATAATGAATCTTTAAGTCTTCAAGTTTTTACTCTTACAAAGGAAAAAGATGATTTGGTTTCCACTTTGGCCACTACCAAAAATGATTTTGAAAAATATAAGATCTCTTGCAAAGGTAAGGCCCCACTAATTGATTCAAATGAAGTTTCTATGCTTAAGGAAAGATTAGACTCATTAAGTGTTGTTTTGAAAGATTGTGAATTTAACAAAAAGAAAATTGAGGCTATGTTTCCTAAGAAACAAGCCCCAAAGAAAAATGCTCATGCTCATGTTCATGTTCATGCTACACAACCTAAACAACATGGCAAAACCCCAAAACATGCTCACACTACACATACACATCATGCATTCATGTATGGTAGAGTGTTCTCATGTTCACCTTGTGGACGGAAAGGGCACTTAGCCAATTTTTGCTATGATAGATTAAACATATCACGTCATAATGTTTGGGTTTGAGGCACTAACTTTCAAGGACCCAAGAAAGTTTGGGTACCAAAATCAACAATTATGTTAAATGATGTAGGTACTTTCCAAATCCCAACGACGTAGAGGATTGTGGTATCTTGATAGCGGTTGCTCAAGGCACATGACGTGGGACATCAACAACTTTGCAACCCTATCAAGATATCATGAAGGTGGCACCGTCACCTTCGGAGATGACGCCAAGGGTAAAATCATCGGTATTGGTAATGTAAAACTTGGCACCTCTCCTTTAATTGAAAATGTAGTTTTAGTTGATGGCCTCAAGCATAATCTCTTGAGTGTTAGTCAACTTTGTGATAAAGGTTTTGATATTGTTTTTGATAATGTTGCTTGTAAAGTAATTGATAGAACTTCTAATGTTTGTGTATTTTCCGGTTTTCGTGAAAGTAATGTTTATATGATTGATATGTTAAATATGTCTTGTAATATTACTTGTTTGAAAGCCCTCGATGATGACTCTTGGTTGTGGCATAGGAGATTAGGGCATATTTCTTTTGATCATATTTCTAGGTTAAACACAAAGGAAATGGTGAAAGGTATTCCTTACTTGAATTTTGAAAAAGACCGAGTTTGTGACGCATGTCAATTTGGGAAACAAACTAAGTCTTCTTTCAAGTCAATTAAGGATATCATGACATCACGTCCTTTGGAGTTAATCCATATGGATCTTTTTGGCCCTACACAAACCAAAAGTCTAAGTGGGAATAGATTTGCTTATGTTTTGGTTGATGATTTTTCAAGGTTTACTTGGGTTTTCTTTCTTGAACATAAAAGCTAAGCATTTTCATATTTCCAAACTTTCAAGAAAAGAGTTGAAAAAGAAAAAGATGTTTCGATTTTGAGAATAAGAAGTGATAGAGGAGGTGAATTCATTAACCAACCCTTTACCACTTTTTGTGATGAACATGGAATAAAGCATGAACTTTCTTGTCCTAGAACTCCACAACAAAATGGAGTAGTCGAACGGAAAAATAGAACATTACAAGAGATGGGTAGGACAATGCTAAGTGAATATGGTCTACCACATTATTTGTGGGCCGAGGCCGTAAATACATCATGCTATATATCAAATCGTGTTTTCTTGTGCAAAAATACTACTAAAACTTCTTTTGAAATGTACTTTTCTAGAAAACCAAATGTTTCTTATTTCAAAGTTTTTGGATGCAAATGTTTTGTTTTAAATACAAAAGATAATTTAGGAAAATTTGATCCTAAATCTTATGAGGCTATTTTTGTAGGTTACTCAAATACTAGTAAGGCTTATAGAGTTTTCATTAGGTCATCATTGACTATTGAAGAGTCTATTCATGTTAAGTTTTAGGAATCTAACAAGTTTGTTAAGAATGTTGTAGAAATAGATGCATTGGATGAAGGTATGGAGAAAGTGACCTTGGAGGATGCTTCTACTATGGGAGACAAACCAAAGGATGATGAAGGAAGCAAAGCTAAAGTGGAAGAGGCACAAGGAAATGAACATCAAACACATGAGGTGGAGCCTACTCAACCACTACCAAAGGATTGGAGATACAATCCACATCATCCCAAGGACCTCGTCATAGGTGAAGTATCAAAAGGGGTAACTACTCGCTCTAGACTTCATGACTATTGTGGTAACTATGCATTCATTTCTCATATTGAACCCAAAAACGTCCTCGAAGCCGAGGCCGATTCATATTGGTTGCTAGCCATGCAAGAGGAGCTCAATCAATTTGAGCGCAACCAAGTTTGGCACCTTGTTCCTAGGCCCCACGATAGACCAACAATTGGTACTAAGTGGATCTTTAAGAACAAGTTGGATGAATCGGGTAATGTAGTTAGAAACAAGGCTAGGTTAGTTGCCCAAGGTTACACTCAAATCGAAGGAATCGATTTTGAAGAAACCTTTGCACCCGTAGCACGGCTTGAAGCCATACGGATGACACTAGCATTTGCCTCATATAAAGATTTCAAATTATTTCAAATGGATGTCAAAAGTGCTTTTCTAAATGGATTTATTGAAGAGGAGGTGTATGTTGAACAACCCCCCGGGTTTGTTGATCCTACACATCCGGATTTATTTTTAAATTAGATAAAGCTCTTTATGGTTTAAAACAAGCCCCTAGGGCTTGGTATGAAAGACTTTCTTCATTTTTGACTTCAAATGGTTTTAAGAAAGGTAAAATTGATACAACCTTGTTTACAAAACATGTAGAAAAAGATATTCTTATTGTGCAAATTTATGTGGATGATATTATTTTAGTTCTACTAATGAATCTCTTTGCAAAGCTTTTGAGTCATGCATGAAGGATGAATTTGAAATGTCTATGATGGGGGAACTCAACTATTTCCTTGGACTCCAAATCAAGCAAAGGAAGGATGGGATCTTCATCAATCAAGCCAAGTACACAAAGGAACTAATCAAAAGGTTTGGGCTTGAAGGATCAAAAGTAAGCAAAACTCCCATGGCAACAACTACAAAGCTTGACAAGGATGAACAAGGTAAAAGTGTAGACATTAAACTTTATAGAAGCATGATTGGTAGCTTGCTTTATTTGACGGCTAGTAGGCCGGATATTATGTTTTCCGTTTGTCTTTGTGCACGTTTTCAATCTTGTCCTAAAGAATCTCACATAATTGCGGTTAAACGCATAATTAGATACCTTAAGGGCACTATTGAAATGGGTTTGTGGTATCCTAAAACCGGATTATTTGAAATGAAGAGTTTTTCGGATGCCGACTATGCGGGTTGTAGGGTAGATAGGAAGAGCACAAGTGGAACATGTCAATTCTTAGGTAATTGTCTTGTATCTTGGTCATACAAAAAGCAAAATTCGGTAGCCCTATCAACCGCCGAGGCGGAGTATGTTGCAGCCGGAGCTTGTTGTGCACAAGTTCTTTGGATGAAACATACTCTCCTTGACTATGATTTACACTTTGATCATGTTAAAATATTTTGTGATAATACTAGTACTATTCACATGACAAAGAATGCAAATCAACATAGTAAAACCAAACACATTGACATTAGATATCACTTTCTTAGAGATCATTATGAGAAAGGTGATATTGATATTGATTATGTTTCTACCGATTTTCAACTTGCCGATATTTTTACTAAACCTCTACATTATGCTAGATTTTCCTTTATTTGTGGTGAGTTGAATGTTTGCATTATAGATTCTTAAAAATAAAATTTGTTTTTCTATTGGTGTTTTAACCCTTTTTGATGTATGACAAAAAGGGGGAGAATAAGTTTAAGAATTTGATATTTTGAAAGAATTTGATATTTTGAATTTGTTTGAGTTTGATAAGTTTGTTTATTTTGAATTTGTTTGAGTTTGATAAGTTTGTTTAGTTAAGTTTTTGACAAAACTATTTAAACTATTGAATGCTTTATGTATTGTGCTTCCATAGTCAAATTTTTATACATAGCATTATTTGAGGGGGAGTTTTCCAAACTCCTCTTCCATGTTTATTTACATAATCTATATGTTTTGTCATCATCAAAAAGGGGGAGATTGTTGGCCCAAGGTTACAATCACCCATGATTAGTGTATTTTGATGATTACAAAACATATTAGTTATTTGTACTAATAACAATTGTTGTTTAAGTGTGTTTCAGATTTCTATTCATTCTAGAAGTCTTCTCTCACAAATTCAAGGATTTGGACTCAAGTCAACTCCAATTGGGCTCAAGGAACAAGTGTTGAAGATCATATGAAGAAGCCTATTGAAGATCTTGAAGTCTTAGAATCATTATAAGAAATAGAATGTTAAAGTTTGAGTATATGAAATTTGGCTCTAGGATTTGCACACGCATTTGTTTCATATATTTCCTATGTTTTGAAAATGTTTATTTCTAAGTTTTATGCCTTAGTTTATATATACATGTACCAAAATCTTTAATCTTGAAAATCTTGTTTAAAACATGTGTATAAACTATTTTCTGCATAATACTTAGCTATATGTATTTTTAAAATATTTTTCAAAATTTTTCTAACTCAAAACAGCCCAGTTTTTCTGTTTCAGGCAACTTCGGTCGACCGGCCCGGTCGACCGGCGATGTGTCTGGACATGCACTGTTCGTGCATGTCTGTCGGTCGACCGAACCGGTCGACCGATGGAGAGCAAATTGCTCTCGGGTTATTTCGGTCGACCGAAACCGGTCGACCGGAAGAAGGAAACTGTGTTTCCTCTTTTGGGACGGTCGACCGGGCGCCAACGGCTCTTTGCAGCTGTGCTGGCGGTCGACCGGACCGGTCGACCGCCAGGCCTGCAACAAGCCTAACGGCTCTTTCCTCTTTGGGCAGTTCTGAAAAACTGTTTTTATTTTCAGCTTTAACAGATTTTTGGAGAGTTGTTGGGGAGCTTTTTCAGAGAAAATAAGACAAAAAGAAATTGTTTTAAACCTATTTTCTAACCCTATAAATAGAGGAGAAGTCTCTCTTGCATTTCACTTAGAAAAATCCTCAAGTTTGCTTTGTTTTCAAAAGAGAAAAGAAAAGAGTTTAAAGCTTTCATTTCAATTCTTTTTGAGCTAGTTTTTTAGTTGTGTTTGATTGCTAATATCACTCTACAACTGAAGTTTTTCTCACCACACTTCATAGAGCCAAAAATCCAATACTCATTCTATAGTGAAGTTGTAATTCAAGTGAGAGTGTTTGTAAAAGAGTTTGAGAAATAGTGTAGTGATCTTGTTGTGATCACTTGGTTCTTGTAATCCTTTCCTTGTGGAGCAACCTCTTCGGTAGAGGTCCTTTGTACTCGGTGGAGCTCGGTGCTCGGTCTTCGGTAGACCAAATTGTAAAGGCATCCTCGGTGGATAGTGGAAACCCTTCACGGAGGTGAAGGCGGGGACTAGAGCAAGTGTGCTCGAACCTCGAAACAAATCATCTTGTTTGCGATTGCCTTTGCGTCATTCTTGCTTACAATTTCTCTTGCTTTATATTGTCTTGAATTATTTGCTTGAGAACTAACCCTTTACTTGTGCAATCTTGTCTTGTTCACTTTACTTGCTATATTGCTTGTGTGTATTTCATCATAGCATTTCATCCTTTACTTGTTCGATCATATCTCATACAACACGGTTGCATTGAGCACCTCTAACCCATATCTAGGGGAATTGGGAGGAAGGAGTTCAGAACCTCGCAAGGGTATTCGGCTCTTAGTCGTGTTTTGAGAGATCGTTGCATCACTCATTTAATTAAAGTTTAAAAAGATCATTAGATTAGCATTCACACCTATTCACCCCCCCTCTAGGTGTTTTTCACTTCTAGCCATATTGATGAAAACTAAGAATCATGGTATCTTGAAGACTTTTCCTAAGATTCAGTTTCACCACAAAGCCTTGAACTTGACCAATATTAACCCATTGACGAATTGGCAAGTTTTCATTTTAATGAGATTGAACTTGATCATGAATGTGAACCCGATCCCTGACTTTGTGATTCAGTTTCCATCTTCGAATATATGTTGACTCTAGTATTCTTACCTAATTTGGACTAATTTTTTGAGCCAACATTTATTCCTGTACCCATAGATTTAGAAATTGAATCACCAATTTGGATAGTCGCATTCAATTGATGGGAAAAGAATGTGAATATCAATTCTTGGACTTGAACTCAACGCTTGAACCAAAACTAACTCTTGAACCCAAAGTTGATTTCCTGAGTTAGTATTGGTTCCTGAACCTATCATTCTAGAGTCCAAGTCAACCATTCCATCAAGTCACATTCTTTTGTTGGACATAGGTATAGACCATGATGACTCCGTGATGATTTTCCAGGACTGGTCATGTAAGGGAGTAAGTTTCACGATAGGATCTTTCATGATCCTATTCATATTGGGGAACTAAATATGTAAATAGAAAAGAGGTCAATAAAAGTGGACTCCGTGAACCACCATATTATCTTGATTGGGCAGCAACGCTTGACCCAATCAGACCACCACCGGAACCACCACCTTAAGGTAATATTTTCCTTCCCCTTCTTCTTTTCATGCATCTATGCATTAATTCATACATTGAGGACAATGCATGAGATAGGTGTGGGGGAGGGTTCTAACATAACTTAGGTTTTCTTTTATTATTCAAAAAAAAAATATTAACACATTTCTTTACTTTTAAAAACATTTTAAAATAGAAACAATATTTTGACATTTTTTGGAAGAAATTAAGTCAATTTTAAGGAATAGGAGAATCATAATTAGGATTTCTTATACTTGGTCAAAATAAGATTATTTGTTTGACTTTTAAGGTTAGGAAGAAAATTTGTGAAAGTAATTAGTCTTAATCTTTACCTTGAAGTAATATGCACACCTTATACACTTACACACTTAGCGTTCAAAAACAAAGACTCTTATGCCTTATTAAAAAAGAAAAAAGAAAAAAACTGTATATCTATGAAAAATAAACAAATCTAATTATTGAATAACTAGGTGCTTGGCCTAAGAAAGCCTTGGTATTTATGCAAAAGATAATTAGAAAAGTTTGAATATATATATATATATATATCCTCTAATTAAGCTGGGTATTTGTGCCTCATGAAGCATAAGTATTCATGTCCAAAAGGGGTACATTTTATAAATAAAAACTCTTGGTTTTGTGGCCCTGTCTGCTCGAGTGTTTAAGTCCTTAGGGGAAACTTAGAGGTTTAACGGCTTGTTGCACACGCTCAGTACAATCGCGTAACCTGCGAAAGTGATTTAATAATCTTTGATTTAGTTAGGTTGTTTTGCTCGAGGACGAGCAAAAGATAGGTGTGGGGGTGCGATTGCACACATTTATTGCATTATTTTTTTATATTTTCACATAATAAATATGCTAAATTCCTTGTCTTAAATGTCTATTTTGCAGAAGATAATCATGGGGAGAAAGAGGATAAAATCAAATAAATATCAGTTAAATTTAGATTTAACTAGATCTATTTGGTTAGAGGAGGATGAACCCAAATTCAATTGGTTAAATTCAATTTTTGGTGAATCAAGTGGTTAAATCTAAAGATAAACTGAGGATAATATCAAATACAGAGTCCAAATACAAAGGGATAAATGAATAAAGAGAAGATCAACAGATGAGATGAAGCAAATTTGACTCAGATTCTGACTGGATACATTTTAGTATTTGAATCATAACTTTTGCTATCAAAATTCAAATCTAATGATTCAAGATGATCCAGAAAGAAGACGTAAAGGGTACAACTTTTATGTTGATCATTATATCTAATTCTATTATTTGCTAAGTTATTTTCAGCAATCAACACGCCAATAAGCTGCAGATCAGAATTGAATATCCACATCAAATCAAGTTTGGAGATAAGGGGAGGATTCAAATTCAGAAATATCTAGCTTCCTCTATCTTCATACTCCTCTAACCTCTGCATTTCTCCTATAAATACTTGCAATCTCAAAGGCAAAGGGGAAGGACTAGGCAGGGAGTAGAATTTAGGCTATATTGTAGTTTGTAACTTAGGTTTTACTTTTCTTTTGTGTAATTTTTATTTTCTTTATGTAACTGATTGTAAAGTGAAAGAGCAAGGATTTACCGTGTAGCTTTGGGCTAACGGGTCATGTCCATGAGGAGGAATGCGATGAAAGCTTTTCGGTGTTTTGTTTAGAAAGCTAAGAATGGTGCTAGTTTTTTAGTTGAAAAGAGAATGGAGAGAGGGGAAATGATTAAAAGAAAGATTGCAAATTTGGAGAAGGCTTTGGAAAAGGTGACTTAAAAAAGCTTTGAAAAGTGATTTGTTGTTTTTAATATAAGAAGAAGATATGGGCTCACTAATTTTCTACTCAATTATGTACTTATCTCAAGAACGTTTGGGTGCATCATTTTTATCATAAGCAAAAAAACCTTTAGTTTCTTTTAATGCCCAAGTAAAACAAATAAGATGGTTTCGTTTAAATCTTAAGCCCTTTCTTTACAAATCATTAAAAAGAGAATGTTAAACCATCAAGCGCGAAGAAGCAAGTATGGAATAAAAACAGTTTAAAAAGATTTGTGCATTGAAAGTCCAAGTTTAAAGTAAAGACATCCTCATGTGCCTTCAAGAACGAAGTTTAACTAAGATGTTTTTCTGATTCAAAAAGTGTTGCTTTCATGAAAATCAATCAAGAGAGAGGTGATATAAGAGAGTAATTAGTGAGCCCAGAAAATGAAATTAGCTACTCATGAAAGATGAAAAAGAATGCATAAAAATAAAGCTAGACATACCGTGATTGGAGTGGAAGAAGAGAAAGCTAGATCCTTTTATTGCTGTAACTTCAATCTTCAGATTACAAGCACTCAATTCCTCTCTCACTGGTATTTGATCTGAACTACAAATTACAAAATAAAGTTACAACTTCTATACTATCTAACAAAGAGCCTAAAACCTTAAAGAATAAACAAAAATTCTAATCCTAGTCTTTGCTACTTTTTTAGTACAAAAGCCTACCTTTTATAGGAAAAAATTTAGAGGGAAAGGAGTGAGGAGATAAGGGGAGCCACCCCTTATCTCCACCAATAAGCCACGGATCCCCGGCTTGGGCCGCGGATTCGCGGCCAGGATGTGGCCAAGTGGCCATATCCTGGTGGAGCAACGGTTGGCGTGGACTTGGGCTCCCTTTTGTCTTGCTGGATTCACTGTTGCAGCTCTCAGATTTGACGAAATAATTTTGATTTGTTGGCTTCATCCGCTTGATTTGGGAAGATTCATTTCAACCGGTTTTCAACCTCTTTGATTTGTCAAGATCTGCCCTGATTCCTGATTTCGAATTTATTCTGAATTAAATGGGCTTTTGGTCTCGTTTCTCTAGCCTATTCTTTAGCAATGGGCCTGCATTTTATAAAGAAAAATAGGACTTATTAATATAATTTATTTGGATAACAAGCATGGTAATGTGACAATATGTATGCAATATATGTGACCGATCACATCCCCAAAGTTATCGTTTGCTTGCTCTTGAGCAAAATATCAAAACTAATCTTAATCAATTATTAGACCACTTCGCAGGTCACTCGATTGCACTGAGCATGTGCAACAAGCCGTTAAACCTCTAGGTTACCCCTAGAGGACGAGTTTTGTCTCGTGAGGGTTTTCAGTGGATTGCACCCACAAAATCCATAAAGGAAGAGAGAAAAAAGTTACTATTTTTGAAAAATATTTTGAAAAGAGAAAATATTTGATGTAAATTTGTGAGAGTTTAAGTAATCTATAAGTTATAGGAATATCAAAATTTTCATTCCTAAACTTAGTCTCTATTCAAAAATATGTCATCAATCAAAGTAAGGAGTCAAATTGTATTTCTCATCTAGTGTATTACTTTATCCTGAGTCATATGCACCATCGTGACTGTGAAGTTTGACTAAGGGTTCTTTAACATTAACTCTTATGCCTTATTTATATTTATTTTGGTGGTATTTATTTCTCAATTCCATTAGGCTTTCTAATCTGCCCATGTAACGAGCCTTTAGTCCGTGACACCCAAACCAGACAGTTTTTAGGGCACCAGGTGAGAAAACACCCCTAAGGACTTAAACACTCGAGCAGACAAGGCCACGAAACTAAGAGTTTTTATTTATAAAATGTACCCCTTTTAGGCGTGAATACTTATGCTTCATGAGGCACAAATACCCAGTTTAATCAGAGGATTTATATATATATTTTTTCCAAACTTATCTAATTATGTTTTGCATAAATACCAACGCTTGCTTAGGCCAAAGCACCTAGCTAATCAATAATTAGATTTGTTAATTTTTTTATACATATAGTTTTTTCTTTTTCCTTTTTTATAAGGCATAAGAGTCTTTGTTTTGAACCCTAAATGTGTAAGTGTATAAAGTGTGCATATTTCATCAAGGTAAAAATCAAGACTAAATTACTTTCACAAATTTTCTTCCTAACCCTAAAAATCAAACAAGTCATCTTATTTTGACCAAGTGTAAGATATCCTAATTATGATTTTCCTATTCCTTACAATTGACTTAATTTCTCCAAAAAAATATATCAAAAATATTGTTCTTACCTTTCAAAAAGTTTTTTTTATATATATTTTTTTCTTTGTTTTTTTTTGTTTTTTTTAGTTATATTAGTCATGTTAGAACCCTCCCCCCACACTTATCTCATGCATTGTCCCCAATGTATGAAAGAAATGTATAGATGCATGAAATGAAATGTAAAAGTGGTGCATATATTATACAAAAATATGTACAACATCAAGTTTCTCCCACACATAGATCTTTTTCGGTCTCATCCCTCTTGCTCTCTTCCCATTATTCCGATGGGTCCTCTTTATAGGGCATAGTTGGGAGGCCAATTTTTTTGTCATTTTAGCTCTCTTCCTCCCCAGTTTCACCTTCTTTAGGTGTTTCTTCCTCATATTACTACATTCATTATTCAAAAATTGATCTCCACCACACTTCTCAGTTGGAACTTCTTCATTATGAATGCCTAGGAATTCTAACTCAGTTCCATATATCTCCTCAAAGCTTAGGTCAACACTTTCTCCTGAAGATGTGTAATTAACCAAATGATCCCTAGTTGGTTCATCCAAACACATGAGTTCTTCTTCGAAGAGGTTTTCAAAGAGTATGTCAATCGTAGGTTCTCGAATATATTCTCATGCGATATATAGGTTGGCTCATCGAAAGTGAAGATATCCAAATCAAGTTTTTCTTTTTTAAAGGGTAATCTAAAATTAGGATCTCCGACATATGCCTTTCATTAGGATAATCACATTCACTTAAATAATTCATTAAGAAACAGCGACTCATTCTCTATTCCTTCACTTTCTTCATCACAATTATTTCCAACAAAGTTTACCTCAAATGTTTGGTCTCTTATCTTACGAGGTTATTTTCCTAGGTTGAAGATATTGACTTCTCTAGTCATGTCCCAAAGGTTAATCTCATAGATCCATTCCTACAATTGATAATAACATTAGCAGTAGCAAGGAATAGGCGCCCTAGGATAACAGGAGTTTGAGCCCTAGGATTGGACACAGGTTGTGTCTCAAGAACTATGAAATCAACTGGGTAGATAAAACTCCTCGACCGGATAAGGACATCATTAATTCCCCTTTTGAAACTTTCACAGAACGGTCAGCCAGTAGGATTGTGACTCGAGTCGGACTAAGATCGCCCAACCCGAGTTGTTGATAAACTGTGAATGGAAGTAGGTTGATACTTGCTCCCAAGTCAAGAAGTACATGACTAATTTCGGCTTGTCCTATAGTGCAGGAATGGTGGGACAACCCGGATCCTTGTACTTGACAGGGATCAGACCCGATAGTAGCTCACTATTGTTAGTGGCTAAGAAGACTTTCTTGGGTACATTAGTCTTTCTCTTCTTGGTGCACATGTCCTTAAGAAATTTTGCATAGGATGGGACTTGTTGGATGGCATCAAGGAGTGGCACATTTATCTTCACTTGGTTGAAGATCTTAATTATTTTATCCATGTGTAGATTCTGCTTGTTGTTCTTTAGCCTATTAGGAAATGGTACTCTAGGCTTGTACACCGACTGGTTGACTTATCTATTTCAGATTCGTCAGATTTGGAAGGATTGGGACTAGATGAGGTAGAAGCTAGAGTGTGATTGTGCTAACTGGGATTGGATGGTGTTGACACTTGGTTATCAACTTTCTTTTCCGACCTCAATGTATGAACAACATTACATTAATTCAATGATTGATCCTCAGCCAAATGAGCTTGATGAGAATTCTTAGGATTATAATTGGTTGACTGGGCAAGGTACCATTTTGCCTCTCATTCTGTGGATTAGCTAAGTGGTCCATTTGACCCTCTATCCTCTGTATTGTTTGCATGAAGGAATCTTGGTTCTTAATGTACCTTTTCATATTTCTCTCAAAGTCAGTCATTCTCCTTTCAAGCTGAGGATTCTGAAAGGAAAGTTGTTGAGCTTGGTTGGGAAAATTTGGTTGGATAATGTGAAAAATTGTTGGGAGAATTGTGAGGGTGATTTGGAAAGTTGGGTTGATGATTGGAAGAATTATTGGAATGATGGAAGTGGCTTGCATGGTTTGACCGTGGGTGGTCATTATTTTGTTGGCTCCATGAGAAATTTGGGTGATTTCTCCAGCCAGGATTGTACGTTAGAGTGTAAGGATCATTGTTATGTCTTGAAAAGGTCACATTCATCGGTTCAGAAAAGTGTTGTTGAGCTTGAAATACAGGACACTCCTCAAACACATGATTCATGGCCTGACAGTAAGTACAACCCGGAGATGGAAATTTGTTTGGGCTGACTTGATTGACTGGACTTGGTGTTGGCCCAATGGCCTTCCACTCTAGTTTTGATGATGATCAACACTCATGTAGTTATGTTTACTAATATTCTTGTGTTTCTAAGTTTCAGATCATTAACGGGATATTAGTTGGTGATTAGCTTCAACAAGATGATTAGAAGCTATTCATGACGATTCCGGTGCCAAAGCTTAAAGATCATACCTTTGCACTTGGAGAATCACGGAGTTTGGACCAAGTCTACTTGAGATGAAGATCGTCAAGAAGACTTAGGTATCTTGTTTAGATTATGAGTTTTAGATCCATTTGTAAAGCTTAGTTTAGTTGATATGCTCAAGTGCACAAAAACACACACGTTTCATGATTTGTTTTTGGTTTTCATGAATAGTAGATCAAAACAAGTTTACATATGTTTATGTATAGTAGATGTTTTCTATTTATACATACATGCTTTAACTGGTAAACAAACTTATTTTGACTATCCTATTCATGCTTTGGAAAAATCAAGTTTGATAAAAATACAAGTTTTGTTTTTGATAAAATTGGCTAGACACAAAAATGAATTGATATGATTGATATATGTCTTGAAATTTTTATCACAGGTGTATGTTTTAATATAAAATGATAAAACAAATTTTGTGAATTTTTTTAGAAGTGTTAAAAGATTTTAGAAAATATTTTACACTGTTTTTCTGACCCTGCACTGTGCCTGCCAGGCCAGTTCGGTCGACCGGACCGGTCGACCGCACCAAGTGGCCGGTCGACCGGGTCGGTCGACCGATGTGCACAATCGTGCACGCTGGCGACACATGTAGACGGTCGACCGGACCGGTCGACCGGGTTGAGAGCTCTGCTCTCGGGAATTTTCGGTCGACCGGGCCGGTCGACCGCTGCTGCCCAACGGTCACATTTTTGACCGTTGGCGGTCGACCGGGCCGGTCGACCGGTGGCTGTCAGAACTGCCACATCAGCCTAACGGCTAGTTTTGTATAGGGGCTATATATACCCCATCTCTTTGGGGATTTTAGCTAAGTTTTTCAGAGAAAAAAATACTGGTTTTCTGAAGTGATTAAAAGAGTTTTAAAAGAGTTTTAAGTGCTAACAAGATTCATTCTTTGTGTTTTGGGTTTTGGAAAAATCAAAGAAATTGGAATTTGGGATTTTTGTATTGGCTTTCATTCTTTATCTTTTACAAGAAATTTCCCAAGTGTTTTCTTTGAGTTCTTGTTTTCCAAAACACATTTTCCACACTTGAGCTATATCTTCTATCCTAAACTATTAGGATCTTTGTTTTGTGGAAAAAGAAAGAAAGAGAAGTGTTTGAGGTTGTTGTTGTAAACCTCTTGTGTTGTAACCCTCCTTTTATTTGTGAATCCCTCTTCGGTAGAGGTGATCGGAGTGGTATTGGTTTGGATCCCTCAAGTGTGAGGTGATTGGGATTGTGTTTGTAAGCCTCTTAGGTAGAGGTGTGGTTGTTGGTTGACACCTCTAGTGTGAGGTGTTGTGGTTTGTATTGAGAGAGGAGTTCGGTACTCCTTGGGTTGTAAGAAATCCTCTTCGGTAGAGGTTCCCTCGGTGGGAGTTGAGATAGTGGAAATCCTACACGGTGGTGTAGGCGGGGATGTAGAGCAAGGTGCTCGAACCTCGAAACAAATCTTTGTGTTAGCGTTTGATCCATTGTCTCTCTAACCCTTACTCTCTTTACTTTGTGCAAGCATCATTTCATACAAGCATCATACTTTCATAGCATTCATATTATATACATTGCTTGTGTTGCCTTGCATCTTTCATATTGTAATTTATCCTTGATTGCTTGGCTTGATTGTGTGTGCACATATTTCATATTGCTTGGATTGCTTGTGTGTGTGTGCCTGACTTATACTCATCCAACAAGAGCTTCACATAGCACCTCAACCCATTTCAAGGGGAATCAAGGGGAGTTAGTCCAGAGCCTCGCAAGGGGAATTCGGCTACACTTGTTGTATTGTATTAGTTTGTGCATAATTTGCATTAGCTTCCGCATTTAGCGCACTTAGTTTGCATTTAGTTTATTAGATTAGCACTTACACCTATTCACCCCCCCTCTAGGTGTTTTTTCAATTGGTATCAGAGCTAGTGCTCCTGATACTTAGGCTTAACATCCTAGGAGTAAGATCCATTTGCTTGCTAATCTTGTTTGCATTTGCTTGTTTGCACACATATAGTTTACCATGGCCTTCATGACCCCACCTATGTATGACCCTTCCAATATTCATGTTTGGAAGATTAGGATGACCGTTTATTTGCAAACCCTAGGTCATAAAGTTTATCTTGCTATTACCAAGGAATCCTTCCTTAGTGATTGCAATCATATAGGGGCTAATGCACAAGCCCTAGAGGCCATTAGAAGCACATTACCTAAAGATTATCTTATGTGTGTTTCTAATATTGATTCCGCTTTTGCAGTGTGGAATCTATTGTCAACATCAACCACCACCTCCGAGCTTCAAGTGCAAATCCAAAAGGAAGAGGAATCTAGTGGAGAATCCAACTCTCAATGCTTCATGGTCCAAGGGAATGACTCCCTTGAGGTACACTCGGAAACTCCATTAGATAGTGATGATTGTGCCAGTTCTTCAAATGATTATGTTGATCCTCATGCTTTGAATGAAGAACTTTCCATTGTGTGTAAAAAATTGATAGAAAAATATAATTTGTTGAAAAAGAAGAGTCTAGGAATTGAACAAGAAAATAAGAGTTTGCATGCTAGACTTAACAATGTTTTGCAAGAGAAAGTTGAGGTCTATAATGAAAGGGATTCATTGAGATCTCAATTAGAACTTGCACTTAAAGAAAATGAATTTTTAATCTAAAAATGATTGCCATGCTATTTTGAAGAAGAATGAAAATTTGACTTCAAAAATTGATTTTGTTTTAAAGGAGAATGTTGCTTTGAAAAATAAGATTATTTCTATTTCAAATGAGTTGAATGTTTGTTTAGATAAAAACAATGTTTTACAATATAAAATTGATGCACATGTTTGCCATGCTAGGGTAGTATCACACACTTCACCTATTGCATGCCACACTACTTCTTCGAAAATTAATGATGATATTTGTTTGATTAAGAAGAAGATTGATTGTTTGGGCTCCACTATGAGCCAATGTGCCATGAACCACACACGTTTGGAAACTTTGTTTCGAAAGAAACAAGTTCCAACTTCTATGCATGCACACCCTCCACGGCATACACATGCTCCTCACGGACACCATCAACACATGTATGCTCATGTGTACTCATGTACACATTGTGGACGTAAGGGCCACCTTGCTAAATTTTGTTATGATAGATTACATACTCCAAATTTAGCAAAGAAGTTTGTTTGGGTTAGAGAAGGGACTAACCCCCATGGACCCAACAAGATGTGGGTACCAAAGACCACCCCTCCTTTGTTTGATGTAGGTGTGGGCTCTCACATGACGTGAGAGTGATAACACCTTGGAGTGGATGCGTTCCGGACTTAAAGGAAATCTATTGGATGCATCACTTTCAAGGGAAGGTTTGGTGGAGAGGACCACCAAGTTTTGGAGACAAGGAGAGTTGCTTCTTCGTTTTGGTAACAATCCTTTACTCCATTTATTGATTTACATGCTTTCATATTCATTTGTTTTATAGCATGTTTTCATTGTCTATGGATTAGTATGTTCATTCCATGTTTATTAGATCCTTGACATACATGTATAGTATTTGAGACACATATGCTTATATGAACCCATATTTAGTGTTCTCACTTTTGTTTAAGCTATAATGTACATCATGAATCTAATACATGTGAATTTACATAGTAATCATGTTTTAGTTTTATCATGATGACTTTTATATTTTTTTTGATGCTTCATGTTAAGATTACTTGTTTAGATGTTAGTTTTCATTAAGACTAGAATTTATACTTGTACATATAGTGGGCCACGAATAAATCTATATATGTTTGAATTGAATGCTTATTTGAACCCATTAGATGTGCTAGTATAGTCTAGTTTTGATGATTCATACATTTTAAACTTGTATTCTCATTTTGGATTTGTTTTATGAGTTTTTCATTTCATGTATATGTGTAGTTTGCCAAACTTGAAGATATACATGTATACCCCTTGAGTCATTTGCCTTTCATGCAAATATCTATTATGGACTCAAAGTGTGTTTAAGGGATATGTATGTATACTTCTTGTGTTGACAAATCATACATATACCTTGAAAAGAATTGGTATCAAATTGTTTTAATGTAAAGCTAAATTTCATACTTTTCATGCTTTTCATGTTTTCATGATTGTCATGTTTATTGTGTCAATATTTAACTTCATGTATATGTCCATCTTATCTAAACTATTGACTATACATGAGTATCCTTTTTGAGCCACGTGCCTTAATGCATATATTTTGTGGACTCGTTATGTTTTGGATATGTATGTATACTATAGTTTGTATTAGACATACATATGCCTTGAAGATTAGATAGTTTTGATGGAATTATGTTTTTAAGGAATAATTTAGCTTAATGAAATATTTTTCATGATTATGATCTTCACATATTATTTGTACACTCATATCTATTGCTCATGTTTGTTTCTCATGAGGTATGCTTTATTGGTTAGAGTGATGATTATCATGTGAATTTCATTTTTTTTGTTTCATTCCTTGCTTGAAGGATTTCGTGCTAGTTAACAAGTTCTCCATTTAACTAGTTGCGGTGTTCTTCATTTTGGTAGTGATGTTCAAACAAAACTACATTTTCAAATCTATCTTTGAAAACCCCTACCATCAAAGGGCGGTAGGATGGGAGATCATGTTCATGTATGCCCTAAATTGAAAATCTTTAAAACTTGAATTATGATTGGGTGGTAGATAATATGATGTATACACTTGAACTTATTGTTATGTCAATTGGTATCATTGAACTCTTTCAATTGGTATCATTTTGATCTTCTTGTATACTCATATATGTTTTGTATGTATGTATGCTTTAAATTCCAAGTATATCAATTTCTATTGGTATCTATCTTTCATACATATATATGTTTGTGTTTATGCTAGTGCTTGAGTTTCAATTTTGTTTAAATTGATTACTTTTAAATTGTTATCAAGACTATGCATGTCTTTAGTTTGTTTTTCATAAAGGGGGAGAAAATTTGATTTTGTATTTCAATTGGTATTTGTACTCCCACTCTTTATGATTAAAAGTTGTTATTTTGAACATATGATTGTTTATATATTTTCAAAATGAAATATATTCTTACAATTGATATTATCTTTTCATACATATATGTGATCTTTTGTGCTTGATTTACACACGTATATCATATACTATATGTTTGCTTATCAAGATTTTTTTAAAAAAAAAAAAAATATTTGATATGAACTTGTGTTTTGTATTGCCTATATGCAAGGAGAGCTTAACATCTCTCTTACATATAGATTCATGTTGAGTGTATTGTGTATTGAGGAGCTTAACATCTCTTCTTTATATGGTACACGTGTGTAGGGGGAGCTTCACATCTCCTCTTATGCATTACATAATATGTGTTATGTGAATTGGGGCTTGTCATCCCTTCTTCATGTAATGCATATGTGTAGGGAAGCTAACTTAGCGTCTTCCTCTTCATGAATGTATATAGCATATAACATATATTGATTCTTGTTTATTGGTATCAAGATGCTTCTTTGACATATTTTTAATTGATATCATGTTTGTAGTCACCCCTTATTGATTTTGTTTTTGTTTTAGACAAAAAGGGGGAGAACATTGTTTGCATTGTTTTGATTGACAAAAAGGGGGAGAAAAATTTTTACCCCTCGTTTTATTTATGGTTTTGATTACCCCTTTGTTGATGATTGACAAAAAGGGGGAGAAGAATTTGAGTTTTGTTTTTTATATATGCATGATTGTGTTTTTGCATATACCAAGTTCATGCATAGGGATAAATAATAAGATATGATGCATGCTTTTGTTTAGTATCATGTGCTTTCAATGCATATCTATTATGTTTATTGTGATGCATGAGTTAAGGGGGAGCTTCCTTGAAGCTTATCTTTAATCCATGCATATATAACTCCATGAGTTTTGTCATCATCAAAAAGGGGGAGATTGTTGGCCCAATGGCCTTCCACTCTAGTTTTGATGATGATCAACACTCATGTAGTTATATTTACTAATATTCTTGTGTTTCTAAGTTTCAGATCATTAACGGGATATTAGTTGGTGATTAGCTTCAACAAGATGATTAGAAGCTATTCATGATGATTCCGGTGCCAAAGCTTAAAGATCATACCTTTGCACTTGGAGAATCACGGAGTTTGGACCAAGTCTACTTGAAGATGAAGATCGTCAAGAAGACTTAGGTATCTTGTTTAGATTATGAGTTTTAGATCCATTTGTAAAGCTTAGTTTAGTTGATATGCTCAAGTGCACAAAACACACACGTTTCATGATTTGGTTTTTGGTTTTCATGAATAGTAGATCAAAACAAGTTTACATATGTTTTATGTATAGTAGATGTTTTCTATTTATACATACATGCTTTAACTTGGTAAACAAACTTATTTTGACTATCCTATTCATGCTTTGGAAAAATCAAGTTTGATAAAAATACAAGTTTTGTTTTTGATAAAATTGGCTAGACACAAAAATGAATTGATATGATTGATATATGTCTTGAAATTTTTATCACAGGTGTATGTTTTAATATAAAATGATAAAACAAATTTTGTGAATTTTTTAGAAGTGTTAAAAGATTTTAGAAAATATTTTACACTGTTTTTCTGACCCTGCACTGTGCCTGCCAGGCCAGTTCGGTCGACCGGACCGGTCGACCGCACCAAGTGGCCGGTCGACCGGGTCGGTCGACCGATGTGCACAATCGTGCACGCTGGCGACACATGTAGACGGTCGACCGGACCGGTCGACCGGGTTGAGAGCTCTGCTCTCGGGAATTTTCGGTCGACCGGGCCGGTCGACCGCTGCTGCCCAACGGTCACATTTTTGACCGTTGGCGGTCGACCGGGCCGGTCGACCGGTGGCTGTCAGAACTGCCACATCAGCCTAACGGCTAGTTTTGTATAGGGGCTATATATACCCCATCTCTTTGGGGATTTTAGCTAAGTTTTTCAAGAGAAAAAAATACTGGTTTTCTGAAGTGATTAAAAGAGTTTTAAAAGAGTTTTAAGTGCTAACAAGATTTATTCTTGTGTTTTTGGGTTTTGGAAAAATCAAAGAAATTGGAATTTGGGATTTTTGTATTGGCTTTCATTCTTTATCTTTTACAAGAAATTTCCCAAGTGTTTTCTTTGAGTTCTTGTTTTCCAAAACACATTGTTTCCACACTTGAGCTATATCTTCTATCCTAAACTATTAGGATCTTTGTTTTGTGGAAAAAGAAAGAAAGAGAAGTGTTTGAGGTTATTGTTGTAAACCTCTTGTGTTGTAACCCTCCTTTTATTTGTGAATCCCTCTTCGGTAGAGGTGATCGGAGTGGTATTGGTTTGGATCCCTCAAGTGTGAGGTGATTGGGATTGTGTTTGTAAGCCTCTTAGGTAGAGGTGTGGTTGTTGGTTGACACCTCTAGTGTGAGGTGTTGTGGTTTGTATTGAGAGAGGAGTTCGGTACTCCTTGGGTTGTAAGAAATCCTCTTCGGTAGAGGTTCCCTCGGTGGGAGTTGAGATAGTGGAAATCCTACACGGTGGTGTAGGCGGGGATGTAGAGCAAGGTGCTCGACCTCGAAACAAATCTTTGTGTTAGCGTTTGATCCATTGTCTCTCTAACCCTTACTCTCTTTACTTTGTGCAAGCATCATTTCATACAAGCATCATACTTTCATAGCATTCATATTATATACATTGCTTGTGTTGCCTTGCATCTTTCATATTGTAATTTATCCTTGATTGCTTGGCTTGATTGTGTGTGCACATATTTCATATTGCTTGGATTGCTTGTGTGTGTGTGTGCCTAACTTATACTCATCCAACAAGAGCTTCACATAGCACCTCAACCCATTTCAAGGGGAATCAAGGGGAGTTAGTCCAGAGCCTTGCAAGGGGAATTCGGCTACACTTGTTGTATTGTATTAGTTTGTGCATAATTTGCATTAGCTTCCGCATTTAGCGCACTTAGTTTGCATTTAGTTTATTAGATTAGCACTTACACCTATTCACCCCCCTCTAGGGTTTTTTCACTTGGTTCCTTAGTTTCTAAAACTTTCAGTCTTCTTGCTAGGTTAGCTAACTTATCCTCATTAGCTATGGATGATTCAAATGAATGGAGACCTCTTTTTGAAGAGATAGAGTTTGGATTCCTAGAGGTTTCACTAGCAGTTTCCCATTGTCTTTTCAGCTAGATTCTCATAAAATTTCATCCTTCATGCTCATCCTTCTGCAAGAATCCCCCTTGGCACATGCTTTCTAAGAGGCTCTTAGTTGAGTAGTCTAAACCGTCATAAAGAATTTGGCATTGTCACCATTTCTTTATTCCATGATGAGGACATTGGACAAGGAGATCTTTGAAGCGTTCAAAGTACCTCCAAAACGGTTCACTAGGTTCTTGCTTTAACTGCATGATGTTTTTCCTAACGAGAGCGGTCTTGTGAATTGGATAGAATTTTTTCAAGAAGACCTTGATGAAACCATCCCAGGATGTGATAGAGCCGGCCGCTAAGCTGTAGAGTCATTTCTTGGCTAAGTCCTTAAGAGCAAATGAGACAAATCTCAACCTAATAACATCATCTGGAAGGTGTGGGATTTTCATCATTAAGCATACTTCCTCAAATTCTCTTATAAAGAAATAAGCATCCTCGGACTCTAAGACATAGAATTTAGGGAGTGTGTTGATGAACTGTGGCTTAAGCTTAAAATTGTGTTCACCAACCGATGGAAGTTGGATGCAAGATGGAAGTGAGGTTCTAATGGGATGGAACCTATCCTGCAAAGATGTCGGTTGAGCCATAACCGAATCTGGTCTTGGTTCAAACTTGGGTGATGATGTGTTTCTAGTTAACCTAGATGAATTAGGGTTTCTTGACCACACTTGTATACACAAACATAATCACAAACAAGTTCACCAATAGTCAAGAAGAGAAAACAATCAAGCCTAGTCTAAGGTAACCTTGACCTAGACAACTCCTAACTGGTTGATTGTCCAGAGGAGGTAAAATGCAGACTTTGACCACAATCTAATCAGGCAGGTCAGGGCAAGATAGGTGGGAGGTATCCGCGCAAAAGCGACGCGCCTAATTAAGCCAAATCACCAGCCTTCGGGGTTTCCCCCTCAATCCTTTTCCTAGACATTGATTTGGCAGGAATCAAATTCTAACGCCTTCCCCCTTAGGATACTCTCCTAGTGAGTTTGAGATGTCCCTAAGGCCAACATCTATCAGATTTTACTTAGGCTTAGGTTGTACGTGCTCGGAGATGGTTTGTGGGCTAAGGAAGGGTAATGACTTCCCCACCTTATCTTGATTTGGGTTTTGCCCTTAGAATTGATTGTGCAAAGTGTGCAAGATATAGAAAAGTAACATTCAAAAGACCCAAGAATGTTTCCTAAACTATATGCTATGCATACGTACCTTGTCTCCAGCTATCTTCAATAGTAATTGTAAAATAAACGTAATTAGACAAATGCCTAGAATTCAAGTCTAAACGTTTTTTAAGCAATTAACAATCACTCAAATTATTGTTTGATTTAAACAGGGATTGTAAATAGCAGATATAGCAAGAATAATAACAATCAAAAACATAATTTTTTGCAAGCAATATGTCCTGCAAAAAAGAGTTTTAGTAGTCCAACAAAAGTTTCAACTTTTGCACTTGCAATTTCTTGAAATTTTGTTTCCTACTTTCGAGAGTAGGGGCACATAATAGCAAGTCTTCTCCTGCAAAGCTTGAATGCTAAATCTGAATTTTGATGTCCCTGAAACAAGATGCCAAACTTGTTAAAAAACAAACACACCGTTCCCTGCCCGGCAATGGCGCCAAAATTTGATTGTAAAGTGAAAGAGCAAGGATTTACCGTGTAACTTTGGGCTAACGGGTCGTGTCCATGAGGAGGAATGCGATGAAAGCTTTTCGGTGTTTTGTTTAGAAAGCTAAGAATGGTGCTAGTTTTTTAGTTGAAAAGAGAATGGAGAGAGGAGAAATGACTAAAAGAAAAATTGCAAATTTGGAGAAGGCTTTGGAAAAGGTGACTTAAAAAAGCTTTGAAAAGTGATTTATTGTTTTTATATAAGAAGAAGATATGGGCTCACTAATTTTCTACTCAACTATGTACTTATCTCAAGAACGTTTGGGTGCATCATTTTTATCATAAGAAAAAAAAACCTATAGTTTATTTTAATGCCCAAGTAAAACAAATAAGATTGTTTCGTTTAAATCTTAAGCCCTTTCTTTACAAATCATTAAAAAGAGAATGTTAAACCATCAAGCACGAAGAAGCAAGTATGAAATAAAAACAATTTAAAAAGATTTGTGCATTGAAAGTCCAAGTTTAAAGTAAAGACATCCTCATGTGCTTTCAAGAACGAAGTTTAACTAAGATGTTTTTCTGATTCAAAAAGTGTTGCTTTCATGAAAATCAATCAAGAGAGAGGTGATAGAAAAGGGTTATTAGTGAGCCCAGAAAATAAAATTAGCTAATCATGGAATATGAAAAAGAATGCATAAAAATAAAGCTAGACATACCGTGAATTGGAGTGGAAGAAGAGAATGCTAGATCCTTTTGTTGCTGTCACTTCAATCTTCAGATTATAAGCACTCAATTCCTCTCTCTCATTGGTATTTGATCTGAACTACAAATTACAAAACAAAGTTATAACTTCTATACTATCTAACAAAGAGCCTAAAACCTTAAAGAATAAACAAAAATTCTAATCCTAGTCTTCGCTACTTTTTCAGTACAAAAGCCTTCCTTTTATAGGCAAAAACCAGAGGGAAAGGAGTGAGAGATAAGGGGAGCAAACGATCCCCTTATCTCCACCAACAAGCCGCGGATCCGCAGCTTGGGCCGCGAATCCGCGGCCAGGATGTGGCCAAGTGGCCACATCCTTGTGGGGCAACGGTTGGCGTGGACTTGGGCTCCATTTTGTCTTGCTGGATTCACTGTCGCAGCTCCCAAATTTGACGAAACGATCTTTGATTTGTTAGCTTCAACCGCTTGATTTAGGAAGATTCATTTCAACCAGTTTTCAACCTCTCTGATTTCCCAAGATCTGCCCTGATTCCCTGATTTCAAATTTATTCTGAATAAAATGGGCTTTTGGGCTCGTTTCTCTGGCCTATTCTTTAGCAATGGGCTTGCATTTTGTAAAGAAAAATAGGACTTATTAATATGATTTATTTGGATAACAAGCATGGTAATGTGACAATATGTATGCAATATATGTGACCGATCAGTAACTGAGAGGAGAGGGACTTTTATGGAGGAATGAGAACAAGCTTGTACTGATAGTGACACCGGTGTAAGTGATCTTTTCTTTCATTGCTATTTGAATCAAATCGAAGTTTTCTTTTCTATTCTTGTTTTCGTCTGCTTCCCTCTTCCGTGTTTGTGGATCCAAATGAATGGGGAAGATCCTATTTGTCATACTTCTCTCGCCTTCAAACAAAGGTACATCGTCGATACAGGTCAAAGGTAAGCAGCCGCCGAAGAGGTAAGTAAGTTTTTTAGGTTTTAGTTTTCTTTCTTTTAATTCCTTAGTTTAGATCACTAACACAATCTACCACTTTTTTATCACTCTTTTTCAATTTCTTTGTACATATCCATTTCTATTTTCTCCACCTTCTCAATCTATCACTTTCTTTTTAACTTAACTTTAACTTATTTTTTCTTTTCTTTTTAAGAACCAAAAGAAGATCTTTAACCATTCTTTGTAACCTAAAATATAGCTTCATAACAAAGCTTCCATCGCTAGTCCCTCCTTGTGGATCATGACCCGCATAGCCACTTGCTATAGCGATAGAATTGAGCACCTTGCACTACTATTTTAAAAGTTTTGAAATTTTATATTTTTGTGTGCAGATAAAACCTCAACCATTAAACCCTATAATGCAAGAGGTTGTTCATGCTGAAATTGTGAAACTCTTAGACAATGGGATAATCTATCCTATTTCTGATAACCATTGGGTCAGTCCTGTTTACACGGTTCCAAAGAAATCCAATTTCACAGTAGTGGAAAATAAGAACAAAGAGTTGGTTCAAACTCGACTTCCCATGAAGATTCGAGTTTGCATTGACTATAGGAAGCTTAATGCTACAACTCGTAAGGACCATTTTTCACTTTCCTTCATTAATCAAATGCTTGAACGTTTGGCAGGCCACGATATTACTATTTCTTGGACGATTACTCGGGGTATAATCAATTTCATATCCTGAGGACCAAGAAAAGACTACGTTCACATGTCCATTTGGGACATTTGCTTATCGTCGAATGCCTTTCGGCTTGTGTAATGCCCCAGCAACGTTTCAATGTTACACGTTCAGTTTTTTTTCTAATATGGTAGAATGAATCTTAGAAATCTTTATGGATGATTTCTCCATCTATGGAGATTCGTTCACTCAATGTCTCCACCATTTAAAACTTGTCCTCCAACGTTGTGCTGAGAAAAATCTGACACTTAGATAGGAGAAATGCCACTTCATGGTAAGACATAGAATTGTCTTGGGTCATGAAATCTCCAAGAAAGAAATTAAAGTGGATAGAGCCAATATTGAGGCTATTGCTAAGCTTCTCATGCCTAAATGCGTGAAGGATATTCGATCCTTCTTAGGACACGCCGATTTTTACCGAAGATTTATCAAGGATTTTAGCAAGATTGCTGGGCCCTTGACTAATCTGTTAGCTAAGGACGTGTCCTTCACTTTAGATGCTGAATGTATGAATTCTTGGGAGAAGCTTAAGAGAGAGCTTATTCTGCACCAATCATATCTGCACCGGATTGGTCTAAGCCGTTCGAAATCATGTGTGATACTTCTGATTTTGCCATAGGCGCTGTCTTAGGACAGCGCATTGATAACAAGCAGCAAGTGATTTACTATTCTAGTAGGACTCTTAACGATGCTCAATTGAACTACACTACTACTAAGAAGGAATTCTTGGCAGTAGTGTTTGCCTTAGAGAAATTTCGTCCCTACCTACTAAGGTCCAAAACCACTATTTTCACCGATCATTCTGCGTTAGGTATCTCATGATGAAGAAGGATGCCAAGGCCCGACTCATTCGTTGGATCCTCCTTCTTCAAGAATTCGATCTCGAGATTCGAGACAAGAAAAGCATAGAAATGTCGCTACTGACCATCTCTCGCGAATCTTAAATTCTCCAAGCAACTAGTTGCCCATAAATGAGGATTTTCCTGATGAAAATCTCTTAGCTATCTTTAGGGAACCATAGTTTGCTGATATAGTGAATTACTTAGTCACAAACCAAACCCCGTCTCATTGGTCTAAAAATGATATATACCGATTCTTATCTCAAGACCGGTATTTCTTTTGGGAGGAACCATATCTTTTTAAGTATTGTTCTGACCAAATTATTAGGAGATACATTCCCGATGAAGAGGTTAAGAGTGTTTTATCCTTTTGTCGCGAACTTGCATGCGGTGGACACTTTGGTCCCCGCACCTGCTGAAAAAGTGCTACAAAGTGGGGTCTATTGACCCACTTTGTTCAAAAATGCTTATGAATTTTGCAAGACGTACCCTAGTTGCCAGATGGTAGGAAGGATCTCAAAACGAGATATGATGCCCCTCAACCCAATTCTAAAAATAGAACTCTTTGATATTTGGGGCATCGACTTTATGGGTCCATTTCCTAAATCATTTGGAAACCAATGCATATTGGTTGTTGTGGACTATGTGTCCAAGTGCGTAGAAGCCATTCTAAGTAAAACTAATGATAACAAAATTGTCATAAAGTTTTTGAAAGAGAACATTTTCTCACGCTTCGGAACCCCTCGTGCTATCATCAGTGATAATGGCACTCACTTTTGCAATAGATCCTTTGAAACTCTTATATGAAAGTATGCCATAACTCACAAATTATCCACACCTTATCATCCTCAGACCAGTAGACAGGTTGAGATTTCCAATAGACAAATCAAGCTTATTTTGGAGAGAACTATGAACCAAAACTGGAAAGATTGGTCCACCAAACATATAGATGCCCTATGGACCTCCAGGACCGCTTTTAAGACGATTCTAGTGATGTCACCTTATAGGTTAGTCTTTGGGATGGCTTGCCACCTACCCGTTGAGTTAGAGCACCGGGCCTTATGGGCAATCAAGCAGCTAAATTTTGACTTGACTAAGGCCGGTGACCTTCAAAAATTATAAATTTCCGAATTAGAGGAGTTGAGAAATGAGGCCTATGTAAATGCTAAAATCACTAAAGATAGAGTTAAGATTTTTCATGATAAACATATCATAAGAAAAGCATTTGTCCCTGGACAAAAAGTCTTACTCTATAATTCTAGGCTTCATCTTTTTTCAGGAAAATTAAAATCAAGATGCACTGGGCCATTCGTTGTAAAAATCGTGTTTCCACACGGTGCTGTAGAGATCAGTGACACCAAGAATGGAAATGACAAGATAAATGGTCACCGCCTTAAACCTTTCTTGGAATCGGTGCCGGTAAATGAAACGGCTATGGGTCTTTTCGACCCAGTGTATTGGTAACTTTTCTCTTTTCCATTTTATTTCATGCATCTATACATTTCTTTCATATAGTGGGGACAATGAATGAGATAAGTGTGGGGAAGGGCTCTAACATGACTAATATAACTTAAAAAAAAAAGAAAACAAAGAATATATATATATATATAACATTTTTAAAGGAAAGAACAATATTTTGATATATTTTTTGTAAGAATTTAAGTCAATTTTAAGGAATAGAAAAATCATAATTAAGATTTCTTATACTTGGTCAAATTAAGATGACTTGTTTGACTTTCAGGGTTAGGAAGAAAATTAATGGAAGTAATGTAGTCTTGATCTTTACCAAGTACACACTTACACACTTAGAGTTTAAAAACAAAGACTCTTATGCCTTATATATATATGTATGTGTGTGTGTGTGTGTGTGTGTGTGTGTGTGTGTGTGTGTGTATCTATGTATGTATGTATGTATATATGTATGTATGTATGTATGTATATATGTATGTATGTATGTATATATATATGTATGTACGTATATGTATATATATGTATGTACGTATATGTGTGTGTGTGTGTGTATATATATATATGTATGTATGTATGTATGTATGTATGTATATATATATGTATGTATGTATGTATATATATGTATGTATGTATAGCTATGAAAAATAAACAAATCTAATTATTGATTAGCTAGGTGCTTTGGCCTAAGAAAGCCTTGGTATTTATGCTAAAGATAATTAGATAAGTTTAAATACATACATATATATATAAATCCTTTGATTAAGCTGGGTATTTGTGCCTCATGAAGCATAAGTATTCACGCCTAAAAGGGGTATGTTTTATAAATAAAAACCCTTGATTTCGTGGCCTTGTCTGCTCGAGTGTTTAAGTCCTTAGGGGTGTCTTCTCACCTGGTGCCCTAAGACTGTCCAGTTTGGGTGTCACCGACTAAAGGTTCGTTACATGGGCAGATTAGAAAGCCTAATGGAATTGAGAAATAAATATCACCAAAAATAAATATAAATAAGGCATATGAGTTAATGTTAAAGAACCCTTAGTCAAACTTCACGGTCACGAAGGTGCATATGACTCAGGGTAATGTAATAAACTAGATGTGAAATACAATTTGACTCCTTACTTTGATTGATGACATATTTTGAATAGAGACTAAGTTTAGGAATGAAAAGTTTGATATTCCTAAACTTATAGATTACTTGAACTCTTACAAATATACTTCAAATATTTTCTCTTTTCAAAATGCTTTTCGAAAAACTAACATTTTGCCTCTTTCTTTATGGATTTTGTGGGTGCAAACCACTGAAAACCCTCACGAGACTAAACTCATCCTCTAGGAGTAACCTAGAGATTTAACGGCTTGTTGCACATGCTCGTGCAATCGAGTGACCTGCGAAAGTGGTCTAATAATTGATTAGGATTAGTTTTGATGTTTTGCTCGAAAGCGAGCAAAAGATAAGTGTGGGGGTGTGATCGGTCACATATATTGCATATATATTGCCACATTATCATGTTTATTATCTAAATAAATCATATTAATAAGTCCTTTTTTTCTTTATAAAATACAGGTCCATTGCTAAAGGTTAGGAAAGAGAAATGAGCCCAAAAGCCCATCAAATTCTCATTTAACTCAGAATTAATTCGAAATCAGGAAATTAGGGCAAATCACGGCAAATCAGATTGGTTGAAAATAAGTTAGAACAAATCTCTACAAATCTATTAGTTAAGCCCAAGATTAAAGGTCGTTCTGTCAAAACCAGGAGCTGAAACGGGAAATAGAGAAATAGATAAAGTTGGACCGCAAAACGAGGAGGTGTACCCCCGGCTGTGGCCACCTGGCCACAGCTAGGCCGCAAAAACACGGCCAAAGCCGCATTTCCATGACCGTTTGATTTCTATTAGGGGAGCGTTTGCTCCCCCTATCTCCGTACGCCCTCCCCCATTTGGATTTTGCTATAAATACTATATTTTCAGAGAAAAAGGGACCAGAAATTAGTTTAAGTTTTTTTCTTTATTTCTAAGATTTATGTTCTTTGTTAGATAGTGTAGAGAAGTTGTATCTCTGTTTTCTAATTTGTAGTTCAATTCAATTACCAGTGAGAGAGAGGGATAGAGTGTTTGTAACCAGAAGATTGAAGTGACATGAATAAAGGATTAAGATTTCTCTTCTTCCACTCCAATTCACGGGTATATCTTGCTTTATTTACTTGTCTTATTTTTCATCTTCCATGAGTGGCTAAACTTGTATTATGGGCTCACTATCGTCCCTCTCTTCGATCCCTCTTGTTTTGAACAGTTTTGTTGTAAAGAACCTAACGAAATCATATGCATGCCTTAACTAAGCCTTTCTTCTTTGAAAGTGTTCTTGAAGGTACACGAGGATGGGTTTGGATTTCTAAACTTCTATTTCTTTTAAAATATCACTTGAACTTTCTTTTATTTCATACTTGAAAACTTGATGATTTAACATTCAGTTGAAGAGGATTTCTTAAGAACAGATTTAAAATTTTCCAAACGGTCTTATTTGCTTTGCCTAAGTCTTTCAAAACTAAAGCTTAAGTGTTTTCCTATGATCAAGTTGAGGCATTAAGAATTTCAAGAGAAGAACATATCGTTGAGTAGTAAGATAGTGAGCCCAGATTTGTTTCCTATATTGAAAACAACCAAACAATTTTCAACACTTTTTAAAGATCACTTTTTCTAAAGCCTTCTCTAAGTTTTTCAATTTTTCTTTTAATCACTTCCCTTCTTTCCATTCTCTTTTCAACTAAAAAAAAAAAACAAAACCATTCTTTGCTTATTAAACACAAACACCGAAAAGCTTTAATTGTATTCCTCCTCGTGGACACGACCCGTTAGCCCAAAGCTAGACGATAATTCTTATCACTTTCATTTTACAAGCACTAATCCACTAATCTCTAACTACTTGATGCTAACCCACATGAATCAATGAGCATCATAATGAGCCTTGTGTGGGAAAAAGCTATGGATGGCTTACGATGAAGGGTTCTAACTCCAACACACTAATATGCAAGCTAATTCTCATATTTCATGCTTAACTATGTGCCTTTGATGATCTATTGATGTACTAACCTTGTTTCATTTGGTGAGTTAGAGACTACCCATTCATCCTTGCCGATACCGATCGTGCACTTGTAATTCACCCCATTTTCGCCTTAAAACGGATCTTGATGTGGTGATATTCGAGCTTTTGCCGTGTAACGCAAGGTGATGGGGGAAGAACTTTCATTCGAATTGTACATGAATGTTCTCAAAGCACAAGAATAGTGAAGGTCAAGGATCTATTGTGAAGCTCGATCATTAAAAAAGTTAGCGATTAGTGGGATCAATTAGTAGGAGGTTAGTCATGCATTTTCACAATCTAAAAAGCAAACTCGACTTTTTCCTATTTTCAATACTTTTCTTTCTACGTTTCTTTTCTAAAAACCATCTTTTTGAAGCTTGTTTCATTTTCCGTTTTCTTTAAGAACACTTCTTTCATTTTGAAGTTTTTCCGAATCCATTTTCTTTTCTTTTTCACAACTTGTTTTCGACCACTTCATAACTTCTTCCTTAGCATTGCTTTTTTTTTTTTTACATTTCCACAAGCCAACCATTTTTCTTTGTTTTCATATATCATCAACCAACATTCCCTCTCTTTTATTTTCTATAAAAAGTCTTTGAAATAAAAGAACAATTTCTCAAAACAAATACAAAACCAGACACATGCTTCTATCGCTTCCCCTACTTGTGGACACGACTCGTTTAGCTTCTTAGCTATAACGATAGTTTCAAGGAAATAGTAGCATCTAAGCACACATTCCACAATCCAAATCACATGTTTTTTGTGCATGGTTTTCCCTCGAACAAAATTTTTGGCGCTATTGCCAAGGAGAGGTGACGGTTTTTGTTTGGACTAAAGGATTCTTCTATGTTTATGTGTATAGGTTATGGGATTAAGAAATCAAGAGCAGCAGAAGCATATAAGTGGTCTTGAACCTCTGATCTTGAAAGCAGTGACCAAGTACCCTCAAATCTATCGCGCAAACGTGACTTTTGCTGCGTTTTCGCAGCAGTTTGAGTGAACTACTCATCAACTTTTTTTGCAGGGTTGTTGGCTTTGCAAAATTATCTTTCTACAAGCATTATTTTTCTTGTATGCCATCACTAGTATACTGCCAATAAACCAACAGTAAAAAGCTTGATGCAAATTTAAAAATCTGTATGGATCCTTGCATTTAGAGCATGTATCTTTACCATTCATTTAAATTACTGTTGAAGAGTGCTGGAGCAAGGGATGTAAGCATTGCATATAAAATAGGATCAACTTCTTGGCTGATTTATTCGCTTTGAGTGTATCTTGTTCTGAATATCTTGTACACTTGCAAAAAATCAATTTTAAGGGCAACATCCAAATAAACAAGATAAGGTAGGGAAGTCATTACCCAACTTTAGCCCAAAAACAATCTTCTAAAGCATTCACAATCCCAAGCCTAATTTAAAACTTGATAGACGTTGGCCGTTAGGGACATCTAGACTCAATAAGAGATTGACCGAGGGTGAAATTTGTAAGAATAATAATCTTGTGAAACCAGTATCTAAGGTTGGGGATTAAGAGGTTAAACCTCGAAAATACCATGGTTTGGCATAATTAAGGCCCGTTGCTTACGCATAGATACCTCCCACCGTATTTTGCCCTTACCTGGCCGATTAGCTTATGGTCAGATTCATACAGCAACCTCTCTCAGATAATCGCCCAGTTAGAAGTCATCTAGGTCTGGGAACCTTAGACTAGGCTTGGAGATTGCTTTTCTTTCTTTTTTCTTTGTTATTTTCCCTTTTTCGTTTGATTGTTGCTAAACGTTGTTTGCAGTGTAACTTTGCATGCAAGTGTGATCAAGGGACCCAACAACATCACGACTAGTTAGAAACACTTTGCAAGCACTTACACTACCCGAGGAATCATATCCAATCGTGGCCAATTACATTTTACTTTAGGACAAATTCAACCCCTTCAGGACATCACTTTCTTCATGCATTCAGTTACCAGAAGCGAATGGTAACAACTTTGAGCTAAAAACATAATTGATAAACACTCTTCGTAGATTCCATGGAATGGAATTAGAGGATGCATACTTCTTCATAAGAAAATTTGAAGAAGTGTGCTTCATGATGAGAATCCTCCAACTAGGTGAAGATGCTATTAGACTCAGATTCATCCCATATTCACTTAAGGACCTAGACAGAAGTGGCTCTATAGTCTAGCAGTCGTTTTAATTTCATCTTGGGACGAATTTAGAAAAAATTTCTTGAAATTTTTTTACCTAATCCATACGATCTCTCTCATCTGAAACAATCTCTTGTAGTTTAGACAGGAGCCTAATGATCTGTTTTGGAAATACTTTGAGTGCTTTAAGTACTTACTTGCCCAGTATCCCCACCATGGCATAGAGAAATGGCGGCAGTGCCAGGTTCTTTACAACGGTCTTGAATACCCCACAAAAACTCTCCTTGAAATGATGTGTCAAGGAGAATTCTTAAAGAAAGATGAGAACTAGGGATTGGACTTGTACGAAGAGTTAGATGAAAAAATAATCCAGTTGGAATCCTGTTCAGATGAGTTTAAAAATCAGAATCCAATAACTTCTAAAATTGGACTCCACTCAATAGATCTTCTATAGCTACAGAAGCTAAAACTACCCATTTGATCAGGAGGCTAGAAATTTTAGAAGCTAAGGAAAAAGGTACAATAAATCAAGCCAACCCACCCCAAATGTCAAATGCACTTATTGCCAGGCTTTGAACCATGTCTTCGAAGAGTGTCCAGTTTACCTAACAGATGTTACAAGACAACATGAATGCAGCATTTGCAAGACCAAATAACAATTCATATTCCAAAACTTACAAACCGGGATGGAGGAATCATCCTAATTTTTCATAGAGTCTGAACAGTCAAGAGCAGCACAGACCAATTTTTTACAATCAATTTCCTACTCATAATTATCAACCCCACTTTCAATCAAATTTTCAGCCCTACTTTCAGCCAAATTTTCGGCATCAAGCTCCACAATATTCTCTTCAAAACTGTCTTCCAGAAAGAAAAATGACTGATTGAAAATCACCTAGAGGGGGGGTGAATAGGTGATTATGCTAATCTAATGAACTTAATGCGGAATTTAAAAACTAATTGCAATTAACAAGAAATGCACACACAATCAAGCCAAGCAAATAATTATGAATGAACAATATGAATAGATGCAAGGCACAAAATAGAGAGAGTAAGAGCCAAGGGATCAAGCCCAAACAACAAGATATGTTTTGAGGTTCGAGCACCCAGCTCTACATCCCCGCCTTCACCCAGAAGGATTTTAAGTCCACTAGCTTGTCCACAAAGGACTCCTACAAAGGGAACCTCCACCGAGGATTTGGGGCAATACAATCACAAGGAGTACCCAACTCCTCTCCTTAAAAACACAACCTCCTCCTTGAGGCACAACTCCAAGCCAACAAACAATCACCTCACAACTTGAGGGATTAGCACAAAGCTACACAAGGATCATCTCACAACTTGAGGGATACAACCCAAAGGCACAAAGCCAAGAAAGAATTGGGTTTACAACTTGGTGGTCTAAACAACAACCACAAACAATCTCTTTCTCCCACACAAAGATCCTATAGAATCAGAAAGTAGATGTAGCTCAAGTGTGGAGAAAACCAATGGAATGGAAATCAAAATCACAAAGAAAATCCTTGGGAAAAACTAGAAACCAAGATGAGGAAGTTGAATCAAAACTCTTTTTCCCAAAAACCCTTTTCTTTGATATTCCAAACCCTAGCAAAAACACCAAATAGATTGTTCAATTTAAGTCCAAAAACTTCTTTTGATTGCTGTGAAAACACTAGAGAGTAAGGAAAAATTCGCACAAAAAATCTTAGAGAAAACTGGCCATTAATGGGGTATTTATAGCCCCCAGAATAATATAGCCGTTGGCAGCAATTTCTGCCAAAACAGAACTACCGGTCGACCGTCCGGTCGACCGTCCAACGGTCGGATTTGACCCTAGGCACCAGCCCGGTCGACCGCCCGGTCGACCGAAAAGAACAGGGAGCACTGCTCTCAGTTCCGGTCGACCGCCCGGTCGACCGGCCCACTGGGCTGCCAGACGTGCACAGCTCTGTGCACGTCGGTCGACCGCACGGTCGACCGTACGGTCGGCCGACCTGGCCTGTCAGCCAGTTCTGGGTCTGATAAACAGGGTAAAAATAATTTTAAAACTTCTTTTATCTCTTCTAAAAACTCCATAAAAATTCTTTTAACATTTTATATTGAAATACAAACTTGTGATAAAAATTTCAAGACAATATAAGACATTTGGAATCATTTTTGTGTCTTGTAAATTTTATCAAAAGCTAAAACTTGTATTTTATCAAACTTGGATTTTCCAAATGAAAATCCGATTTTTCCAAAACTCAATCAAATACAAAAACATGATATTTAAACACTTTGAAGCATGATGCATATGGATAGAAATCCAATATACATGAAACAAATATATATCATAGTTTTTGACTTTAATTCCAAAAATATGTTTTGTTAGAAATACCAAAACATGAAACACATGAAATAGACTATCAAACTAAGTTTGTATAAATAGTTGAAGCATGCATGTATATAGAACAAATCTAATATACATTAAACCATGTAAACTTGTTTTGATATAATATCTATTCATGCAAACCAAGATCGGTTAAACCAAAAACTGAGAACCAAAACATGAAACGTGTGTGTTGTGAACTTGAGCATATTATACTATTCTAATCTTTACAATTTGGATCTAAACACAAAACTAAACTATGGTACCGATGTCTTCTTGTAGAGCGCCGTCTCCAAGCCGACTCGATCCAAAACGCCTTGATCCACCGAGCAAGTGCTATATATGATCTTTGACGCTCGGGCTCTTGAATCATAATGTGAAAGCTTCCAAATCATCTTGTTGAAGATAATCACCTACTAATAACTTGACTAATGATCTGAAACTAAAGTCACAAGATTATTAGTACACATAACTACATGGGTTAATCATCATCAAAACTAGAGTGGAAAGCCCTTGGGCCAACAATCTCCCCCTTTTTGATGATGACAAAACTCATGGAGTTATATATGCATGGATCAAAGTTAAGCTTCAAAGAAGCTCCCCCTTAATTCATGCATAAAACAAATAAACATAAATATGCAATGAATAACAATGCATAATCATGCATAAACAATAAATGGCTCTAGATACCAATGAAATGTTTAAAAACAAAACATGCTCTAGATACCAATTAAACTTAAACTAAATTAAACTTAATATATGCAAAACATAAACATGAATATATAAAACTTCTCAAATGATTCTCCCCCTTTTTGTCAATCATCAATAAAGGGATAAAAAAAACCAAAACAAAACAAAATCTTCTCCCCTTTTTAATACAAAGAAACACTCATCAATAAGGGGTAAAAGCAAAACCAAATCAGTAAAATTTTCTCCCCCTTTTTGTTTGAAACCATGAATCAACAAAAGGGTTAATAAAGACAATGTTCTCCCCTTTTGTCTAAAACAAAAACAAAACTAAATAGGGGTGACTATCAATTAAGATATCAAGTGAAAATATGTCAAAGTAGCATTTTGATATCAATTGAAAGGAAACATAAAACATTGATACCAATTATAAGAAAACATCTTGATACCAATTGAAATTAAACATAACAAATTTTGAATTTCTAAACAAGGATTTTGATACCAATTGTAAATATTTTTCATTTTGAACATATGATACCAAATTGAAATTGATACTCTTTGAAGTGCAAGCATACATATATGAAAATATATGAGTATACAAAAGTGTCAATATTGATACCAATTGAAAGAATTCCAATGATATCAATTGAAACAATAATAATGATCAAGTGTATACATCATATTACCTAGCCTCCCAATCATATTCAAGTTTAAAATGATTTTCACTATAAGGCATACATGAGCATGATCTCCCAACCAACCACCCTTGGAAGGTAGGGGTTTTCAAAAATAGGTTTGAAAATAGAGTACGTATGAAAATCTCTACCACAAGAAGAATACGAACTAGTTAAATAGGAAATCTTGTTAACTAGTACGAAATCCTTCAAGTAAGGAATAAAACAAAATTATTTTTCATGAAACACATGTAATTCACATGATCACTAAACACTCAAAATCCATAAAGCTCATATCATACTCATGAAAACAAAGTCATGAGAAACCTAATAAAGTGAGTGAACAAGTGTTATATGACACATATCAATCATGAAAATATTCAATTAAGCTCAATTAAGATATTCCTTAAAACATGAAACATGAAAATATAAAATTTTCAATAAAAATAATTTATACTTCAAGGCATATGTATGTTTTGACAACACAAAAAGTATACATACATATCCCTAAACACATTTTGAGTCCATAATAAAGATTTACGTGAAAAGCAAATGACTCAAGGGGTATACATGTATATCTTAAGGTTTGGCAAAATAAACATGTACATGAAGTGAAAACACATGATCATAAAAACATGTCCAAAATAGGGAATACAAGTTAGAATGCATGAATCATCAAAACTAGACTATACTAGAACATCTAATGGGTACAAATAAGCATCCAAGTACAAACATATATAAAGATTTATTTGTGGCCCACTACATGTACAGGTATAACTTCTAGTCTTAATGAAAACTACCATCTAAACAAGTAATCAAATCATTAAGCATAAAACGGGATATAAATCAACATGAAAATCATAAACATGATCATTATGTAAATCCACATGCTATTAGAATCATGATATACATAATAGCTAAACAAATGGTGTGAACACAACATATGGGTCCATATAAACATGGGTGATCTCAAAAGCTATACATGCATGTCAATGATCTACGAATCATGGCATTTAACATAATAAACTCTAAACGTCAAAAACATGAGATATCAAAACAAGAATCATAAACACATATGATCATCATGCACATGCATTAGATCTAGGACATACATTTTAGTTTAAAATAAAACAAAGTGAGAACACAAAGATAGGTCCATGGGTGTCTCAAGTAACTAAACATGTATATCACTAATCTAAATCACATGGCATAATCATAATAAACAATGAAACATGATATGCTATAAAATGATGAACGTGAAAAGCATGCAAATGTAAACGGGAGTTAGAGATTGATACCAAAACTGATGAGGGCACCTCTCTAGTTTTCCAAACCAATGGTGGTCCTCCTCCACCAAACTTCCCTTGAAAGTGATGCATCCAAATTTGTTTTCTTTTAAGCACGGAATGCATCCACTTCAAGGCACCGCTACTCTCACGTGATGCGAGAGCCCACACCTACATCAAAAATTTTAGGGGTGGTCTTTGGTACCCATTTTCTTTTGGGTCCATAGGGGTTAGTATCTTTCCTAACCCAAACAAGATTATTTGCTAAATTTTCAACATGTAAACGATCATAGCAAAATCTAGCAAGGTGGCCTTTTCGACCACAATGTGTACATGTGTACACATGAGCATACATGTTATGGTTGTGTCCGTGATGAGCATGTGTATGCCGTGATGGGTATACATGTAAAGATGGAACTTGTTTCTTGCGAACCAAGGTTTCCAAGCGTGTATAATTCAAAGTACATTGGCTCAAAGTGGAGCCCAAACATTCAACACTTTTCTTCAAAACATTTATGTAATTTTCAATACTAGAAGATAAAGTGGAGCATGCAATAGGTGTGCTAGAAGAAGAAGCTACACTAGCATGGCAAACATGAGAATCTATATCAATTTTCAAAGATTCATTTTTCTTTAAAACTAAATCCAATTCTCTTGTAATGACATCAATTTCATTTTTCAAAACAAGGTTATCTTTTAAAACAAAATCTAATTTAGAAGATAAAACCTCATTGTTTTTCACAACATCATCACAATCATTCTTGCTTTTCAAAACATCAATCTCTTTTAGGGCAGGTCTAGTTGAGATCTTAGTGAGTCACGTTCACTAGTAATCTCTTCCTTCTCTTGCAAAACCGATTCAAAAGTTGAGCATAAATCCTTCATTTCTTCTTTTAGTTCAAGATTATTCTTTTTCAAAAGATTATGTTTTTTCAAAAAATTTTCAAGCTTTGTGGCAAGTTCCATATTTAAGGTTTGAGCTTCTAAACAACCATCGCAATAGGAACTAGAGCAATCATCTAATTGAGAATCCGATTGTACCTCAAGGGAGTTTTTCCCTTGGACCATGAGGCAATGCTCGTCGGACATGTCTCTCCTAGATCTTCTCAACTTGTTGATGATCCTTGGTAGCTCGGGAGAAGTCAATTGCTCCAAACTGCAAAAGCCGAATCATAATGATCAAACACCGGTAAAAGATCTTCATTAAGAGATGCTCTAAGTGTTTAAGTGCTAATGCATTTGCCTTTTTATGCTTGCTATGATTTGGGTAGGATTCTTGAGTGGTGGCTTGATAAACTAGATGTTTTAGGGTTTTCAAATGACTACTCATATTGGCCTTCCAAACATCAAGTCTAAAAAAGTCAAACATAGGAGGGCTATCCATGAGTGCAACTAAAAATGTAAATGAAGATTAGCAAACCAAGATCTCACTCCTAGGTGGTTAAACCTAAATATCAGGAGCGGAGGCTCTGATACCAATTGAAAATCACCTAGAGGGGGGGTGAATAGGTGATTATGCTAATCTAATGAACTTAATGCGGAATTTAAAAACTAATTGCAATTAACAAGAAATGCACACACAATCAAGCCAAGCAAATAATTATGAATGAACAATATGAATAGATGCAAGGCACAAAATAGAGAGAGAGAGAGAGTAAGAGACAAGGGATCAAGCGCAAAAAACAAGATATGTTTCGAGGTTCGAGCACCCAGCTCTACATCCCCGCCTTCACCCAGAAGAATTTTAAGTCCACTAGCTTGTCCACAAAGGACTCCCACAAAGGGAACCTCCACCGAGGATTTGGGGCAATACAATCACAAGGAGTACCCAACTCCTCTCCTTACAAATACAACCTCCTCCTTGAGGCACAACTCCATGCCAACAAACAATCACCTCATAACTAGAGGGATTAGCACAAAGCTACACAAGGATCACCTCACAACTTGAGGGATACAACCCAAAGGCACAAAGCCAAGCAAGAATTGGGTTTACAACTTGGTGGTCTAAACAACAACCACAAACAGTCTCTTTCTCCCACACAAAGATCCTATAGAATAAGAAAGTAGATGTAGCTTAAGTGTGGAGAAAACCAATGGAATGGAAATCAAAATCACAAAGAAAATCCTTGGGAAAAACTAGAAACCAAGATGAGGAAGTTGAATCAAAACTCTTTTTCCCAAAAACCCTTTTCTTTGATATTCCAAACCCTAGCAAAAACACTAAATAGATTGTTCAATTTAAGTCCAAAAACTTCTTTTGATTGCTGTGAAAACACCAGAGAGTAAGGAAAAATTCGCACAAAAAATCTTAGAGAATACTGGCCATTGATGGGTATTTATAGCCCCAAGAAAAATATAGTCGTTGGCAGCAATTTCTGCCAAAACAAAACTACCGGTCGACCGTCCGGTTGACCGTCCAACGGTCGGATTTGACCCTAGGCACCAGCCCGGTCGACCGCCCGGTCGACCGAAAAGAACAGAGAGCACTGCTCTCAGTTCCGGTCAACCGCCCGGTCGACCGGCTCACTGGGCTGCCAGACGTGCACAGCTCGGTGCACGTCGGTCGACCGCACGGTCGACCAGCCCTTGGTACGGTCGACCGTGCGGTCGGCCGACCTGGCCTGTCAGCCAGTTCTAAGTCTGATAAACAGGGTAAAAATAATTTTAAAACTTCTTTTATCTCTTCTAAAAACTCCATAAAAATTCTTTTAACATTTTATATTGAAATACAAACTTGTGATAAAAATTTCAAGACAATATAAGACATTTGGAATCATTTTTGTGTCTTGCAAATTTTATCAAAAACTAAAACTTGTATTTTATCAAACTTGGATTTTCCAAATGAAAATCCGATTTTTCCAAAACTCAATCAAATACAAAAACATGATATTTAAACACTTTGAAGCATGATGCATATGGATAGAAATCCAATATACATGAAACAAATATATATCATAGTTTTTGACTTTAATTCCAAAAATATGTTTTGTTAGAAATACCAAAACATGAAACACATGAAATAGACTACTATCAAACTAAGTTTGTCTAAATAGTTGAAGCATGCATGTATATAGAACAAATCTAATATAGATTAAACCATGTAAACTTGTTTTGATATAATATCTATTCATGTAAACCAAGATCGGTTAAACCAAAAACCGAGAACCAAAACATGAAACGTGTGTGTTGTGAACTTGAGCATATTATATTATTCTAATCTTTACAATTTGGATCTAAACATAAAACTAAACTATAGTACCGATGTCTTCTTGTAGAGCGCCGTCTCCAAGCCGACTCGATCCAAAACTCCTTGATCCACCGAGCAAGTGCTATATATGATCTTTGACGCTCGGGCTCTTGAATCAACATGTGAAAGATTCCAAATCATCTTGTTGAAGCTAATCACCTACTAATAACTTGATTAATGATCTGAAACTAAAGTCACAATATTATTAGTACACATAACTACATGAGTTAATCATCATCAAAACTAGAGTGGAAAGCCTTTGGGCCAACACTGATTTGGAGAGAGCCATGGAAAACTTGTCCAAAACTCAAGCTTCAGTGATGAACAACCATAATCAGGCCATCAATAGGTAAGAGGTCCAGATCAGTCACTTAGCTAATTCACTTAGTGAAAGATAAAAAAGGGCACTACCGAGCCAACCACTCATCTTAAGAACTCTTTCCCAGTCCATGTGGCCCAAGATACCCAACCGAATCAATGTAATGTTGTTCATGTCTTAAGATTAGGGAAGCAAGTGGACAACCAAGTTTCTGTTCCACCAGTTACCACCCAACCAAAATCCAACTCAACTGAAGCCTCCACATCTGTAAATTTCAAACCAAACACTTTAGAGAATGGAGAAAAGGAAAAAAAAAAGTTAGCTGAAGATGTGCATAATCCTATAGTACCTTTCCAAAATAGGGTAAAAAAGAATAGATCCAATGCACAAATGGAAAAAATTTTAGAAATGTTCAATCAAGTAAAAATCAATATTCCACTTCTTGATGCCATACAACAAGTGTCTTCATATGCAAAGTTTTTGAAAGTTACGTGCAACAAGAAAAGAAAAAACAATATCCCTAAAAAGGTCTTCCTAGCTACAAATGTCAGTGAATTATTATCCGGGCCCCTTTCTGTTAAATACAAAAACCCTGTGTGTCCAACCATCACTTACACCATAGGACAACCCACCATCAATAGGGCATTACTTGATTTGGGAGCAAGTATCAATTTGGTCCCATTTTTCGTGCATCAATAGCTTAGGTTGGGTGATCTTTATCCAACATGAGTAATAATTCAATTAGCTGATCGGTCAGTGAAAATCCCCAAGGGGGAGATAACTGACGTTCTCATTTGGGTTGGGGAGTCATCTATCCCATGGACTTTATTGTACTGGAAACACAGCCCGTTTTGAATCCAAGATCTCAAACTCCATTCATTCTAAGACGATCATTCCTTGCTACAGTAAATGCAATAATAAAGATTCAATGTGCTTAACATTTGGAGACATGACCTATGTGATAAATTTTTTCCATTTGGAAAAAAACCCCGGGAGTCTGAAGACCAAAATTTGATAGAAAGCTTAACGAGTGGACATGAGGAGAAACTGAACTATGAACCAGAATGTGAGTTCGAATTGGAGTCGGACGACTTCAATCTCGACCAAATTATCGATTCTGCAGTAGAATGGGTCACAACTCCAACTCATTTGAGTCTTGAACCAATAAACTTACCTTCAATTGAACAATATCCTTCCTCTGAGTTGAAAGCTCTTCCTGATCATCTCAAGTACATTTACATGGGAGAAAAGGTAGCTTTCACGGTAATCATCTCTTCTCATTTAACTGAGGAACAAGAAGAAGATCTTCTTTTTTTGTTGAAGTACAATAAAAAAGCCATTAGATTGACCATGGCTAACATTAAAGAACTTAGCCCATCAATTATTCAACACCGCATCCATCTGATTGAAGAGGCCAAACAAAAACGTGATCCACAGTGTAGGCTAAACCAATAATATATGAAGCAATTCAAGTAGAAATACTCAAGTTATTAAACAATGAGATCATTTATCCTATATTTGATAGTCAATGAGTTAGCCATGTCCATGTTGTGCCCAAAAAGGCTAATTTTACAGTGGTAAAAAATGAGAAAAAAGAATTAGTGGAAACACGTCTTCCCACGAAGAATCGAGTTTGCATTGATTATAACAAATTGAACTCTACCACTTGTAAAGGCCACTTTCCTCTTCCATTTATTGATCAGATGTTGGAAAGACTAGATGGGTATGAATACTATTGATTCCTGGATAGATATTCTGGGTACAATCAAATCCCTATTGCCCCTGAAGATCAAGAAAAAATCACGTTCACTTGTCTATTTGGGATGTTTGCATACCATAGAATGCCATTTGGATTGTGCAACGCCCCAGCAATGTTTCAACATTGCATGTTTAGCTTGTTCTCAGACATGGTGGAACATTTTTTGGAAATATTCATGAATGATTTCTCAATTTATGGAGATTTTTTTGACCAATGCCTGCATCAATTAGAACCAGCTCTTAAGTGATGCACTGAGAAAAACTTGACACTCAATTAGGAAAAATGTCATTTCATGGTCAAAAGAGGAATCGTTCTAGGGCATGAAATTTCTAGAGCTGGGATAGAGGTTGAAAAGGCAAAAGTAGCAGTGATTACCAAACTCCCTGAGCTGAAGTGCATTAAAGATATCAGATCTTTTCTAGGGCATGCAAGATTCTATGGAATATTCATCAGAGAGTTTAGCAAGATTGCTAGACCGTTGACGAATTTGTTAGCAAAGGATGTGCCCTTCTATTTTAACAATGGATGTCTAAAACCATGGGAGAAATTGAAACAAGAACTTATCTCTGCTCCAATCATTTGGCACCTGATTTGACCAAACCTTTCGAAATCATGTGCGATGCCTCAGGTTTTTCTATCGGCGCTGTTTTTGGGCAACACATTGATAATAGGCAGCATGTGATTTATTATGCGAGTAGAACATTGAATGACGCACAACTCAATTACACTATACCTAAAAAAGAGTTTTTAGCTGTAGTATTTGCGTTAGAAATTTTTCGACAATACCTACTCGGATCCAGAACAACTGTGTTCACGGATCATTCCGCGCTGACGTATCTGATAGCAAAGAAGGACGCTAAAGCAAGACTAATTCGTTGGATGTTTCTTCTACAAGAATTTGACCTCGAAATAAAGGATAATGAAGGCGTGAAAAATGTTGTGGCAGATCATTTGTCCCGTATCCCCAATGCACCTGTTGAAATAACACCAAAAAATTAAGATTTTCCTGACGAGCACATTCTAGCTATGCGTAACGAGTCTTGATAAGCAGATATTGTGAACTATCTTGCTACTGGGCAAATACCTTCTGATTGGTCCAGTCAGGATAGACATCATTTTTTCGCTCAGGTACGTTTTTTCTTTTGGGAAGAACCATATCTCTTCAAATATTGACCTGATCAAATCATAAGAAGGTGTCTTCCTGAGGATGAACATAGGAGCGTGCTGAAGTTTTGCCACGTGCTTGCGTGTGGTAGAAACTTTGGTCCACGCAAGGCTGCTGAAAAAGTCTTGCAGAGTGGGTTCTACTGGCCTACTCTTTTCAAAGACTCTTTTAATTTTTGCAAGCTATGCTAAAACTGCCAAATGACAGGAAGGATTTCTAAATGAGACATGATGCCCTTAAACCCCATTCTTGAAGTAGAGATTTTTGATGTTTGTTGCATCGATTTATGGGGCCATTTCCCATTTCCTTTAACAACCAATACATTTTGATTGCAGTGGACTATGTGTCAAAATGGGTAGTAGCGGTACCAACAAGGACAAATGTCTACAAGGTTGTTGTTAAATTTCTAAAAAAGAATATCATCTCCCACTTCGGTGCCCCCTGTGCAATAATCAGGACAACAGAACTCATTTATGCAATAGGGCTTTTGAAGCCCTAATGTGTAAATATTCAGTATCACACAAATTATCCACGGTGTATCATCTTCAAACTAACAGGCAGGTTGAGGCTACAAATAGACAAATAAAACTCATACTGGAAACAACTGTAGGACAAAGCTGAAAAGATTGGTCCGTAAAATTAATAGATGCATTATAGGCTTACCGTACTGCCTTTAATGCTATTCTCGGTATGTCTCCATATCGAGTAGTATTTGAAAAATCCTGCCATCTGCCAGTTGAACTGGAACACTGTGCTTTGTAGGCAATTAAACAACTCAATTTTGATTTGGACAAAGCCGGTGATCTATGAAAACTACAGATTTCGGAGTTCGAGGAGATACAAAATGAAGCGTATGATAATGCTAAAATCACCAAGAGCAAAACTAAAATCTTTCATAATCGCTCTATACACTGAAAGAATTTTGTCCCAAGATAAAAAGTGCTGCTCTACAATTCTAGGCTTCATCTCTTTGCGCGTAAACTAAAAACCCGATGGTTAGGACCCTTCATGGTACAAATTGTATTTTCACACGATACAGTGGAAATTTCTGATCTGAAGAACGGCCAAGTTTTCAAGGTCAACGGACAAAGACTCAAGTCGTTCTTGGCCACCGAACTTGAGTCAGATATGGACAAGGTCATGGATCTTTATGACTCATTTTATAACTAACCCAGGATTGCATTGTGTTTTTCCTCCTCGTTGTAAATAGATAAATCATTCAAGGGAAATAAAAAGAAAAAATAATAAAATAAAAAATAAAATAGAAAATAGAAAATAAAAATAGAAAAGTAGAAATATATATAAACAAAAATAGAACTAAACCATCAAATAAATCCTAAAATCTCATCTTAGGAATTCCTACCTCTAAGAAAGGGTAAAATAGGAAACTGAATTTTCAGCCTCCTATATAACTCCTCTTCATCTCTCTCTCGTGCCTTAAAACTGAAAGAAACCCTAAGAGAGAGTTGGCGCTGCAACCACTAAAATTTCAACCTCAGATTCTTCAACTGTTGGTCCCGATTTGATATCAATTGTAGGATCTAAAATAAGTCAACACAAATACTAAAACAAAGGATGATTAGCGTTAAAATATAAACTTGTAAGAAAAGGAAATAAATCACAGAAAGTAAATAAAACGCAAACACAAGTGATTTATCTTGGTTCAGTCCTCTTGACCTACATCCAGTCCCCAAGCCACCCGCTTGAGATTTTTGTAACACCCCGCTCCCGGAATACGTACTTAGTTGCGTATTCAGGTTTTTCGATTTGTATTTTCGATTTGCTTCCATGTTTGTTTTGTATTATGAATTCCTTATATGATTGTTTTGTCTTGGATTTGGATTCGTGGATTCGGAGTCAACCTCAGTTTGAACCGAAGGCCCGATCCCAGAGTATTGCTCGGTTTGGACATTTTGGTATTCCGATTTGACCGGTTTCAGTTTTAAACATCGTTTTCCAATATTCTGGATTTTATATGATTTTCTGGAATTTTCTTGAATTAAGTTGTAAATCTTCAAAACCGGTGTCGGCCAGTACCGTTGACCGATTCCCAGATTTTTAATTTACAAACGGTTTGGAATCTCCAGAAGTGTCTTTAGACATTATTTCTTAAAATCATATTTTCTATCTAAATACATTTTCTGGGATTTATCAGATTTTATCAAAACCCGGCCAATCCGGTGTATACCGAGATTGACGGTTAACTTCTGGATTTTTATCTTGAGAATGAGATTGAATCTTTGAAAACTGATTTCACCACAAATCATTTTATAATATTTATGATTTTTGAGAATTTTTGGGAAACTTTCCGAGTTACTTTATTTTTAGACCTTTTCCGGAATTTTTGGTATTTTCCCAGTTACCGAGGAATTGCCCCATGTATTCCACTTTGTCTTTTCCCCATTTTCTCTCTCCTTCCTCTAACGCGGATCTCACCTACCTGGGATTCTGCATTTATTGTGAAGATCCCCCCATTCCGCATTTAATGCACTTCAGATCAAATCCCATCAATTATCATGATTTTCTCTCTCCTCTTTGGAACGCAGCCTTCACATTTTCCCTGAAACGCGGCTTAATCCCTGCGTTTAACCCATTTTGCCCAAACGCAGGAGAGTGTTGCGTTTGTGGGAGAGAAACGCAAGGATGCTTCTTGGTTTCTTTTGTTTTATATGGAATGCATCATTCTTTATCCTCCCCTTCTCTCTCTTCATTAAATGCTTCTCTTCCAAAAAGTCTTCTCCTTGATATTATAATCCTTTCCCATCACTACAACCGGCCAAGTGGCCAAGTGTGATATCATATCCCTCAATTTTACAAAAACCCCCCTCTCCTTTATTCATTTGCACCACTTCACAATCCAACTCCTATAAATACCCCCTCTCCTTCTCTCTCCCTTCATTTTACTTCTTCTTCTTCTTCTTCTTTGCTTCCTGCGGCTTCCAATAGAGGAACCACCGAGAGAGAGCTCCTTCTCTTGCTTCCTTTGTTTACCCAAACTCCATCTTCTCCACAACAACATCCCCATACCACCTTCTTCAACCTCTCTCCATCACTTGTGAAGACCGGCCACTCCTTTAGGATTTTGGCCGCGTTCTTCTCCGGCGGCAAGACTTAGGGCCGGTACCCTCCTTTTGGATTGGGGCCGAATTTCCCTTTGTTGGACGCAGCAAAGATCTTGTTAGGCGGGTTATCTCGCTTTTCTCTTGATCCCCTACTTTATTAGTTATGCGAGTGATCTCGCTTTTCCTCATGATTCCCTACTAGTTATGCGAGTGCTTTTCCTCGCCAAGGACTTGGATAAACTTATATTTTTATCAACAAAAACCATAACTCTTTAATAGCTGTTTATGCTCACTGTTTTACAGTATTAGTCGACTTGCCCAAATCATAAGTCGACTAACCCCTTGAAACGCAGTCTGGTTTCTTGTGACGCAGGCTCCTTTAGTCGACTTGCCCCTCGCGTCTAGTCGACTATCTTTCCTTCTGAGAACGCGGTCCTCTTAGACGCGGACTTGACTAGTCGACTATCCATTTTCCCAGTCGACTAACGCCATCTCCTGAGACGCGCCATTTTCCTGAGACGCGCCATTTCCTGAAACGCGCCATTTTCTTAAGACGCGCCATTTTCCTGAGACGCGCCATTTCCTGAAACGCGCCATTTTCTTGAGACGCGCCATTTCCAAACGCAACTTGACTAGTCGACTTGATCCTCCTCTATAGTCGACTAACTCCCTCCCTAGTCGACTACCATATCTCCCTAGTCGACTAATCTGGACTGTTTGCTGTGGTTAATCACTCCTTGAACATGGACCTCATCCTCGGGACTTGTATCATACATTGTTATTCATGACTTGTCACTGGACAAATATCACCTTCCCTTCTCTCTGTTTGCTTCCTAACGCGGATCCCATGCCCGCGTCTTTGTCCTATTCATTTTGCCGTGACGCAGAGTTTTATCCGCGTCCGCGCTTTCCTCGCGTCCTGACTTGAACGCAGACCTCGCGTTTGAGGCATCTTGCGACGCGAACCCCGCGTCTGCTATCCCGCGTCTGCTATTCCCGCGTCTACCATTCTTGCGACGCGAACCCGCGTCTGCTATTTTCTGCATCTGGTATACTCCTACCTGACACCTACTCAAGTTGCACTACCTGTTCCCGTCAAGTCCTGAATGGAACTAAGTGCCACACGGAACAAAGTGCCACACCACACACCTGGTGGGGGCCACCTCTTGAATCTGTGGGGGCCACCTCTAGAATCCATCTCCTCAGAACAAAGTGCCACACGGAACAAAGTGCCACACCACACACCTGGTGGGGGCCACCTCTTGAATCTGTGGGGGCCACCTCTTGAATCTGTGGGGGCCACCTCCTGTCTAAACCTGATTTCCTGCTATGACCCCTGTCATGATTCCTGTTATGTAATCCTGGATTCCTGATCATGTCCTGCTTACTTGATATATTATTATAATTAGACAACTTGCACCGGTTTGGGGGAAACTGATGGGCCCTGATTAATCATGTTCATGGTGGCACTATCGAGTCACGCGTGGCCACATACTTGAGGGATCACCTGGCGGCCACCAGGGATTCGGTGGGGTGTACTGGCACCCCTACTCCTGATTTTCATGCCGGGTATGCACACGCCCTAGACCTATTTCTATGGGATCTGCGATACTCTATTCCTGTTCGGGCGTCCATAAGTCCCGGTACCTAGCGGTACGTTCCGGCTCAGCACCGGATACTCCTGAACCGTTGTCCCGGGCATGTACGGGGCCCATCCAGAACATGATTCATCGAACTTTAATCAGTTTCCAGATAACTTGCTCTATAAGTTGTAAGTAGAAGTATGTGTAATGGGACGCATACTAAAACCTACAACTTAGACAGCCTAATCATAATAATTCTAATATGATTCCGTCGTATTGTTTTGTAACTCGAGCTGTACAAGTTCAGGTTACGGTGACATGAGGTAAAGGTATATGGATGAGGGTTTCCTTGTTTGGATTATTCCTTCGAGGTACTAATCTCATGGAGCCATAACCTAGACCTGCACAATTGGATTTACTCGTAATCGGTTTTTATTCTGTTTTATCGGTTTTATGTTAACTTAGGAGATAACTAGTATTGCTCTATCCACTTTACTGCTTATCCTGCTATACCATGGATGCCACCTACTACATTCTATTTGTTCCTACATGCTTATGTCTACAACATGATTTTCATGCTTATAATCAAGATTTACTGATACGCATGTGCTTACCTATACTCGCCATTTGGCTTTCGTATTACTACTCGCCTGGGGAGTTTCATCTGACTCCCCTGGATTCTCACGTCCAGGTCCTGGAGCTTGGAGCTAGAGGATTCTTCTTGCTGAGGACCAAGTTTACTTCTGTGGAGCGGTCAGATCAGCTGTAGCTCCAGTCCCATCCTTGCACCTCCTGAATTGCTCGCGATACCTCCAGCTATCTCGTGAGCATCCTTTTGTACTGCTCATATATGTATATTTCTTGTATTCTCGCAATTGTGCCTATCAGGTGATGTAATATTATTATAATATTAGATCACCTCTGGTGATAACTCTGTAATTGGACTCATGTATTGGAATGTATAATGCACCACTTGCTTCCGTACTCTGATTCTTGCCTGTACTGATGCTTAGCGTATATACGTGAAGGTACTTCTGACTTGCGTATATACGTTGCAGTAACGTCCCCGTACCCGCGGGATCGGGGCGTTACATGTTGGTATCAGAGCCTAGGCTCTTACTTCCTCAGTACGTCCAGATGGCAAATTATTGGTAAAGAAATTTGCAACTGGAATGCATGAGTCTTGGTTATACATTCCAACTACAAGTGCAGAGTTATCTTTTCTTTCTTCTGATCCATTCCTTGTGTCCTGAGACCCATCAATCTTTTACCTTCCAGCTCCTTCTTGTCACCCTTTTTACCAACTCAAATATGGAAAGACGGGGAACACGCAATGGTCCTAGTACCTCTCAAGATGGACCCAACAGAGACAGTGATGGTATGATAAGAATACTTCAAGGGATGATTGATTGAGAATTTTGTAATTGAAATAAAGGTTCAGAATTCTTCTCAATGCGAATCCGCTGTAGCAAGGGCTCAAGCGGGTCGTGATCCTCAGGGAAGGATGCGATGCAAGCTTTTCGGCCGACTCCCTTGTATGCTTCAAGTAAGAAGAAAAAGATTAGATTTGTGATGAATATAAGAGATTAAAAACGTGGTTTTGCTGATCTTCTACCACAACCCTATTGCAAGTCAAGGCTATTGATCATCATATTGGAATATATGAATTTCATCCTAGGTATTTTAGAAGATATGCAAGCAAGAGAAAAAGGCTGTAGAATCTAATTAGCGACACTTCTAAAAATAAAACACATATTCATCCGAACATCTAAGCACAACGTAAGAGAAGATGTATCTTGAAATTACGTTGTCAAAGTCCTTAAGCATGAATGTGAAAAATTAAAAGGTGTGACTTTAGATTAGAAAACTACTCTTCATTTTAATCTTCAAGCAAGTTCTTTAAACCTAGGGTTTCTAAAAGTTCATCAATCCGATCAAAGCTCGACTACTCTAGGGTTGCTTTAAGAATTCAGCAAACCACTAGAGGGAATTAGTTCTTCATCATCTTTTTTTTTATCTTTTCAATATTTATTTTTTTTTTTATTTTTATTTAATGAGAAAGATTGCAAAATAAAGAAAAACGAAAACAAGAAGAGATCAAAGATTAAAAACACGGAGAGATCACAAAGTAAATGCAAAATTAAATAACAGAAAATTGACTAGAAAAAAGGTAACCTTTATTCGATGAACTGGTCCCAAATACAAGCTCCTTCTTCCACAATTCGCATGAAATAAAAATTACAACTTTAATAAAAGTGGCTAAAGAAAACCCTAATCGTCTCTGCATGCCCCTCCCTGTTGCGACTGCATGGATATTTATAGTGCAGAATGTAGAGGAGTCCCGGATAGAAGTGCCAACGGAAACTGGTACCCATATCTATCCAAACTGCCGCGGATGCGCGGCTTTTGCCGCGCCTCCGCGGCAGTTTAGTGGCTTCTGGCCACGCGCTTTGGCGCGTGGCCTCTCCTGGTCCGTCCATGTGGGCTTCTGCTTTTAGAAGTGTGATCCTGGCCTTTTAATCTAGATTTTCGAGATAACTTGGTAATCAAGTTACCCTTAATCCAGATTTCTTCAAATCTTCTCTCCACGAAATTCCTCTTTATCTTGGCTTTTTATCCTTATCCCGCAGGTGTTTAGGGTTTGATAGAAGTCTATCCAACCCTAATTTCTGATATTTGCAACTTTTAGCCCTTGTATTTGCATTTTGAATCTTTGTATTTGCGCTTCTTCACCTGGGCTTTAAACATGGGCTTGGATCTGGGCTTTTGGGCTCTTTTAGCTTTATTCTTTATTAAATTGATAATTTGAGGCCTGCACATATTAAATAAAGAAATATTAATAATTGTGCATTATAATATGAATAAATGTGCAAATGCGATGGTATATATGATGACAATTATGCATTTTTCACTACCTATCACACCCCCACACTTATCTTTTTGCTCGTCCTCGAGTAAAAATCAAAAAGAAAGAGAAAAATTTAACCTAGCTAACTCACTTTCGTAGGAATCACGGTTGCACTTAGCATGTGCAACAAGCCGTTAAACCCCTAGGTTACCCTAGAGGATGAGTGTTGTCTCGTGAGGGTTTTCAGCGGATTACACCCACAAAATCCATAAAAAGGAAAATATTTGAATTATATTTGAAGAGACTAAGTAGTCTATAAGTTTTAGGATTATCATTTTATTCATTCTTCAAACCTGGTCTTTATAAAGTTAATTGTTATTCATTTTAGGTAAGGATTAAAATTGAATTTCTAATATAGTCTTTTTCGTTACCAAAAGTCATACGCACCCGTGTGAATCTAGGAATTCCTTAACTTGGACTCTCATGCCTCATTATTATTTTTATAACATCATCTAATTTTCTTTCGTGTAAGTATCAAGGCTTCTTGAGGCCCTCATACCTAACTAATTGACTATTAGATGTGTTAATATATATATATATATATATTTTTTTTTGGTATGTATAACTCATCTAATTTTCTTTCGTATAAGTATCAAGGCTTCTTGAGGCCCTCATACCTAACTAATTGATTATTAGATGTGTTAATACATATATTATATTTCTTAGTCTTCTTAGGCTTTCTAATCCACCCATGTAACGAACTTAAAGTCGATGACTCCCAAACCGGTTGGCTTTAGGGCACCAGGTGAGAAAACACCCCGCGGACTCAAATTCGAGTGAACTAGGCCCCAAAACTAAGGACTTTATTTTATTTACTCACTTTTAGGCATGAATACTTATGCTTCTTGAGGCACATGTATCAGCTTAATTGGTGATTTTTTTTTCTTTTTTTTTTTTTTTTTATATATGAGGCACAAGGTCTTTGTCTTAGAATCCTAGATATGCATTTGGTATGCATATTTCATTAAGGTAAAAATCAAGACTAATTATTTATTCAATTTCTCTCCTATACCTAAAAATTAAACAATTTATTTATTTTGACCAAGTTTTTAGAAATCCTAATCATGATTTTCCTAATCCTTAAAACTAACTTAGATTTCTTTCAAAAAATAAGTCAAAATATTTCCTTTTTATAACATTTTTTTTTAATATTTATTAGCAATTTTTTTTTTTAAATGTTAAAAAAAATTTTTTTTTTTTGTTTTTTTTTTAAAATGTTAGAACAAATAAAGAGAAAGATATTTTTTTTTTTTTTTAATCTTTTCTATGTTAGTAAACCCTCCCCCACACTTATCTCATGCATTGTCCTCAATGTATGAAATGCATGAATGCATGAAGAAAAATGTAAAGAGAGGCAAAGAATAATAGTATACCATAATATGTACAACACATGTATCACTCTCACCTAGAGCTGCTTAGGATTCATCCCTCTAGCTCGTTTCCCATCATTCCAATGGGTTCTCTTTATAAGGCACAATGGGGAGACCAACATTTTTGTTTTAACTTTCTCTCCCCCAGTTTCATCTTCTTTAGGTTCTTCCTCATCATATGTCCACCTCCATTATTCAAAAATTCATCACACCTTTCAGTTGGAACTTCCTTTCCGAGAAATTCTAGCTCAGTTCCGTACATCTCCTCAAAACTTAAATCAACACTTTTTCCTAGAAGTGAATAATTAACCAACATCTCCTTAATCGGTGTATCTAAACATAGGAGTTCTTCTTCAAAGAGACTTTCGAAAGTTAAGTCAATCGGAGTTTCTTGAACTATATTCTCATGCGATATTTCAGTGCTTGGCTCTTTGAAGATACTTAGATCAAATCTTCATTTTTTAAATGGAACTTTAAAATTATAATCCTCAACATGTGTCATCTTATCACTAAAATCGCACTTATCCTCAAATAACTTGTCAAGAAATAGAGACTCATTTTCACTTTCTTTTTCACAAATGTTCTCGATGAAGTTCACCTCAAATGTTTGGTCTTTAATCTTACGAGATTGGTTTTCCAGGTTGAAGACATTGACCTCTTTAGTCATGTTTCCAAAAGTCAACCTCATGGATCCATTCCTACAATTTATGATCGCATTTGCAGTTGCAAGGAACGGACGCCCTAGGATAACGGGAGTTTGAGACCGAAGAGTGGATACAGGTTCGGTCTCCAGAACAACAAAATCTACTGGGTAGATAAACTCCCCAACTTGGACGAGCACATCGGTAATTTCTCCTTTGGGAGTTTTTATGGATCGGTCAGCCAATTGGATTGTAACCTTAGTCGGACTAAGTTCGCCCAACCCAAGTTGTTGGTAAACTGAGAAGGGGAGTAAGTTGATACTTGCTCCCAAATCAAGAAGTGCATGCTTAATTGCAGTTTGACCTATTGTGCAAGAGATGGTGGGGCAACCAGGGTCCTTATACTTGACAGGGATCTGGTTAGACAATAGCTCACTAATGTTAGTGGCTAGAAAAACCTTCTTGGGCACATTAGTCTTTCTCTTCTTTGTGCACATGTCCTTAATAAACTTGGCATACTTAGGGACTTGTTGAATTGCATCAAGAAGAGGTATATTGATCTTGACTTGATTAAAAATCTCTCGTACCTTATCCATTTGTGCACATTGCTTATCTTTAAGCCTATTTGGGTAGGGTGCGATGGGCTTGTGCATATCTTCGGCTGACTTGTCTTTTTTCGTGTTGTTGGCATTAAGTTGGGATGGAGTGGGATCAGGCAAGCTGAATGCTTGTTTAGAACTTGATGGTGTTGATACTTGGTTATCAACTTGTTTTCCCGACCGCAATGTATGAATCGCATTGCACTGACTCATATGATTCTCTTCAGCCAAGTGAGCTTGACTAGAGTTCCTAGGGTTTGGGAATGGTTGACTAGGTACAGTACCCTTTTGCCTTTCTTGCTGATTCATTTGCATCTCTATCCTAGTCAAGACTTGAGCCAGCGTGTCATTGCTTTTAACGATAGTGTCCACCTTTCTTTCCAGATTGGAGAGCCTTGTTTCCATTTGTGAATATTGGAAAGAGGGTGGAGGATTTTGATAGGGCGGATTTTGGAAATTGTTGGAGAATTTGGGCCTAGTTTGATCATTGTTACTTTGGCCCCATGACAAATTGGGATGGTTTCTCCAACCGGGATTGTAGGTGGGCGAATATGGATTGTTGGCGGGCAGATTGTTGGCGGGCCTTGTGAAGGCCGCACTCATATGTTCAGGCAGACTTTGGTGCGCGATGAAGACAGGACATTCCTCGAACACATGGTTCCTATCTTGACAATAAGTACAGCCTGCCAAAGATGTTGGGCTGACTTGGTTCACAGAGACTGGCTCCTTAGTTTCAAGAGCCTCTAGTCTACGCATAACAGCAGCTAACTTAGCATCTTGTGCTATGTTGGCCTCAATGGAATGAATACCTCCTTTTGAAGAAGTGGGGTCATTAGTCCTAGATTTCTCAGGAGTAGGGTCCCACTGGATGGCTTTTTCAGCTAAGTCCTCAAACAATGACCATCCTTCATTTTCATTCTTTTCCAGAAATCCTCCTTGACACATGGATTCTAACAATGTCTTAGTAGAATAATCTAATCCATCATATATGACTTGGCAAAGTCGCCATTTCTCTATCCCATGATGGGGACATTGGGCAAGGAGGTCCTTAAAACGTTCGAATTATTTCCAAAAGGGCTCATTGGCTGTTTGCTTAAACTGTAGGATATTCTTCCTAATCAATGCAGTCTTGTGAACGGGATAAAATTTCTTTAAGAAGGCCTTGACGAAACTGTCCCAAGTGTCTATAGAACCAACCTCTAGACTGTAGAGCCATTTCTTTGCTAAATCTTTCAACGCAAAGGGGACAAACCTAAGCTTAATGGCATCTTTTCCCAACTTAGGCATATTTATCATTAAACATACTTCCTCAAATTCTGATAAGAAGAAGTATGCATCCTCTGATTCAAGTCCATGGAACTTGGGAAGGGTGCTGATATATTGTAGCTTAAGCTCAAATGGGTCAGCACCTTCATTACTTAGCTTGATGCAAGAAGGAATAGAGGTTCTAAGAGGATAGAACCTATCTTGGAGAGATGGCGGTTGAGCCATGTGTGGGTTGGGCTTGAGCTCGGGTGGTGAACTAGTTCTAGTTAGCCTGGATGTGAGTGGGTCTCTCGACCAAGCGGTCATGCACAATCAGCAAACAAGTTCACCCAATCAATCAAAAAGAAAAAGAAAAACAAACAAAAATCCTATTCTAGGGTTATCCTTGACCTAGACGACTCCTAACTTTAGACTGTCCTTAGGAGGTCTATTGTCGACGTCAACCACGAGCTAATCGGCCAGTTCAGGGCAAGACCGGTGGGAGGTTTTCCGTCAGAGACGTTCCTTAATTAAATAACCACCGTTCTTCGGGCTTTCGGCCCTCAATCCCTTCGCTAGACACCGATTTGGCAAGGGTTAATTTCGAACAACTTTCCTTCTTCGGTCAATCTCCTATTGAGTCCGAGTTACCTTAGGGCCAACGTCTAGTCAAGTTTTAATTAGGGTTAGGGTTGTGAGTGTGACTGGTATGATTTGTGGGCCAAGGAAGGGTGATGAAATCCCCACCTTATCTTTGTTATGGGTTATGCCCTTAAAATGGATTAGTGTACGTGTAAAGCGGTAGAAAAGTAATCACTCAAGAAAGCGGTAAACAACCAAGAGTGCTTCCTAATCTATATGCTTATGCAAACGTACCTTGTCGCCAGCACTCTTCAACAGAATTAAAGAATAAAAATAGACACGTGCCCTAAAATGCAAGAGTCTAAAAAAATATTTTTTATTTTTTTTCAACAAATAGGTTAATGTTAATTATTAACAGTTGCAGAGTGATCACAGAGAGGAAATAACACAGCAGAAAATATTTGTTTGCACTGCAGAGCAACCTGCAGAAAAATGAATTAGTAGTGAGCTACAATTGCCGCGGATTCGCGGCTTTTGCCGCGGATTCGCGGCAAACTTGTAGGTCCAAGTGCTCTGCCTTCGAGGGCAGAGGCACTGGATAGCAATATGTGTCTTCTGCTGCTCTGTTTCTGCTTTCTGTTCTCTGTACCTGCAACAGAAAAGAAAGAATGATTAGAACAAAGAAATCGTGCCGTTCCTTCCCCGGCAACGGCGCCAAAATTTGATTGAGAATTTTGTAATTGAAATAAAGGTTCAGAATTCTTCTCAATGCGAATCCGCTGTAGCAAGGGCTCAAGCGGGTCGTGATCCTCAGGGAAGGATGCGATGCAAGCTTTTCGGCCGACTCCCTTGTATGCTTCAAGTAAGAAGAAAAAGATTAGATTTGTGATGAATATAAGAGATTAAAAACGTGGTTTTGCTGATCTTCTACCACAACCCTATTGCAAGTCAAGGCTATTGATCATCATATTGGAATATATGAATTTCATCCTAGGTATTTTAGAAGATATGCAAGCAAGAGAAAAAGGCTGTAGAATCTAATTAGCGACACTTCTAAAAATAAAACACATATTCATCCGAACATCTAAGCACAACGTAAGAGAAGATGTATCTTGAAATTACGTTGTCAAAGTCCTTAAGCATGAAATGTGAAAAATTAAAAGGTGTGACTTTAGATTAGAAAACTACTCTTCATTTTAATCTTCAAGCAAGTTCTTTAAACCTAGGGTTTCTAAAAGTTCATCAATCCGATCAAAGCTCGACTACTCTAGGGTTGCTTTAAGAATTCAGCAAACCACTAGAGGGAATTAGTTCTTCATCATCTTTTTTTTTATCTTTTCAATATTTATTTATTTTTTTTATTTTTATTTAATGAGAAAGATTGCAAAATAAAGAAAAACGAAAACAAGAAGAGATCAAAGATTAAAAACACGGAGAGATCACAAAGTAAATGCAAAATTAAATAACAGAAAATTGACTAGAAAAAAGGTAACCTTTATTCGATGAACTGGTCCCAAATACAAGCTCCTTCTTCCACAATTCGCATGAAATAAAAATTACAACTTTAATAAAAGTGGCTAAAGAAAACCCTAATCGTCTCTGCATGCCCCTCCCTGTTGCGACTGCATGGATATTTATAGTGCAGAATGTAGAGGAGTCCCGGATAGAAGTGCCAACGGAAACTGGTACCCATATCTATCCAAACTGCCGCGGATGCGCGGCTTTTGCCGCGCCTCCGCAGCAGTTTAGTGGCTTCTGGCCACGCGCTTTGGCGCGTGGCCTCTCCTGGTCCGTCCATGTGGGCTTCTGCTTTTAGAAGTGTGATCCTGGCCTTTTAATCTAGATTTTCGAGATAACTTGGTAATCAAGTTACCCTTAATCCAGATTTCTTCAAATCTTCTCTCCACGAAATTCCTCTTTATCTTGGCTTTTTATCCTTATCCCGCAGGTGTTTAGGGTTTGATAGAAGTCTATCCAACCCTAATTTCTGATATTTGCAACTTTTATCCCTTGTATTTGCATTTTGAATCTTTGTATTTGCGCTTCTTCACCTGGGCTTCAAACATGGGCTTGGATCTGGGCTTTTGGGCTCTTTTAGCTTTATTCTTTATTAAATTGATAATTTGAGGCCTGCACATATTAAATAAAGAAATATTAATAATTGTGCATTATAATATGAATAAATGTGCAAATGCGATGGTATATATGATGACAATTATGCATTTTTCACTACCTATCAATGATGCAGAGTCAACAACAGCAGACAGAGCTTCTGCGTCAAGGACTGTTGGTTGCACCCCGAGAACAGAGGCCAGGCAATGTGTCAGATTTCAGGAGATTACAGCCGGCAGTCTTTTCGGGAACGGAGAAGCCTCTGGATGCAGAACAGTGGCTGATAGACACAACAGATCTCTGAAGGCGGCCCGAGTTCCTGATGAGAACCAAGTGGAAGTGGCCAAGATACAGCTAAGAGATGTGGCCAGAACCTGGTGGTTAGCAGAAGAAGCAACACTGGAGAAACCCATTACATGGGATCAATTCTCAAAGGGTTTCTACGAGAGATTCTTCCCGGCAACAGCTCAGAAAGAAATGGAAGAACAATTCATCCGGCTACAGCAGCGCAACCGGTCAGTGGATGAATATGCTGCTGAATTCTTGAGGCTTAGCAGGTTTGCTCCCTACATGGTGACAGATGAAGAAAAGAGGGCGAGCAGGTTTCAACAAGGGCTGAAGATGGATGTGCAGATGTTCCTTATTCCTCAACAGCTGAAGACGTACTCTCAGGTTCTCTCCATTGCCCGTGAAGTAGAAAGGGGACTGGAGAAGAAGAATGAGAACCAGGTGCAGAACAAGTCAGTGAAGAGGCCTTTTCAGTTGATAAGTGAGGAAGATACAGCTAGGACAACCCATGGTCCAGTGATTAAGCGACCATTCCAACCTCCCCAGCAGTAGATGATATGCGGGTACTGCCGGAAGCCCGGACACATCCAACGCAATTGCCGAAGAGCTAATAGGCTATGCTTGGTATGTGGATCTGGAAATCACTCTATAGGTGATTGTCTATTCAAGAGGAATTACCCAATACCACCAGCAATTCCAGCACGAGCAGCACCCCCGGCACTTCCAGCTCCACCACTGAGAAGGAACCCAGAACCCGTGGACCGAAGAGCTCCATTTCCGCCTCAGCAACATGATCACCCACAGAGAGGAGCAAGACCCAGAGCAGATTTTGGCAGGGGCCAAGTTCACAACATGGCAGCAGAGGTATCAGATGAAGCAGCAGCAGAGTATGAAGCTCAGTACTGGAGCAGGAACCTTGAGGAAGTCACTGTGACAGCACCCCCTGACCTTTTGTATTTTGAGTTGGTAATCCTTCGTGGATATTCCTCCTTATCCTGTTCTCATTGTCCATCCTGGTCCTTCCTGTGTTCATCTTAATCCTGTTTTGGTTTTATGAAGCCTTTGTTTCCACCCTTGTCCTCCTTGTGTTCAATTTGCCCCTTATCGAAATTGCGAGGACGCAATTTTTTGTAAGGTGGATGGATTGTAACACCCCGCTCCCGGAATACGTACTTAGTTGCGTATTCAGGTTTTTCAATTTGTATTTTTCGATTTGCTTCCATGTTTGTTTTGTATTATGAATTCCTTATATGATTGTTTTGTCTTGGATTTGGATTCGTGGATTCGGAGTCAACCTCAGTTTGAACCGAAGGCCCGATCCCAGAGTATTGCTCAGTTTGGACATTTTGGTATTCCGATTTGACCGGTTTCAGTTTTAAACATCGTTTTCCAATATTCTGGATTTTATATGATTTTCTGGAATTTTTCTGAATTAAGTTGTAAATCTTCAAAACCGGTGTCGGTCAGTACCGTTGACCGATTCCCAGATTTTTAATTTACAAACGGTTTAGAATCTCCAGAAGTGTCTTTAGACATTATTTCTTAAAATCATATTTTCTATCTAAATACATTTTCTGGGATTTATCAGATTTTATCAAAACCCGGCCAATCCGGTGTATACCGAGATTGACGGTTAACTTCTGGATTTTTATCTTGAAAATGAGATTGAATCTTTGAAAACCGATTTCACCAGAAATCATTTTATAATATTTATGATTTTTAAGAATTTTTGGGAAACTTTCCGAGTTACTTTATTTTTGGACCTTTTCCGAAATTTTTGGTATTTTCCCAGTTACCGAGGAATTGCCCCATGTATTCCACTTTGTCTTTTCCCCATTTTCTCTCTCCTTCCTCTAACGCGGATCTCACCTACCTGGGATTCTGCATTTATTGTGAAGATCCCCCCATTCCGCATTTAATGCACTTCAGATCAAATCCCATCAATTATCATGATTTTCACTCTCCTCTTTGGAACGCAGCCTTCACATTTTCCCTGAAACACGGTTTAATCCCTGCGTTTAACCCATTTTGCCCAAACGCAGGAGAGTGTTGCGTTTGTGGGAGAGAAACGCAAGGATGCTTCTTGTTTCTTTTGTTTTATATGGAATGCATCATTCTTTTATCCTCCCCTTCTCTCTCTTCATTAATGCTTCTCTTCCAAAAAGTCTTCTCCTTGATATTATAATCCTTTCCCATCACTACAACCGGCCAAGTGGCCAAGTGTGATATCATATCCCTCAATTTTACAAAAACCCCCTCTCCTTTATTCATTTGCACCACTTCACAATCCAACTCCTATAAATACCCCCTCTCCTTCTCTCTCCCTTCATTTTACTTCTTCTTCTTCTTCTTCTTTGCTTCCTGCGGCTTCCAATAGAGGAACCACCGAGAGAGAGCTCCTTCTCTTGCTTCCTTTGTTTACCCAAACTCCATCTTCTCCACAACAACATCCCCATACCACCTTCTTCAACCTCTCTCCATCACTTGTGAAGACCGGCCACTCCTTTAGGATTTTGGCCGCGTTCTTCTCCGGCGGCAAGACTTAGGGCCGGTACCCTCCTTTTGGATTGGGGCCGAATTTCCCTTTGTTGGACGCAGCAAAGATCTTGTTAGGCGGGTTATCTCGCTTTCTCTTGATCCCCTACTTTATTAGTTATGCGAGTGATCTCGCTTTTCCTCATGATTCCCTACTGGTTATGCGAGTGCTTTTCCTCGCCAAGGACTTGGATAAACTTATATTTTTATCAACAAAAACCATAACTCTTTAATAGCTGTTTATGCTCACTGTTTTACAGTATTAGTCGACTTGCCCAAATCATAAGTCGACTAACCCCTTGAAACGCAGTCTGGTTCCTTGTGACGCAGGCTCCTTTAGTCGACTTGCCCCTCGCGTCTAGTCGACTAACGCCATCTCCTGAGACGCGCCATTTTCCTGAGACGCGCCATTTCCTGAAACGCGCCATTTTCTTGAGACGCGCCATTTTCCTGAGACGCGCCATTTCCTGAAACGCGCCATTTTCTTGAGACGCGCCATTTCCAAACGCAACTTGACTAGTCGACTTGATCCTCCTCTATAGTCGACTAACTCCCTCCCTAGTCGACTACCATATCTCCCTAGTCGACTAATCTGGACTGTTTGCTGTGGTTAATCACTCCTTGAACATGGACCTCATCCTCGGGACTTGTATCATACATTGTTATTCATGACTTGTCACTGGACAAATATCACCTTCCCTTCTCTCTGTTTGCTTCCTAACGCGGATCCCATGCCCGCGTCTTTGTCCTATTCATTTTGCCGTGACGCAGAGTTTTATCCGCGTCCGCGCTTTCCTCGCGTCCTGACTTGAACGCAGACCTCGCGTTTGAGGCATCTTGCGACGCGAACCCCGCGTCTGCTATCCCGCGTCTGCTATCCCGCGTCTGCTATTCCCGCGTCTGCTATTCTTGCGACGCGAACCCGCGTCTGCTATTTCCTGCATCTGGTATACTCCTACCTGACACCTACTCAAGTTGCACTACCTGTTCCCGTCAAGTCCTGAATGGAACAAAGTGCCACACGGAACAAAGTGCCACACCACACACCTGGTGGGGGCCACATCTTGAATCTGTGGGGGCCACCTCTAGAATCCATCTCCTCAGAACAAAGTGCCACACGGAACAAAGTGCCACACCACACATATGGTGGGGGCCACCTCTTGAATCTGTGGGGGCCACCTCTTGAATCTGTGGGGGCCACCTCCTGTCTAAACCTGATTTCCTGCTATGACCCCTGTCATGATTCCTGTTATGTAATCCTGGATTCCTGATCATGTCCTGCTTACTTGATATATTATTATAATTAGACAACTTGCACCGGTTTGGGGGAAACTGATGGGCCCTGATTAATCATGTTCATGGTGGCACTATCGAGTCACGCGTGGCCACATACTTGAGGGATCACCTGGCGGCCACCAGGGATTCCGTGGGGTGTACTGGCACCCCTACTCCTGATTTTCATGCCGGGTATGCACACGCCCTAGACCTATTTCTATGGGATCTGCGATACTCTATTCCTGTTCGGGTGTCCATAAGTCCCGGTACCTAGCGGTACGTTCCGGCTCAGCACCGGATACTCCTGAACCGTTGTCCCGGGCATGTACGGGGCCCATCCAGAACATGATTCATCGAACTTTAATCAGTTTCCAGATAACTTGCTCTATAAGTTGTAAGTAGAAGTATGTGTAATGGGACGCATACTAAAACCTACAACTTAGACAGCCTAATCATAATAATTCTAATATGATTCCGTCGTATTGTTTTGTAACTCGAGCTGTACAAGTTCAGGTTACGGTGACATGAGGTAAAGGTATATGGATGAGGGTTTCCTTGTTTGGATTATTCCTTCGAGGTACTAATCTCATGGAGCCATAACCTAGACCTGCACAATTGGATTTACTCGTAATCGGTTTTTATTCTGTTTTATCGGTTTTATGTTAACTTAGGAGATAACTAGTATTGCTCTATCCACTTTACTGCTTATCCTGCTATACCATGGATGCCACCTACTACATTCTATTTGTTCCTACATGCTTATGTCTACAACATGATTTTCATGCTTATAATCAAGATTTACTGATACGCATGTGCTTACCTATACTCGCCATTTGGCTTTCGTATTACTACTCGCCTGGGGAGTTTCATCTGACTCCCCTGGATTCTCACGTCCAGGTCCTGGAGCTTGGAGCTAGAGGATTCTTCTTGCTGAGGACCAAGTTTACTTCTGTGGAGCGGTCAGATCAGCTGTAGCTCCAGTCCCATCCTTGCACCTCCTGAATTGCTCGCGATACCTCCAGCTATCTCGTGAGCATCCTTTTGTACTGCTCATATATGTATATTTCTTGTATTCTCGCAATTGCGCCTATCAGGTGATGTAATATTATTATAATATTAGATCACCTCTGGTGATAACTCTGTAATTGGACTCATGTATTGGAATGTATAATGCACCACTTGCTTCCGTACTCTGATTCTTGCCTGTACTGATGCTTAGCGTATATACGTGAAGGTACTTCTGACTTGCGTATATACGTTGCAGTAACGTCCCCGTACCCGCGGGATCGGGGCGTTACAATTTTCCTTAAACCTTTGATTTTGTACACCCAATATCAATACCTTGTATACCACTTGACAAATCCCCTTTTCCAAATATATACAACTCTTCTTACAAACAAAGAAGACGACAATACCTTGTACAAGCTCTCTTCAACCCAAAGACGCTCTTGTACAATCTTTCTCTTTGAGTGACTACAAACAATCCTATAAGCCTTGAATCTGTATGTGAACGTGAACAAGGACTCCTTATAGGTTGACTCTCAGAAATCTTCACTAAAGGATTAGAATTTGAGTAAAGAAATGAAAGTGGAAACAGTTTTCTTAAAAACAAATTTTTGAACAGAGTTTTTAGGCAGAAAACTATTGATATGAATTGGTGTATTTAGCCTAGGACAACATCCCTATTTATAGCTAAAATCTATGGTCAGTTAGGGCAGTTATCAGGACAAATTTTAGTATTAAAACGTTGGATAAAACACCAGAAATCAGAAACTGTCTAACAGTCAAAAACTGCCATTAGTCGACTAGGGGTTGGGGGTTAGTCGACTAAACTATCGATTTTTGCCTATACTAGTCAACTTATAAAGGGGGCGAGTCGACTATAGAATGGCTGATACAAAAGACATATTTCTGGAAACTGAATTAGTGACTAGCAGAAGGTATAAGTCGACTAGGCCATATATTAGTCGACTATAAAGACTTATAAGTCGACTAATAATGCATATAGATCAGAAACAGAAAGTTGGTATGCATCTAGAAACAAACCTAAGTCGACTATAGTTAAGGGTTAGTCGGCTATAGTTGGTATAAGTTGACTATACTTGGTAATAAGTCGACTAATAGACTTAAGATGTGTGTGTATGTTCAAGACTTTTAACATTCTAATAAACATTACAATACACATCCATAGCCATTGTCCTTGGAAAGTCTTGAGCATGTAGAACTCTTGTATACACTTGTGAGATAGAGCTCCAATGAAATGGCTTCACAAATGTATCATTAGAATCAAGTTCCAACATTCTCCGCCTTTTTGATGATGACACTTTGTGTGCATGACAAAACTCCCCCTGCAGAGAATATGTTATTTGTTCTCCCCCTGTGTAGAACAGGTTATAACAAATATAGAAAAACATGTGTTCTCCCCCTGCAAAAAATATATCACAACATATATATATACATATGATAAATGTTTGAAATATTTTTCTATTCAAACTTTTATATGGTACCTGAAAGATAAACATTAAAATGGTACAAATCATTTATAAGATTAAAGCATTAACCTTTAGGAATCTAAACCCAATTTGAATTTGGTTTCCATCTATTGGTATACATATAATTTCATGAATTACATATAGAATGCATTTATGATGCAATATAAGTATTTTTATCAACAATGCTTAAGTTTTTAGGAATCCATATGAAATTATTCTTAATTCTTTTTGAAATAATATCAGTATTTCTTTTCACAAAAGAATTATATGGATTATCATTCTTTTTACAAACATGTATAGATTTTTCACTTTGATTTAAGAATCTAGTACCATAATGATTATGTGACATCTTTTGATATGATAACAAATCATTTAAGTTTTCTTTTCCTTCATTATATTTAGTCACATTTTTCAAAATCTCTTCATACTTTATTTTGAAACTTGATATGTCTTTATTTAAAACATTAATTCTTTTATTTAAAGACAAAGTTTCCTTTTTAAGCATAACATTTTCTTTTATAAAATTCTCACTATCCTTTTTCAATGATGATATCACTTTTTCAAAATCATCTTTTTGAGATTTTATAGAAGAAATTTGAGAAACATAATATGAATTTTCTATGAAAAGTTTTTCATTTTCCTTTGACAAAACTTTATTCTTTATCTTTTTGTAATACCCCGTTTCCGGAATACGTACTTAGTTGCGTATTCAGCTTTTCGATCGTATTTTTCGATTTACTTCCCGTATTTGACCGATTTTAATTTCAAATATCATTTTCTAAAATATTAGATTTTATGAGAATTTCTGGAATTTTCTAGAATTTAAATGAATTTCTTCAAACCGGTGTCGACCAGTGCCGCTGATCGATTCCCGAATTTTTATCTTACAAACTGTTTAGAAATTCTAGAAGATTCTTTAGACATTTCTGCTTAGAATAATATTCCTTACTTAAATACTTTTTCTGAAGATTTTACGAATTTATGGATATCCCACCGGAGTCGGCAGAAGACTGATTCCAGTATTTTTATTTCACAAACAGTTAGGAATTTCTAGAAAGTCCTTTAGGCATTATCTCTTAGAATCATATTTTCTACCTGCATTCTTTTTCTGAGCATTTTATGATTTTATGAAAATTCTTTCGGAGTCGGTAGGTAACTGATTCCGGGATTTTTAGCTTTAAAACTATACAGTATTTCTTCAAACGGATTTCACTATGAGTCTTCATATAATATTATTGATTTTTGGTGAAAATTGCGAGTCGTTCCGAGATACTTGAATTTCGGACGATTTCGGTATTTTCCGAAATGTTTTCCCGCATACTCGACTTTAACTCGAGAATTTGTGTTTCTGATATTTTCATTTTTGGAGACCAAGAAAATATCTTCATTTATCAATTCTTTTCTTTTTTCCCTTTTCCCTTTTCCCTATTTTCCTTTCCTTCCTTCACAACCACAAGAATTCCATTTTTCCAAATTTCCATTTTCTTCCAAAATTCCATCTCCACACATTCTCACCAACCCCCCTCATTTAATACATCTCTCTCTCTTTCTCATGGCCGGCCACCATTGGCCAAGGGAGACACCTCATCTCCCCTATTATGCACAAAACCCCTCTCAATTTCTTTATTTGCATTCCCTTTACAAAAATCAAACCCTATAAAATCCTTTCCTTTACAATCCCTTTCTCTTTTCTTCACTTCAACAAAATTCTCACCTTCACAAAATCCTTCTCCATCTCCAACTCAAACCCTAACTCCCAAACAACACCAAAGTCTTCATCTCCATCTCAAGCAACTACCACTTCGTTGGATTGGGATCGTCCGCAAGATCGTCGAGGATCACTTCGGCGCTTTTCGTCAATCTCGAACTCTTCGGAACTCGTAAAAGTTCAAATCGACCGTTCGAGGTGAGTATAATTACTCACCAAGACTTGCAATCTTCCTTGTATATTTGTGTTGACAAATCATGTCCCCTTAAGTCATCAAAATCATATTTTTAGCTATCAAAAATAATCACCACAAAAATCTGATTTTTGACCTAACAGCAGCATTTTTCAGAACTTCGGTCGACCGGCCCAAGGGGGGCAGTCGACCGATGTGCACAAACGTGCACAGTTTTGAGTAGGCGGTCGACCGGTTCACCAACCAGTCGACCGGTAGAAAACCTGGAGCTCACGGCCCTGTATCGGTCGACCGGCAGTCAACCGACAGGCGACCGGTAGTTATATCTCCGGTCGACCGGCAGTCGACCGGAAGTCGACCGACCAAACCTGGAGCTCACGCATTTTGTCCGGTCGACCGGCAGTCGACCGGCAGTCGACCGTTAACCTGTTTTTGGGCAAAAATTGTTGTTTCTTTTATGAATTGGATTTTACCCTTGCTTCACATATGATATACTATTCTTGTTCATGCTCTATGATTTGTACTACATGACATGTTACTTGATGGACCTCATGACTTGTTACTTCTTGACTCGTTATCATATATTCTCATTTTAGGACTTGTTAAATATGAAATATCTCCATCTCTTCATGCTATCACTTAAACACCAAGCATGATACACTCGACTATTTTATAAAATGGACCAACTTACACATGGGACGGGGGAAATATGCGGATATCGGTATGTGTTCGTGTTTACAGTGGTATTAGGTTAATTGTACAATTATATTCCGGTCTGACCTGAGGGCCTCCAGGGGACCGAGGGGAGTGCTTGCTCCCTATTCCTGAATACTGTCATGACTAAGGGCATACATAAGACCCTCCTGTTAGGCCTTGCGGCTGGTTCCGTCATCAAGCAACGGAACACCCTGGACCGTGGTCCCGGGCATGTACGGGACCCACTGTAAACATAGTTCGTCGATACAACCGCTGTTTCCAATAAAAAACTTGCTTTACTAGGATATGGATCTATGTGTTCTGGGACGCTGGGTCACATAGCTAGATATCACAGTAAGACAAGTAATAATAATTATAGACTTAATTTGTACATTCATTGCATTATGGCTTTACCTTATTATGTTTTCATCACTTGTTAGTCAATGCTATTTATTACTGTTCCATCTTCTTTATTCCTGTCCCTTAGCCACTTGGCTACAGTTGTTTACTATTATATGTCTTGATTCCTTGGATTTGCATATTCAGATTCTGAGGCTTGGAACGAAGTGGAGCCATCCACAGAGGACCAAGCTTATTTCAGTGAGCAGGCTGACCAACTCTAGTTCCCTCGTGCCAGACTCTTCCTTTTGGCTCACGAATCTTCATCCATTACGTGAGCATCTTGTGTACATGTTTGTATATTGTCTTTTTGGACTTGGACATGATAAATAACACTTGTAAAGTGTATTACTTTATCATAGTTTGTATAACTTTGTACTTGTATCTTGTAAGTTGGCATATGAATACACCACGCTTTGTGTTGTACTCTGATTCCTTATTGTACTTTTATGCTTAGCGTATATACGTGGGGGCTTCTTCTGACCTACATATATACGTCGCAGTGACGTCCCCGTATCCGTGGAATCGGGGCGTTACAGGTTGGTATCAGAGCTTAGGCTCTCACACCTAAAAGTACAATCAAGTGGCAAATTCTAGTAATTTGCGAATGCCAACTACAATGTACAGAGTTATCAAGTCCTTCTTGATTCCGTCCTTGATTCATTTCCTTGTGTTCTAAACTCCTTCCATCCATTTGTTTCCAATTCCAGTTATCCTATTCCAATTCGGTATGGAGAGACGATCGGGTCGTAACAATATCGGGCAAGTGCCGAATGGACCTGTAGGAGGAGAGAATGCCGATGTCCTGAGAGTTATTCTGGCCATGATAGAGAACCAGCAGCAGCAGACTGAACTCCTCAGGCAGGAGTTAGCAGCCCCGAAGGAGCAGAGACCGGGAAACATTTCAGATTTCCGACGGCTGCAACCAGCAATTTTCACAGGAGGAGAGAAGCCATTGGATGCTGAGCAATGGCTGACGGACACCACTGATTTGCTGAATGCAGCCCGTGTCCCGAAGGAGAACCAAGTAGAGGTTGCTAAGATTCAGCTGAAAGACATAGCTCGAACTTGGTGGTTAGCCGAGGAGGCCCGCTTGGAGAAGCCCGTCACTTGGGACACGTTCTCCAAGAGTTTCTACAGCCGATTCTTCCCTGCTACGGCGCAGAAAGATATGGAGGAGCAATTCATCAGACTCCAGCAGTGGAACAAGTCCGTGGATGAGTATGCCGCAGAATTCCTTAGACTCAGCCGCTTTGCTCCGTACATGGTGACGGATGAGGAGAAGCGAGCAAGCAGGTTTCAGCAGGGCCTACAGATGGACATTCAGATGTTCCTAATGCCCCATCATCTGAAGACCTATGCAGAAGTTCTCACCATTGCTCGAGAGGTGGAGCGTGGGTTTGAGAAGAAGCAAGGAGACCAGATGAGGAATCAGGCCATGAAGAGGCCGTTTGTCCCAATGGGAAGAGGAGGACCATACAGAGCAGCAAAGGTTCTGGCAAGACCACCATTCAGACCAGCTCCTTATCAGATGGCTCAATCAGGTCCTATCTGCAATTATTGTCAGAAACCAGGTCACACTCAGCAGAACTGCCGTAGAGCAAATGGGTTGTGCTTGGTGTGTGGTTCCCGAGATCATTCTGTCGAGGCTTGTCCACACAGGAGGATGGGGATTGCCAATCAGACTATGCCAGCACTTCCAGGACCCAGTGGACAGAGAGTGCTGCCAGGGCCACTTGGGCAGAGGAACCAGGGACCAGTGATGAGGAGAGCTCTCCCCCTTCCTCCACAGCAGATTGTTCGTCCAGTGCAGAGAGGAGCCAGGACTGCAGCAGGGCGTGGTAGAGGTCAGGCTTACAACCTGACAGAAGCAGAGGCTGAGGCTTCTGAGGAGGTGATTACAGGTAACATCAGAGTACATTCACTACCTGTTCTCGCTCTCTTCGATTCAGGTGCATCCCACTGTTATATCTCAGATAAATTTGTGGCTTTACATTCTATACCTGTTAGATCATTAGACCACAAATGGGAGATAAGTACAGGGAATGGGGTAGTTATATCTTCTCAGGCTTGTACTGATTGTCCAGTAGAACTTTGTGATAAGACTTTGGCCATAGATATGCTCGTACTAGACACCAAAGGGTACGACGTAATCTTAGGCATGACCTGGCTCAGTCAGTACTATGCAGTTATTGATTGTAGGGAGAAAAAGATTAATTTCAGAATCCCTCATCAACCGGAGTTCCAATTTAGTGGAGAAGTGAAGTCTACCAAGGGAAAGACTCAGATGACTACTTCGGAGGTTCAGAAGCAGAAGGTACCGGTGTGGGATGAATTCCCAGAAGTGTTTGCTGAGATTTCAGGACTGCCACCGGAGAGGATGATTGAGTTCTCCATTGACACAGTTCCAGGAGCAGCTCCTATATCCAAGGCTCCGTACAGGATGGCACCGACGGAGTTAGAAATTCTGAAGAAGCAGCTGCAGGAGTATTCAGATAAGGGATTGATTCGGCCAAGTACATCACCATGGGGAGCTCCAGTGCTATTGGCAAACAAGAAGGATGGTGGTAAGAGACTTTGTATTGACTATAGGGAGTTGAACAAAGTTACCATCAAGAACAAGTATCCCTTACCCAGGATTGATGATCTGTTTGATCAGCTTCATGGAGCCCGTGTATTCTCTAAATTGGATTTACAGTCGGGTTACCATCAGCTAAGGGTGAAGAAGGAGGATATTCTGAAGACTGCATTCAGGACCCGTTATGGCCACTATGAGTTTCTAGTGATGCCTTTCGGAGTCACTAATGCCCCTGCAGTTTTCATGGACTTGATGAACCGAGTGTTCTCGCCCTATCTGGATCAGTTTGTTGTTGTTTTCATAGATGACATCCTGATCTATTCAAAGAACAACAGGGAGCATGCAGAACACTTGAGGATTGTGTTGCAGACTCTACAGCAGGAGCAGCTTCATGCCAAGAGGAGCAAGTGTGATTTCTGGTTGGACAGCATAGCTTTCCTTGGACATATGGTTTCAGCAGAAGGAATTTCAGTTGATCCCAGCAAAGTCCAGGCAGTAAAAGATTGGCCAGTTCCGAGGACGGTGACTGAGATTAAGAGTTTTCTTGGACTAGCCGGATATTACAGACGCTTTGTCCAGGATTTCTCTAGGATTGCAGCTCCGTTGACCCAGCTCACCCGGAAAGGAGTAAGGTACATATGGACAGAGGAGTGTACCGCAGCATTTGAGCAATTGAAGCATAGGCTCATTTCAGCTCCAATCTTGAGGACTCCCTCAGGGAGAGGAGGGATGGTCATATTCAGTGATGCATCGGGAAAAGGCCTGGGATGTGTACTTATGCAACATGATCATGTTATCGCATATGCATCTAGGCAACTGAAGCCTCATGAGAGGAATTACCCAACTCATGACTTGGAGTTGGCAGCTGTGATTTTTGCCTTGAAGATTTGGAGGCACTACCTTTTGGGAGATAAAGTGCTGATATACACAGATCACAAGAGCCTCAAGTATATCTTTTCACAGAAAGAGTTGAACATGAGGCAGAGGCGGTGGTTGGAGCTTATGGCATATTGACTTGCAATATCATCCAGGCAAGGTCAATACAGTTCCAGATGCACTGAGCAGGATGCCAGAGAACAGGGTGCTAGTCCAAATCACTCAGCAGAAGGAGTTGATTCGAGATTTCATCAGATTGGATTTGATGTTGGTGCAAGGAACTGAGAAGGCAGGGCAGCTCATGGCTTTACAGATCCAGTCATCATTGATTGATGAGATCAAGGAAGCTCAGAAGGAGGACCCCAGATTACAGATATTTTGAGCTCAGGTGGAGGCTGGATTGAGGACTGATATCTGTATCCATCCAGATGGTGCTTTGTATTTTGGAAGCAGGCTTTGTGTTCCCAAGGAGAAGTCAGATAGAAGATTTTGGAGGAAGCACACAGTTCAGCTTATTCCATACATCCGGGGGGAACCAAGATGTATCAGGACTTGAAGAAACACTTTTGGTGGAATGCCATGAAGAGGGAGATAGCCCAGTTTGTTGCCAAGTGCTTGGTGTGCCAGCAGATAAAGATAGAGCACCAGAGGTCAGCTGGACTTCTACATCCTTTACCGATACCCGAATGGAAGTGGGAACACATCACTATGGATTTTGTCACAGCATTACCTCGCAGCCCCAAAGGTAATAATGCTGTGTGGGTTATCATTGATCGTCTCACCAAGTCAGCTCACTTCATACCATTCCGGGTAGGTCAGACAACAGAGGTTCTGGCAGACAAGTATATGAAAGAGATAGTTCGTCTACATGGAGTTCCAGTCAGTATTGTTTCAGATAGAGACACCAGATTCAGATCTCATTTCTGGGAGAGTCTCCAAGAGGGTCTGGGAACTCGTCTGAAGTTCAGTACATCATATCATCCTCAGACAGACGGACAATCAGAGAGGACTATCCAGATCCTTGAAGATATGCTTAGAGCCTGCATGATAGAGTTCAAGGGATCATGGGAAGACCATCTTCATCTAGCTGAGTTTTCTTACAACAACAGCTATCAAGCCAGTATTAAGATGGCACCCTTTGAGGCATTGTATGGGAGGAAATGTAGGTCACCGATTTGTTGGGATGAAGTCGGTGAGAGGAGTCTTTTGGGACCTGAGATCCTAATGCAGACAACAGAGAAAGTCAGGATTATCAGAGATCATCTCAGGGCAGCTCAGAGCAGACAGAAGAGTTGGGCAGACACTCGGAGGAGGCCATTGGAATTCCAGATTGGAGATCATGTATTCTTGAGGATATCACCTACCAAGGGAGTAATCCGGTTTGGTATTTGTGGAAAGTTGAGCCCGAGATATATCGGCCCATTCGAGATTTTGGAGCGAGTGGGAGATGTGTCTTACAGATTGGCCTTACCTCCATCTTTGGACGGCGTGCACAATGTTTTCCACGTATCTCAGTTGAGGAAATATGTAAGGGATGATAGTCATGTTCTGGATCACTCCGAGCTGGAACTACAGCCGGACTTATCATATCAGGAGCAGCCGATGACCATTTTGGATAAGAGTGTGAAGACACTGAAGAACAAGGCTATACCTTTAGTGTTGGTGTCTTGGAACCGGCACGCGCCAGGAGAGGCCACTTGGGAACGAGAGGATGTTATCCGAGAGCGTTATCCTCAACTCTTCGCATCTTGATTGGTAAGACTCTTCCTTTTATTCTTCTCAACTGTTATTTTCCATCTTATCCTTCTTTATATCTGTTACCTTTCCTGTTACCTTTCACTTTACGAAATTTCGAGGACGAAATTTTTGTAAGGTGGGTGGATTGTAATACCCCGTTTCCGGAATACGTACTTAGTTGCGTATTCAGCTTTTCGATCGTATTTTTCGATTTACTTCCCGTATTTGACCGATTTTAATTTCAAATATAATTTTCTAAAATATTAGATTTTATGAGAATTTCTGGAATTTTCTAGAATTTAAATGAATTTCTTCAAACCGGTGTCGACCAGTGCCGCTGATCGATTCCCGAATTTTTATCTTACAAACTGTTTAGAAATTCTAGAAGATTCTTTAGACATTTCTGCTTAGAATAATATTCCTTACTTAAATACTTTTTCTGAAGATTTTACGAATTTATGGATATCCCACCGGAGTCGGCAGAAGACTGATTCCAGTATTTTTATTTCACAAACAGTTAGGAATTTCTAGAAAGTCCTTTAGGCATTATCTCTTAGAATCATATTTTCTACCTACATTCTTTTTCTGAGCATTTTATGATTTTATGAAAATTCTTTCGGAGTCGGTAGGTAACTGATTCCGGGATTTTTAGCTTTAAAACTATACAGTATTTCTTCAAACGGATTTCACTATGAGTCTTCATATAATATTATTGATTTTTGGTGAAAATTGCGAGTCGTTCCGAGATACTTGAATTTCGGACGATTTCGGTATTTTCCGAAATGTTTTCCCGCATACTCGACTTTAACTCGAGAATTTGTGTTTCTGATATTTTCATTTTTGGAGACCAAGAAAATATCTTCATTTATCAATTCTTTTCTTTTTTCCCTTTTCCCTATTTTCCTTTCCTTCCTTCACAACCACAAGAATTCCATTTTTCCAAATTTCCATTTTCTTCCAAAATTCCATCTCCACACATTCTCACCAACCCCCCTCATTTAATACATCTCTCTCTCTTTCTCATGGCCGGCCACCATTGGCCAAGGGAGACACCTCATCTCCCCTATTATGCACAAAACCCCTCTCAATTCTTTATTTGCATTCCCTTTACAAAAAATCAAACCCTATAAAATCCTTTCCTTTACAATCCCTTTCTCTTTTCTTCACTTCAACAAAATTCTCACCTTCACAAAATCCTTCTCCATCTCCAACTCAAACCCTAACTCCCAAACAACACCCAAGTCTTCATCTCCATCTCAAGCAACTACCACTTCGTTGGATTGGGATCGTCCGCAAGATCGTCGAGGATCACTTCGGCGCTTTTCGTCAATCTCGAACTCTTCGGAACTCGTAAAAGTTCAAATCGACCGTTCGAGGTGAGTATAATTACTCACCAAGACTTGCAATCTTCCTTGTATACTTGTGTTGACAAATCATGTCCCCTTAAGTCATCAAAATCATATTTTTAGCTATCAAAAATAATCACCACAAAAATCTGATTTTTGACCTAACAGCAGCATTTTTCAGAACTTCGGTCGACCGGCCCAAGGGGGGCAGTCGACCGATGTGCACAAACGTGCACAGTTTTGAGTAGGCGGTCGACCGGTTCACCAACCAGTCGACCGGTAGAAAACCTGGAGCTCACGGCCCTGTATCGGTCGACCGGCAGTCGACCGACAGGCGACCGGTAGTTATATCTCCGGTCGACCGGCAGTCGACCGGAAGTCGACCGACCAAACCTGGAGCTCACGCATTTTGTCCGGTCGACCGGCAGTCGACCGGCAGTCGACCGTTAACCTGTTTTTGGGCAAAAATTGTTGTTTCTTTTATGAATTAGATTTTACCCTTGCTTCACATATGATATACTATTCTTGTTCATGCTCTATGATTTGTACTACATGACATGTTACTTGATGGACCTCATGACTTGTTACTTCTTGACTCGTTATCATATATTCTCATTTTAGGACTTGTTAAATATGAAATATCTCCATCTCTTCATGCTATCACTTAAACACCAAGCATGATACACTCGACTATTTTATAAAATGGACCAACTTACACATGGGACGGGGGAAATATGCGGATATCGGTATGTGTTCGTGTTTACAGTGGTATTAGGTTAATTGTACAATTATATTCCGGTCTGACCTGAGGGCCTCCAGGGGACCGAGGGGAGTGCTTGCTCCCTATTCCTGAATACTGTCATGACTAAGGGCATACATAAGACCCTCCTGTTAGGCCTTGCGGCTGGTTCCGTCATCAAGCAACGGAACACCCTGGACCGTGGTCCCGGGCATGTACGGGACCCACTGTAAACATAGTTCGTCGATACAACCGCTGTTTCCAATAACAAACTTGCTTTACTAGGATATGGATCTATGTGTTCTGGGACGCTGGGTCACATAGCTAGATATCACAGTAAGACAAGTAATAATAATTATAGACTTAATTTGTACATTCATTGCATTATGGCTTTACCTTATTATGTTTTCATCACTTGTTAGTCAATGCTATTTATTACTGTTCCATCTTCTTTATTCCTGTCCCTTAGCCACTTGGCTACAGTTGTTTACTATTATATGTCTTGATTCCTTGGATTTGCATATTCAGATTCTGAGGCTTGGAACGAAGTGGAGCCATCCACAGAGGACCAAGCTTATTCAGTGAGCAGGCTGACCAACTCTAGTTCCCTCGTGCCAGACTCTTCCTTTTGGCTCACGAATCTTCATCCATTACGTGAGCATCTTGTGTACATGTTTGTATATTGTCTTTTTGGACTTGGACATGATAAATAACACTTGTAAAGTGTATTACTTTATCATAGTTTGTATAACTTTGTACTTGTATCTTGTAAGTTGGCATATGAATACACCACGCTTTGTGTTGTACTCTGATTCCTTATTGTACTTTTATGCTTAGCGTATATACGTGGGGGCTTCTTCTGACCTACATATATACGTCGCAGTGACGTCCCCGTATCCGTGGAATCGGGGCGTTACACTTTCATTCTTAAGATCATTGTATAATTCATAAAATGCATCTAAGAGTTTAGCATATTGTACCTCATCTTCTTCTTGAGCATGAAACAAATGGTGGCATGTTCAGTGGCTTCTTCTTCGTCAGAGGAAGAGGAATCACTATTTTCCCATGATGCTTGATAGTCTTTCCTCTTTTTGAACTTTTTGCTCTTGAATTTACCTTTGTTTTTGAGTAACGGGCAATCCTTCTTCATATGACCTATTTTATTACAATTAAAACATTTAAACTTACCTTGCTTCAAGAACTTTCTGAACTTTCTTGAGAGCATTGCCATCTCCTCTTCATCATCTGAATTGTCCATATCTGAGGATGCATGGAAGGCAAGTTCTTTCTTCTTTGAGAAAGGTTGTTCATCCTTCTTTCTGTCTTTCAGTTATACTTCATATGCCATTAAATTACCATGAGGTTTTCTAATGACATAGTAGAGAGATCATTTGTTTCTTCGATTGTAGTTGTCTTCTTCTCCCAATCTGATGTGAGTGCACGAAAGATCTTTCGAACTTTTTCGACTTGGGTGTATTCCTTTCCAAGGGATGCTAAGGAATTTGTTATGTCGGTGAATCTTGTAACCATTTCTGAGATGGTTTCATTCTCCTTCATTTTGAATAGTTCAAACCTGTGGACAATAATAGAAATTTTAGATTCTTTAACCTTATTTGTGACTTCATGTGTTACCTGTAGAGTGTGCCATATTTGATTTGCAGATGTGGCTGTTGACACACGATTGAATTCTTCTTTGGTTAAGGCACAAAATAATGCATTCATGGCTTTGGCATCAAGGTTCGCATTCTTCTTTTGATCATCACTCCAAGTGCTGTAATTGGTAGTCGGTTTGTTTACGCTGCTTCCATTATATTCCATAGTTCGTAGTTGAGCGATTGTAAGTAAATCTTCATTCTACACTTCCAATAGTTGTAGTTGGATCCATCAAATAGCGGTGGACGTTGTGTAGAGTATCCTTCTTTGAATTGTGATGAAGGAAACTCCGTTGCCATCCTTGCAGGTTGTTGACTGGGTATGCAGGGCTCTAATAGAGTTTGCCAGGCCGGGCTCTGATACCAATTGTTGGTCCCGATTTGATACCAATTGTAGAATCTAAAATAAGTTAACACAAATACTAAAACAAAGGATTATTAGCGTTAAAATATAAACTTGCAAGAAAAGGAAATAAATCACAGAAAGTAAATCAAACACAAACACAAGTGATTAATCCTGGTTCGGTCCTTTTGACCTATATCCAGTCCCCAAGCCACCCGCTTGAGATTTTCCTTAAACCTTTGATTTTGTACACCCAAAATCAACACCTTGTATACCACTTGACAAATCCCGTTTACCAAATGTATACAACTCTTCTTACGAACCAAGAAGACGACAACACCTTGTACACCCTCTCTTCAAACGAAGACGCTCTTGCACAATCTTTCTTTTTGAATAATTACAAATAATCCTATAAGCCTTGAATCTGTATGTGATCATGAACAAGGACTCCTTATAGGTGGACTCTCAGAAATCTTCATTAAAGGATTAGAATTTGATGAAGAAATGAGAATGGAAACAATTTTCTAAAAAATAGATTTTTGAATAGAATTTTTAGGCAGAAAACTATTGATATGAATTGGTGTATTTAGCCTAGGACAACAGCCCTGTTTATAGCTGAAATCTATGGTCAGTTAGAGTAGTTATCAGGACAATTTTAATATTAAAACGTTGGATAAAATACCAGAAATCAGAAACTGTCTAACAGTCAGAAACTGTCATTAGTCGACTAGGGGTTGGGGGTTAGTAGACTAAACTATTAATTTTTGCCTATACTAGTCGACTTATAAAGGGGACAAGTTGACTATAGAATGGCTGATACAAAAGACATGTTTCTGAAAACTGAATATAGTCGACCAGTAGAAGGTATAAGTCGACTAGGCCATATATTAGTCGACTATAAAGACTTATAAGTCGACTAATAGTGCATACAGATCAGAAACAGAAAGTTGGTATGCATCTAGAAACAAACCTAAGTTGACTATAGTTAAGGATTAGTCGACTATAGTTGGTATAAGTCGACTACACTTGGTAATAAGTCGACTTATAGATTTAAGATGTGTGTGTATGTTGAAGGCTTTTAACATTCTAATAAATATTACAATACACATCCATAGCCATTGTCCTTGGAAGTCTTGAGCATGTAAAACTCTTGTATAAACTTGTGAGATAGAGCTCCAATGAAATAGCTTCACAAATGTATAATCAGAATCAAGTTCCAACATCAACTTTGCCGCGGCTCCCCCAGAAAAGTCGTGTTTTCACAGCCTTTTTCCTGTTCTAGTGGCTCTGCCAGCATTCAACCGATCTGAATAGTAGATCTCAGATCTACTATTATCTTCTTCAGTTGGTATGCTCAGACTGCGAGAGGCAGTCTTTGGATTGAGTTTCTCCTCACGATTTTCAAGGGAGGTTTGCATATATATATTTCCCTCTTCTTGCTTTCTAATCTTTGAATACCATAGCCCAAACAATTTTGCTGAGAATGATTTTTCTAGAATCTTGAATACTGTCAATGGGTATGGAATTGTATTTTTAGATCGAGTTAGAGAGAGGTAATGGTACGGTCTTGTATATGATAATTTAGAATATGATGCATATCATTGCCCTGCTCTTGTCACAAAAATTTACACACATCTAGATGCATCTACCATAGACCTCTACCTTAACCAGTTTTTAGTTCACTTTGACACTGGGGATCTCCTTGGAATATTGACATGATTGAGGCAGTTATACAGACCAGCCCTCCACAACACGCCGCCTCATTATCACTAATAGATTACATGATTTTGATCCTAAACTAGAAGAAGAAGAAAACACAATAACTACAACTCCAAAAATAAACTAACACAAAGATCCTAAACTCTCTAGATATCCCCTCTGTAGAACACTAAGGGGGTATTTATAGGCACCAGGGGAAAGGAGGCCGGGGGGACAACCCCTGGCCCAAAGCGCAGGCGCAGCCGCGCCTTATATGCCGCGAAAACGTGGCCAGGGCCGCATTTCTGCGTCACTACCAGAGCGGCGCATGCAGTGCCGCCTGTTATGTGTGGTCACTTCTGTCCCCTGTTAGTTGTAGTCTCCGGATTTCTGATTTGAGTCACCAGGTCTGACAGAATTTCTTCCTAGAGTCAATGGCTACTTTGTAGTACTTTAATCACCCATTATATGGTGATTTAGGGTCTTCTTCTCCATTACATACCATGGACCTAGAATCACAAAAGCAAACCATTATTAGTAGTATTTCATATAAGATAATTGTGCAGATGTGGTAAAAATTATGGAATATTAGGGACTAATCACACCCCCACACTTATCTTTTTGCTCGTCCCGAGAAAAACAAACAAGAGAATTATTACACCACTTTCACAGGTGATGCGATTTCACTGAGCATGTGCAACAAGCCTTTAAAGCTCTAGGTTTCCCCTAGAGGAGGAGTGTAATCTCCTGAGGGTTTTCAGCGGATTGCACCCACAAAATCGGATAAATGAAGAAAAATGTTAGTTGTCAGCAAATATTTTTCAAGAAAAAGAACTTTCAATCACCTAAGTAAAAATAACCAAATGATTAAGAATTAGGTTTAATCTTCAAAAGTCCTCCTTTACTTTAGCCTTTATAAAAGAAGAAATTATGGCTTTTCTTTGAATGTAGAGAGGATCTTGTACTTCTAACTCATTCTGTTTATTTTGCTTTAGATAGATATGCATAATGTGTAAGTGTGATGTGCCTGGGATTTTTCAACTCAACTTTGAATGTAATTTAATTTTATTAATGTTTATCTATATGTTTATTATTGATTTCATTAGGCTTTCTACTTTACTCATGTAACACATATCAAACGGATGACTCCCAAACCAGATGGTTTTAGGACACCAGGTGGAAAAACACCCTTCAGGTCAAATATGCAAGTAAAGTAGGCCACAAAATCAAGATTTACTTATATATATATATATATATATATATATATATATATATATATATATTGGCGTGAGTAATCATGCTTCTTGAGGCACAATTATCCAACTTTTTTTTTTAAGTTGTGCCTCTACATCCCAAGCGTGTGTGTGGTTTATGCACATTCTACTAAGGCTAAATAAAAGGTATGAGTTATTTTCCTTGTCCCTCCCAACTCTTAGTCAAATCAATGTTTCTGTTTTATTTAGGCAAAAATAAAGATTTCTTAATAAGGTTCCCTTAATTCTTTCAACCTTTTGGCATTTTTATAAAGAGTATAAAAATTCTTTTTTTCGTTAAGGAGGTTATTTTAAGTAAAAAGAAAAGAAAGAATGTTAGCTCCCCCCCACACCTATCTAATGCATTGTCCTTAATGCTAGTCATGTAAATGCAAATGCAATAAACAGGGGAAGAAAAGATATCACTGTCACCGTCGACTCGGGCCGGCCAAGTACGAATAGACTAAAGAAATTTCAAGAAAATATAGAAGGGTAAGCATATAAAAAAAAAGAACCCCTAAAGTTTTTTTTTTTGTAAATAAATGGTGTGAATGGCTATGGTCAGGTGTACGATGGAGCGAAAAGACTTAGCACAGTTTCAGCCTGTGACACAGGCTCAGTGGTCAAAATGGCTTCAGTCTTTGCCTATTCACTTTGAATTCCGTATTACTCTTTCGATTGACAATAACCACAACACCGTATGGAAAGAAGGTGGGCACAATGAATGGTCTAGACCAATGAGTCTTCAGCTTCCCTGCGAAAATGTGAAGCCTCGAGTTGTACAGCAGAACCTTGTCTACCGGGGCAAAGTTTTTCTGGTTGATGGTCTGGTCATGAAAAATTTTAGTTCTGCTTTTTGTAATCCGTGCATTCTCGAAAGCCTCATTCTGTATCTCCTCTAACTCTGAGATCTGCAATCTCCTTAGTTCACCAGCTTTGGTTAGATCAAAATTGAGTTGCTTAATGGCCCATAGGGATCGGTGTTCTAACTCGACTGGAAGATGACAGGCTTTTTCAAATACGATTCTATAAGGAGACATCCCCAGGACTGTCTTAAAAGTAGTTCGGTAAGCCCATAACGCATCGTTTAGCTTGACCGACCATTCCTTTCAATTTTGTCCAACAGTCGTTTCCAAAATGAGCTTGATTTGGCGATTGGTCACTTCGACTTGCCCATTTGTTTGGGGGTGATACGGAGTGGATAACTTATGATTGATGGAATATATCCGCATCAGAGCTTCAAAAACCCTATTACAGAAATGTGACTCATTATCTCTAATTATCGCTCTGGGGGTGCCAAAATGGAAGAAGATATTTTCTTTGAGATATTTGACAACCACTTTGTTGTCATTTGTCCTAGTAGGCACAGCTTCTACCCATTTAGAGACGTAATCTACAGCAACCAAGATGAACTGGTTGCTGAAGGAATTTGGGAATGGTCCCATGAAGTCGATACCCCAAACATTAAAAATTTCAACTTCAAGAATCGGGTTCAGGGGCATCATATCTCTTCTTGAAATTTTCCCAATCTTCTGACAATTTGCACATGACTTGCAAAAGAGGAATGAATTTTTGAACAAAATGTGCCACTAAAACCCACTTTGTAAAACTTTCTCTACAGTCTTGCTGGGACTGAAGTGCCCTCCGCATGCAAGCTCATGGCAAAAACTAAGCATACTCCTCTGTTCTTCTTCTGGTATGCATCGTTAAATAATCTGGTTAGGACAATTCTTAAAAAGATACGGCTCTTTCTAGAAGAAGTATCGTACTTGGGCAAAGAAGTGACACTAGTCTTGCATTGTCCAGTCAGCGGGTAATTGTCCAGTGGTCAGGTAATTGACTATGTCCGCATACCATGGTTCCTTAAAAATGGTCAGGATGGGCTCATCTGGGAAATCCTCATTGATCGGAGTTTGTATTCTCGGTGCATTTGGAATTCTTGACAGATGATCAGCTACCACATTTTCTATACCTCGTTTATCCCGAATTTCCAGGTCAAATTCTTGAAGCAAAATGATCTACCGAATCAACCGGGCTTTTGTTTCCTTCTTAGTCATGAGGTATTTCAATGTCCAGTGATCCGTGAAAATCACCGTCTCTGATCCTAACAAGTATGGCCGAAACTTTTCTAACACAAAGACAACGACCAAGAATTTCTTCTCGGTCGTTGTATAATTCTGTTGGGCGTAATTCAGGGTCCTACTCGAGTAGTAGATCACGTGCTGCCTATTGTCGATGCGCTGTCCAAGAACAGCGCAATAGCGAAATCAGAGGCATCGCACATGATTTCATACGGTTGTGCCCAATCAGGAGCAAAAATAATAGGCGTAGATACAAGGTCCTGTTTAAGCTTCTCCCATGATTTTAAACATACTACGTTAAAATCAAAGGGCACGTCCTTAGCGAGCAGGTTGGTTAATGGCCCAGCAATTTTGCTAAAGTTCTTAATAAACCATCGGTAGAACCCAGCATGCCCTAGGAAGGATCAGATATTCTTCATTCTTTTGGGTGGTGGAAGCTCAGTAATCACTTCTACTTTTGCCTTGTCCACTTCAATTCCTCTCCTAGAAATCTCATGGCCTAAGACAATCCCCTGTCTCACCATGAATTGATATTTCTCCCAGTTCAGAGTTAGATTCTTCTCCTTGCATCTTTGTAGAACTAACTCTAGATGATGAAGACATTGATCAAATGATTCTCTGTAGATGGAGAAGTCATCCATAAAAATCTCAAGAAAACATTCCACCATGTCGGAGAACAAACTGAGCATGCACCGTTGGAATGTCGTGGGAGCGTTGCATAATCCAAAGGGCATGCGTCGGTAGGCAAAGTTTCTGAATGTGCAGGTGAACGTAGTCTTCTCCTGGTCTTCTGCAGCAATGGGGATCTGATTGTATCCCGAGCATCCATCCAAGAAACAATAATACACATGTCCAGCCAGGCGTTCAAGCATTTGGTCGATGAAGGGTAGCGAAAAGTGGTCTTTACGAGTGGCCGCATTCAACTTTCAATAGTCAATACAAACATGAACCTTGGTAGGCAGTCTTGTTTGTACCAACTCTTTCTGCTCATTCTCTACCATCGTAAAACCAGCTTTCTTGGGGACAGCATGAACCGGGCTAACCCATTGACTATCCGAAATGGGATAAATGATCCCATTGTCTAATAATTTCAAAATTTCTGCTTTTACAGCCTCTTGCATGAGTGGGTTAAGCCTGCGATGGGGGTCCCTCCTAGGAACCGCTTCATCGGTTAAGTGAATTCGATGTTGAACTATTGCTGAACTAATCCCCTTGATATCTTTCATTCTCTATCCAATTGCTTCCCTATGTCTCTTTAGAATAGACATCAAACTGTCCTCTTGTTGCTCAGTCAGATGGGATGCTATGATGACTGGCAGGGTTTCTCTTCCGCCCAAGTAGGCGTACTTGAGGTGTTCATGTAAGGCTTTTAACCCTAGGGAGGGTATTGATTCATTGGACGTGATATCTGAAATTTTAGTTCTTGAATGGGTACACTTGGGCTTGATGCCCGTCCACTGCCCATCTATGACCTGGTCTAGGTTGAAATCCTCCGAGTCCAGATCAAACTCGCTTTCTGCTTCCATCTCTATGCTTTCTTCGTGCTCACTGGTCAAATTTTTAATGGAATTGACCTCAAATTCTGATCATTTATATCCCTGGGCTGTCTTCCAATATTGAAGACATTGACTTCCTTCGTCATATCTCCAAAGGTCAATCGCGTAGACCCATTCCTACAGTTGATTATGGCATTGGCTGTAGTAAGGAATGGGCGCGCTAAGATGACAGGAGTTTGATACCACGAATTTGATACAGGTTGGCTCTCAAGTACAATGAAGTCAACAAGGTATATGAAATCCCTGATCCGGATAAGGACATCAGTGATTTCCCCCTTCGGGATTTTCACAGATCGGTCAGCTAACTGAATGGTGACTTGAGTTGGACTCAGCTCGCCAAACCCAAGTTGCCGGTATACTGAGGAGGTAGCAAGTTGATACTTGCTCCCAGGTCAAGGAGTGCTCTGCTAATTTCTATTTGTCCTATGGTGCAGGAAATTGTGGGACATCTGGGATCTTTGTATTTCACCCGAATGGGACCAGACAGAATTTCGCTTATGTTGGTTGCCAAGAACACTTTCTTGGGAACATTTGTCTTTCTCTTCTTTGTACACATATACCTAAGAAATTTGGCATAGGCTAAGACTTGTTGGATAGTGCCAAGAAGAGGCACATTCAATTTGACTTGGTTAAACATCTCAAGTATCTTCTCTATGTGCATGTTCTTATTATTGTTCCTAAGCCTATTGGGAAAGGGTGCTACAGGCTTATGAACTTGTTAAGCAGCTGTGTCTTTGTCAGACGTTTGTGAAGCAGATTGGGGAAAGCTGGCAGATGTGAAAGCAGGAGCAGGATCAATGTGGGAAGGATTTTTTTTGTTGGTAGACCTAGTTGTCCACTTTCTTTCTTGATCGAAGAGTATAAACAACATTGCACTGGTTGATCGAAGGATCCTGAATTTCATACGCTTGATTGGAGTTCTTACGGTTAACTAGCAGCTGACTAGAAAAAGTACCCTTTGGTCTTTCACTTAGAGAGCTAGCTAATTGGCTCATCTGCATTTCCAATCTCGATATGGCCTGTGAATGGTTGCTCAATGCTTTTCTCTGATTTTGCATGAAGGCAGTTTGGGACTTCATAAAAGCCCCCATGCACTCCTCCAATTTATTGAATTTCTTCTCAATTGGTAAACTTTGGTAGGAGAAAGATGGAGCTTCACTGGGAAAATTTGTTAGATGATTGGGATGGTGGAGATGATTGGGGAAATTTGGCCTAGGAGAATTGTTCTGGATCCAAGAGAAATTTTGGTGATTTCTCCAACCGGGATTGTACGTTTGCGAGTAAGGATTATGCGACAACCGTGAGTAGGCCACATTCATGTGTTTCGGCGGCACTTGGTGAGTCTGAAAAATAAGACACTCTTCAAAAACATGATACAGTGCCTGACAATATGACCAACCCGGATTGTGAATTGGTGGTGGGTTGATTTGGTTGACATTGGCTGGCTCTTTTGTTTCTAGAGCCTCTATTCTCCTCATTAAGGTTGCAATCTTAGTTTCTGCAGCTATGTACGATTCTAAGGATAGGAGCCCTCCTTTTGAAGCTATGGACTGTGAATTCCTTGGTTTTTCTGAGGTTGGCTCCCATTGCAGGGTTTTCTCAGCAAAATTCTAGAATAAATCTCAACCCTCATTTTCATCCTTTTGCAAGAACCCTTCCTGAGACATGGTTTCTAATAGGGTTTTCGTTTGATAATCCAAACCATCATAGAGAATCTGTCACTGACGCCATTTCTCTACACCGTGATGAGGGCATTGAGCTAGGAGATCTTTGAATCTCTCAAAGGATCTTCAAAATAGTTCGCTCTATTCTTACCTGAACTACATGACATTCTTTCTTATGAGGGCAGTTTTGTGAATTGGGTAAAATTTCTTCAAGAAGGCCTTGACGAAATCATCCCACGTGGTAACTGAATCTACAGCCAAACTGTACAGCCATTTCTTAGCTAGGTCCTTTAGGGAAAAAGGAATGAAACGTAATCTAACGACATCATCTCCTAACTGGGGAATGCGCATCATAAAGCACACTTCTTCAAATTCTCTAACAAAGAAGTATGCATCTTTCGATTCTAAACCATGAAATTTGGGAAGAGTGTTGATGAATTGGGGCTTTAACTCGAAGTTATTACCGTTCGCTTGAGGAAGTATTATGCAAGATGGAAGTGAGGTTCTGATCGGGTAAAACCTATCCTACAGCGATGCCATCACCGGTTCTGGATGTAAGGGTAGAGAAATGTTTCTGGTTACTCTGGAAGTCACAGGATCTCTAATCCACTCTTCCATGCAGCACACAACACAAACAACGTACAAACAATAAAACAATCAAAAAGAATAATCAACAAACAAAAGAAAGAAAAACAACCACCAAACCTTAGTCTAAGGTACCTGGACCTAGATGACTCCTAACTGGTCGATTCTCCGGGGAGGTTGTTGCAGGAACTCGACTACAAGCTAATCGGGCAGGAAAGGGCAAAACTCGGTGGGAGGTATCCAGGCTGAGCCACGGGCCTTAATTATGCCAAACCATGGAGCTTTCGAGGTTTAACCTCTCAATCCACTTCCCTTAGACACCGATTTTACAGGAGTATAGTTCATGCAATTTCCACCGTCGGTTAATCTCTTAGTGAGTCTGAGATGTCCCTAGGGCCAACGTCTATCAATTTTTAGTTAAGGCTTGGGATGGTGTGAGTGCACTTGGAGATGATTTTTAGACTAAGGAAGGGTGATAAAATCCTCACCTTATCTTGTTTATTTAGGGTTTTTACCCTTAATGTTAATTGTGCAAGTGTACAGTTTATTCACAACAAGATAACACTCAAAGCGATAAATCACTTCAAAATGTTGGTCCTATTCTATATGAATGCACACGTAATTTTCTCCAGCACTCTTCAATAGAAATTGAAATGAATTAAATTAGAAACGTGTCTTAAATGCAAGAGTCTAATTCGATTTTCAATTTAGCAACAAATGGATTTCTATTGAATTATTATAAGTGTAAAGGTGAAGCATACAAATGAATTAAAAATTTGAGAAAGCAATTTGAGCGATTTTCGGCAACCCTGCAAAAGATCTTTCGTTAGTACTTCAATCGGAGAAATTTGTTTTTACACGAATTCCCCGAGGGCAAATGAATTCCTCGTGCAATGGTCTCCGGCCACCAATTTTGCTTCTTGTAGTAGTTAGCTCTTGGTACTTCTCTTACATACAACAGCAAAGAAAAATCTTTAGTATTGAACAATAAAACTGTTCCCTCCCCGGCAATGGCGCCAAAATTTGATCGGCAAAAAGCAAGCACAAAATAATGAAAGGAATGTGGGTCGATGTTACTGCTCTTGCGATTCTTCCGTACTAGCAAAGTGGCTATACGGGTCGTATCCATAAGGAGGGAGAGCGATGAAATCTTGATGCGTTGTTCAAGAAAAGAGAAAGTTCTTTGTTCAAATAAAGAATTTGAAAATGAAAACAAGTTGGTTTCAAGAATTATTTAGAATGGTATGGTAGTTTATAAAAATGATTTTTCTTAATGGTAAAAGCGCATGGCTAACTTTCTAATGTGTGCTACCACTAATCCCTAACTTTTTGAAGATGTAGCCTCACGATGGATCATACACAAGTATAACCTTTATGCATAGGAACTATTCACGTTGGAAACCGAATGAAAGTCCTTCCTTTAACTTAGCTTTACTCAGAAAAACTTGAACATTCCCTTACCAAGATCCAATTGAAGGCGAGAATAAGGGAAGACACAAGTGCACTAATGGTATCGGCAAAGTTAATAAGAATATCTCTACTTATAAAGAAAAGCAAGTTTACAATCTATAGATCATCAAAAACCCGTTAAGCATGAAGTATAAGAGAGCTAATACTTGTAGGTAAGTTAGAGTGAGAACCCTCCCCTTAAGATGTCATAGCTCTCGTTTGCACAAGGCTTATTTGACACTATTGACTCATTTGGGTTATCAATCAAATTGTTAGAGATTAGTGGGTTAGTAGTTAGTTAGTCATGCAATGAAAAAGTTAGTTAGACATGGTAGTAAAAGAAACAACAAGAGAGAAGAGGTAAAGAGGAAGGGAGTTACACTAAAATAAAAAGATAGAAGCAAATGAAAACACAAAGTAAATGGAAAGAAAAAAGAGAAGTAATTACTTTTATAAGCATGTCACCTTCAAATACAAGTTTTACACACTCTTTCTCTTTCACTCTAATGGCTAAACTAAACTAGAAGAAGAATAAAACACAACAACTATAAATCCAAAAATAAACTAACACAAAGATCCTAAACTCTCTGGATATCCCCTCTGTAGAACCTCAAGGGGGGTATTTGTAGGCACCAGGGGAAAGGAGACCAGGGGGACAATCCCTGGCCCAAAGCACGGGCGCGGCCGCGCCTGTATGGCCACAGAAACGCGGCCAGGGCCGCGGGTGCAGCACCGCCTGCTGTATGTGGTCACTTCTGTCCCCTGTCAGTTGTAGTCTTTAGATTTCTGATTTGAGTCCCCAGGTCTGACAGAATTTCCTCCTAAAGTCAATGGCTACATTGTAAGCTTTTAATCACCCATTAAATGGTAATTTAGGGTCTTCTTCTCCATTGCATACCATGGACCTAGAATCACACAAGCAAACCATTAATAGCAGTATTTTGTATAAGATAATTGTGCAGATGTGGTAAAAATTATGCAATATTAGGGACTAATCAAGCTTCATTCCCGACTTCAGGAAAAGAAGCAGAAAGAAGTCCAGTTTGACCGTTTTTTGAAGAAACCTTCAGGCCCAGGACTTGACGTTCCTTTCTGCTTTGATATATTAGCCCAGCTGGCTAATATTCCAGCTCATATCACCATACATGAGCTGCTTTGTCTCTCGAAAGAGACAAGAGAAACACTCAGGGATGCACTGGCTAATTCAGAATTATTTCTGACACATATACCAGAAACCCCTAAAGATGACAGGCGACCCATGTGTTCTGAATGTCATCATGTACAGTGAAAAGTACTTGCTATCACTTTTACAACTGAGGACATACTCCTCAAAGACAATAAACACGATCTACCTTTGTATTATACTGGATACATCATCTCGACGTGTATCGAAAGGATACAGGTTGATCTAGGGTCCACACTCAGTATCATTCCTAAAAGACTCCTATACTTTCTTGGGATACCGCTTTATCGGCTATCTGCAACGACTACTACAATATACAATTTTAATGTAGGAAGTAGTCACCCAATGGGAAAGATTCGACTCCATTGTCGAATGAAGACCTGAAATCAGAAGTGACGTGTTACGTCATTGACGTTGACACGTCATATAACTTGTTGCTAGGACAACCTTAGATCCATGCTAACTGGATCGTTCCTTCTACTCTGCACCAATGCTTCAAGTACGTAGAAGACGATACAACGGTATGAACGGTGTTCACTGAAAGACAACCGTTCAAAGGGGTAGAAAATTACTTTACTAATGCTCTCCTTTATCAAGAGGCTAGTAAAGCGTCAAAAGAATCATTGCGTAATAACGACGAAAGTGCAATGAAGCAGATTCAGAGTCTGAAGGAGACACACCAGCTACTTTGGCTTGTGAACCAATTGTAGTATATTTCAATAATCCTCAATGTGATAATCCCTTTGGGGATGATGATGATGGGTAATTAATGAGAATGTTATTCTCGACTATCCTGAGAGCATCAAATTACTTGAATCTGTTGGCAATAACACTCTACACATGCCTTTACCTGTACTAAGCATGACAAGTACATCTGTAGAGTGCACTGAAGGGTCTGTCTTCGTTGTCTCTCCATCCAAAAGGAATCGATCACCGATAGTATTCGGTAGGGCCCAACTGCGAAGGTCTGCAGTCACAGATTCGAGTTTAGACTCGGAGCCCCCACAATTTTTCATTATGCACAATCAGCACAGTATATGATGAGAAAAATGGGGTACAACCTACAGTGTGGGAATGGCCTGAACTTCAGAAAGGGACGACACGGTTTTCTACGAAATTTCATGCCAAAAGGAAAACAGGCAAATTACTACGATAAAACACACATAGGGGTTGGGATATGTTACACCTCCACCTCCTACGTTGTGTCAATTCGAAGACAATGAATCAATCCCATCACATTCTGCCTCGTTATGAATGGGAGTGAGTTGTTAGTACAGGGATGCTTTTCAAGGATCTCTCCGTCAATATGACTTCGATCAGTCGACTAGAGCAAGAGGAGGCTATCGAAATGTTCGAGGCTGAACCATGGGTTCAGCAACTTAATCTCCAGTAGGAAAGGAGATTTGAACAATGCGAACTGCCTACTGAAGATAGGGTGATTCATGTTAATTTAGGTAGTCAAGATCATCCTAAATCCATCTCTATAAGTGAGGGTTTCTCACTTACAGAGAGAGAAGAATTGATAGCACTCGTACGAGAGTATATCGATGTCTTTGCATGGAATTATGAGGATATGCCCGGTCTTGATACACAAATAGCCATGCACCAGTTAAACATTAAATCTGACGTCAAGCTAGTGAAACAACAACAGTGATAGTTTCGCCCTAATATTATGAAAGCTATTGAAGCTAAAGTTCATAAACTCATCGCATGTGGTTTCATACGGGAGGAGCAATCCCGACTGGGTTGCTAACATTGTCCCCGTTCATAAAAAGAATGAAAAAATCCGGGTCTGTATTGACTACCGCGACCTCAATGCAGCCTGCCCTAAAGATGAGTTCTCATTGCCCATCACTGACGTCATGATTGACAATACCTGTGGCTTTGAGAGAATGTCTATTATGGATGGCTTCTCAGGGTATAATCAAATCAAGATGTATCCAAGGAATGAGAAGCATACTTCATTTTGGATACCGTTGGGGTATACTACTATACCGTGATGCCCTTCGGATTAAACAACGCAGGAGCAACATATGTTGGCCCAAAGGTTACACTCTCCATTTGTTTAGAGTTTTGATGATAACAAAACAAATAAGTGCTATATGGTACTAATTAGTTTGTTAAGATAAGTTTCAGGTTTGTACCATAATTGGAGGCCATTGCATAGCTATTGCAAGAATTTCTAGGTTCATGAAGCAAAGAAGGCTTTTTGCACATCAAGGAAGGAACATAGAAGAGAAGGCTCTAGCAAGGCATCACATGGCTCAAGACTTCAAGATTGCTCAAGATAACTTGTTAGATTTGTTTTTAGTTTAGAATTTTGTTAAAGAATAGTGAATAGGTTTGAAGCTCTTTCACACACGTTTTTGCGCACATCTTGTTTCCTAACATAAATAGTTTGTATACAATCTTCAACCTACAAACTTATTTTGATATACATATGTTTCATGAATATAGGATTATGCTTCAAATGTTTAAATATCATGTTTTTGTATTTGGAAGAAGTTTTGGACAAAACGTATTTTCTAGTCAAAATCCAAGTTTTAGAAAATACAGTTTTTGGTTTTTGGTAAAAATGATAAGAGACAAAAATAGTTCATATTGATTGATATTTGAGCTAACCTTTTAACCACATGTTTATATATCAATACAAAATGATAAAACTATTTTTGGTGATTTTTAGGAGTGTTAAAAGATTTTTCAAATATTTTTAAAAACTATTTTTCTGTCCTTTCCAGACTTCATCCAGTCGACTTGGATAGAAGTCGGTCGACCGGGTCGGTCGACCGACGTGCACAAATCTGTGCACGTTTGGAAGTCTTTGGACGGTCGACCGTCCCGGTCGACCGGACTGAGAGCAGAGCTCTCTGTTTGTTTCGGTCGACCGGGCCTGTCGACCGTGGCCTGCAACGGTCATTTTTTTTTGTACTAGCGGTCGACCGGGCCGGTCGACCGGACTAGCCGTTTGAACAGTAACGGCTAGTTTTCTGAGCAGATTTATTTTTATCCTTTTCTTACTTAAGTGTGTTTAAGTGACATGTTTTGGTTTTAATACATTCTGATTAGCCTTAAAAATGTTTTATCTTTAAACCCTAGCCCTCTCCTATAAATAGGGGTGTTTAGGGAGAGTTTGGTTACTAGAAAAATTCTCAAAAATTTTCAAAAGTTTAAGGCTTTCAAAAGACTTGGTTTCTTGGTTTTTGTGCTGAAATTCTCTCTCAATTTCTGAAGTGTTTTCAAGAGTTCTCTGATTTCATTTTCTTTTCTCCTTGCACACTAGAGCTTCATTCCTACTCATTAATTCTCTAAGGACCTTTGTAAGGAAGAGAATTTTGCAAGAGAGAGTTTGTGGTCTTTTGACTACTCAGAGATTGCTTGTACTTGAGATTGTAGAGTTGGGTACTCCGGTGTATTTGTGACATCTTTGTGATAGTGGAAGTGGTTGGAATCCTTCTGGGGAAGGCGGGGAAGTAGAGCTGGGTGCTCGAACCTCGATAACAAATCTTGGTGTTTGCGTTTGGTTTACTTTTCCTTGTTCTTGCTCTACTTTCATTGCTATTACTACTTGCTCTTGATTGTCATTGCTATATTCACTTGCTTTGTGAGATTGTTGCTTCATATTTTTTAATTATGCATTGATTAGCATTATCACCTATTCACCCCCCCTCTAGGTGATTTTCAATTGGTATCAGAGCTTGGACTCTAGGTTTTGGCTTAACATCCATAGAGAGATCCTTAAAATTTGCTAATCAACATTTGCATTCCACATGTCATCACTAGTAAACATGACCGATAACATCAAACCCCTCCTAAATTTGATGGACTCAACTTCCCTATTTGGAAGGTTAGGATGACTATCTTTTTGCAATCCTTAGGTAGCTTAGTGGCTAAATCTTTGACCAAACCCTATGTTGCACCCGATAGTGATGAGAGCACATGGATTGACTTCAACTTTAGAGAATATGAGGCTAACTCCAAGGCCCAAAATTCCCTCTTAACCGCCTTGAATGAGGATGACCTTACACGGGTAATTCATTGCCAATCCGCCTATGAGATTTGGCAACACTTATTGGTCACACACGAAGGTACTTCACAAGTCAGAGAGCTAAGATAGATCTCTTGAGGTCCCAATATGAGTCTTTTAAAATGATTGATGATGAATCTATAGATTGTATGATTACTCGATTTACTAAAATCACCAATGGTCTTTCTTCTTTAGGTGATGATATTTCCAATGATCAAAAGGTGCGGAAAGTGATTCGGGCTCTTCCTACATCATGGGAGATCAAGGCCACCACCCTAAAAGAATTGAACGACAAGGATGAGATGGACCTCATTAGTCTCATTGGGAACCTAAAAACCCATGAGATGGAAAAGAAAGCAAGAGAAGAGGCCGCTCCACTAAAGAAGAAATCATTGGCCTTCAAGTCTTCATCCACTCTTGAAGACGATGAAGAAGATGAAGAAGAAGATGAGGAGCTATCACTACTTGTTCGCAATGTGAAGAGAATGTACCGGAGGAACAAGCTCAACTTCCGAAGGAAATTTGAAGGCAAAGAGGAGAGGAAAATCATATGCTACAATTGCCGAAAGCCCGGACACATCATGGCGGATTGCCCGGAGTTCAAGAAGAAGATGATCTCCTCCTTCAAGCCAAAGAAATCGGAAGAAAAGAAAGCATACAAGGCAACTTGGGATTCGGAAAGCGAGTCCGAGGAAGAGGCGGATGTAGCGAATATGTGTTTCATGGCAAACACACCAAAGGTAACCCCTCAATCTCTTGATGATGAAGATGATGAATTAAGTAAGGAAGTTCTTGCTCATGCCTTTGTTGAACTTTCTGAAACTTATGATAATAAGAAGATTGAATGTTATAAATTGCAAAAAGAAGTTGCTTTTCGCAAAAATCAACTTGCTATGGTTTCTAAAGAAAAGGATGATATTTCTTCTAATCTTATTTCTATTCAAAATGAGTTTAATGCCTACAAGGTTTCTTGTAAAGGAAAATCTCCTATTGTTGATGAAAAAGAAATTTCCTCTCTAAAAACTAAAATGGTTGATTTTGAAAAAGTTTTGAAAGATTGTGCTTTTAACACTAAGAAACTTGAAGAAAAGTTTTCCAAAAAGCACACCTCTCATGCTAAAAATTCACATGCTCACACTACACATGCTAAATCTTTTCATGCTCACAACTCTCATGCTCACAAATCACACACTCACTATGCTTTTAAATATGGTAGAGTATATAGATGCACATATTGTGGTAAGAATGGACATTTAGCTAAATTTTGCTATGACCAAGTTAATAGATCAAATAATCTTGTTTGGGTTAATGAAACTAACCCTCTAGGACCCAAGAAAATGTGGGTACCAAAATCAAGTCCTAAATTATTTGATGTAGGTACACACCAAGGCTCCAAGACGTAGGGAGCGGTGGTACCTTGATAGTAGTTGTTCAAGACATATGACGTGGGATATCAATAACTTTGCAACCCTATCAAGGTACGAGGAAGGTGGCTCCGTCACCTTCGGGGATGACTCCAAATGCACTATCATCGGTATAGGTAACATTCAAATTGGTGCATCTCCCATTATAGAAAATGTTGTACTTGTTGATGGTTTGAAACATAATTTGCTTAGTATTAGTCAATTTTGTGATCGTGGACTTAAAGTTGTTTTTGATGATACTTCTTGCAAGATTTTTGATATTAAATCCAATGATTGTATTCTTACCGATTTTCGTGATGATAATGTTTATATTATTGACATGCTTAATGTGGAATGTTCTACTAAATGCTTAAATGCTTTTGATGAAAATTCTTGGCTTTGGCATAGAAGATTAGGATATGCATCTTTTGACCATCTTTCTAGGATTAATTCAAAGGAATTGGTGAAGGGTATACCTTGCTTGAAGTTTGAGAAAGACCGCATTTGTGGTGCGTGCCAACTTGGGAAACAAACCAAGTCTTCCTTCAAACCAATCAAGGATATCATGTCAACTAGGCCTTTAGAATTAATTCATATGGATCTTTTTGGACCTACTAAAACTAAGAGCTTAAATGGTAGTAGATTTGCATTTGTTTTAGTTGATGATTTTTTCCGTTTCACTTGGGTTTTCTTCTTGGAACACAAAGATCAAATTTTCTCTCATTTCAAAATTTTTCGAAAAAGGGTTGAAAAAGAAAAAGGTTTTCCGATTTTGAAAATAAGGAGTGATAGAGGTGGTGAGTTTGTTAACCAACTCTTCATGACTTATTGTGATGAAAAGGGAATTAAGCATGAAATGTCTTGTCCTAGAACTCCACAACAAAATGGAGTTGTAGAAAGGAAAAATAGAACACTTCAAGAGATGACTAGGATAATGATAAGTGAGTATGACCTCCCTCATTATTTATGGGCCGAGGCCGTAAACACCGCATGCTATATACCAAATCGTATTTATTTATGTAAAAATTCTTTCAAAACATCTTTTGAAATGTATCATTCTAGAAAACCTAATGTTTCATATTTCAAAGTTTTTGGATGCAAGTGTTTGTTTTGAACACTAAAGATAACTTGGGTAAATTTGATGCTAAGGCTTATGAAGCAATCTTTGTTGGATATTCTACAACTAGTAAAGCTTATAGAGTATTCAATAGATCTTCACTTACCATCGAAGAATCCATGCATGTTAAATTTGAAGAATCTAATGTGTTTGTTGAGAATGTTGTAGAGATTGAACCATTAGGTGAAGACATGGAGAGACTATCCTTGAAGGACTCACCCGCTCAAGATGATAAGCAAGAACCAATTGGTGACGTTCAAGAGGATAAAGAGGAAAGCTCGCAACCGCTTCCTAAAGCTTGGAGATATGCCACAAATCATCCCAAGGAGCTCATCTTAGGTGATGCATCTAAAGGGGTAACAACTCGCTCCAAACTCCATGACCTATGTGGTAATTTTCCTTTCATTTCTCATTTTGAACCCAAAAGCATCCTCGAAGCCGAGGTGGACTCATATTGGTTGCTAGCAATGCAAGAGGAACTCAATCAATTTGAGCGCAACCAAGTTTGGCACCTTGTTCCTAGGCCCCACGATATACCAATAATTGGTACTAAGTGGATCTTTAGAAACAAGATGGATGAGTCCAGAAATGTGATTAGGAATAAGGCTAGGTTAGTGGCCCAAGGTTACACTCAAGTTGAGGGAATTGACTTTGAGGAGACCTTTGCACCCGTAGCACGGCTTGAAGCCATACGGATGACACTAGCTTTTGCATCTTTCAAAAATTTTAAACTTTCTCAAATGGATGTGAAAAGTGCATTTTTGAATATTTTTATAAATGAAGAAGTTTATGTTGCTCAACCTCCCGATTTTGTTGATCATGTTCATCCCGATTTTGTTTTTAAACTTGATAAAGCTTTGTATGGATTGAAACAAGCTCCAAGAGTTAGTATGAAAGGCTTTCTAGTTTCTCATTTCAAATGATTTTATTAAAGGCAAAGTAGATACAACACTATTCACTAAGCATGTTGATAATGATATTTTAATTGTGCAAATTTATGTTGATGATATAATTTTTGGTTCTACTAATGAGCTTTTATGCAAGGAATTTGAAAAGGTTATGCAATGTGAATTTGAAATGTCTTCAATGGGTGAGCTTAATTTCTTTCTTGGACTCCAAATCAAGCAATTGCAAGATGGGAACTTCATATGTCAAGCCAAATACGCAAAGGAACTCGTAAAGAAGTTTGGACTTGAAGACTCAAAGGTTTGCAACACTCCCATGGCAACTACCACCAAGCTTGATAAGGATGACCAAGGTAAAAATGTTGATATTAAATTGTATAGAAGCATGATAGGTAGTCTTTTGTATTTGACGGCAAGTAGGCCGGATATCATGTTTAGTGTGTGTCTTTGTGCTAGATTTTAATCGTGTCCCAAAGAGTCTCATCTTATTGCGGTAAAACGCATTATTCGTTATATTAAGGGAACGATTGGAATGGGTCTATGGTATCCGTAAACTGGAGATTTCTCAATGACGAGTTATTCGAATGTCGACTATGCGGGTTGTAGAGTAGATAGAAAGAGTACTAGTGGGACATGTCAATTTCTTGGTAATTGTCTTGTTTCATGGTCCTCTAGGAAACAAAATTCCGTAGCTCTCTCAACCGCCGAGGCGGAGTATGTTGCCACGGGGGCTTGTTGTGCACAAGTCCTTTGGATGAAACATACTCTCCTTGATTATGATTTGCATTATAACCATATAAAAATTTTTGTGATAATACTAGTACTATACATATGACAAAGAATGCAAATCAACATAGTAAGACCAAGCACATTGAGATTATATATCACTTTCTTAGAGATCATTTTGAGAAAGGAGATATAGATATTGATTATGTTTCTACAGATTTGCAACTTGCCGATATTTTCACTAAACCACTTGATTTTGCTAGATTTTCATTCATTTGTGGTGAACTTAATGTTTGTGTTATTGAATAAAATTTTTTTCTTAAACACTTTTTGATGTATGACAAAAAGGGGGAGAATGAGTTTATGTATGGAAATATGGGCTCATATGGTTTTGGTTCCATATGAGTTTATATATGTTTTGAGATTTTGATGTGTTTTTGAGATTTTGATGTGTTTTCATGAATTCTTGTAATTTGTTTTTTAAGTGTTTTGCAAGTATTTTTGGTTTTTGCTTTCATGATGTTTACTTGCAAATTACAAATTACATGGTTTTTTTTTGTTTAATATAGCATAATTTGAGGGGGAGCTTTCTCCTCCCCTATACTTTTGTTTATAGCCTATTTGTTTTGTCATCATCAAAAGGGGGAGATTGTTGGCCCAAAAGGTTACACTCTCCATTTGTTTAGAGTTTTGATGTAACAAAACAAATAAGTGCTATATGGTACTAATTAGTTTGTTAAGATAAGTTTCAGATTTGTACCATAATTGGAGGCCATTGCTTAACTATTGCAAAAATTTCTAGGTTCACGAAGCAAAGAAGGCTTTTTGCACATCAAGGAAGGAACATAGAAGAGAAGGCTCTAGCAAGGCATCACATGACTCAAGACTTCAAGATTGCTCAAAATAACTTGTTAGATTTGTTTTTAGTTTAGAATTTTGTTAAAGAATAGTGAATAGGTTTGAAACTCTTTCACACACGTTTTTGCGCACATCTTATTTCCTAACATAATAGTTTGTATACAATCTTCAACCTACAAACTTATTTTGATATACATATGTTTCTTGAATATAGAATTATGCTTCAAATGTTTAAATATCATGTTTTTGTATTTGGAAGAAGTTTTGGACAAAACGTATTTTCTAGTCAAAATCCAAGTTTTAGAAAATACAGTTTTTGGTTTTTGGTAAAAATGATAAGAGACAAAAATAGTTCATATTGATTGATATTTGAGCTAAACTTTTTACCACATGTTTATATATCAATACAAAATGATAAAACTATTTTTGGTGATTTTTAGGAGTGTTAAAAGATTTTTCAAAATATTTTTAAAACTATTTTTCTGTCCTTTCCAGACTTCATCCAGTCGACTAAGTCTTCTGACAAGTCGACTTGGATAGAAGTCGGTCGACCGGGTCGGTCGACCGACGTGCACAAATCTGTGCACGTTTGGAAGTCTTTGGACGGTCGACCGTCCCGGTCGACCGGACTGAGAGCAGAGCTCTCTGTTTGTTTCGGTCGACCGGGCCTGACGACCGTGGCCTGCAACGGTCATTTTTTTTTGTACTAGCGGTCGACCGGGCCGGTCGACCGGACTAGCCGTTTGAACAGTAACGGCTAGTTTTCTGAGCAGATTTATTTTTGTCCTTTTCTCACTTAAGTGTGTTTAAGTGACATGTTTTGGTTTTAATACATTCTGATTAGCCTTAAAAATGTTTTATCTTTAAACCCTATCCCTCTCCTATAAATAGGGTGTTTAGGGAGAGTTTGGTTACTAGAAAAATTCTGAAAAATTTCCAAAAGTTTAAGGCTTTCAAAAGACTTGGTTTCTTGGTTTTTGTGCTGAAATTCTCTCTCAATTTCTGAAGTGTTTTCAAGAGTTCTCTGATTTCATTTTCTTTTCTCCTTGCACACTAGAGCTTCATTCCTACTCATTAATGTTGGAACCTGACATGTTCAAGATGTTGAAGCTTCTCCAATTACAAGATTTTGATGATTGACGAACACGACTACTACATGATGATTGCTCTACCTCAGATGGAGTTTTACTGAAGCTTATGGGTGTTTGTGGAAGTTGTATGTGTAACTTAGAAAGTTTTGTAATAGCCTTGATAACTTACACACAAAATTAACCTTCCCAGTCGACTTACCCCTTTGACCTAGTCGACTACCCCAATATAGTCGACTTATCATATAGCCCTAGTCGACTAGTCCACTTAGAACAAAAACTATCAACTCTCTGTTTGGACTCTGAAATGCCAATTAGTCGACTTGACTTTTCTACCTAGTCGACTAACAGATACGCTAGTCGACTAACCCTATTTTCAAGTCGACTAATCCTTGACACAAAATTTATCCAACTCTCTGTTTCTTTTCTGAAACAAAGTTAGTCGACTACAATTTTTATCCAGTCGACTAATACAAGTTTCAAGTCGACTACAAGTTAGTTATAGTCGACTAATTTCAGTTATCCAGAAACTTTTGTTTCCAACAGACACTTCCCTAGTCGACTTACATTCAAACCTAGTGACTAATAAGTGAACTTTTGCCTAGCCTAGTCGACTAATCCAGTTTCCTAGTCGACTATAGGTAGTTTCTGACTGTTGGACAGTTATTCTTATCTGATCCAATTGGCAACGTTATACAACGTTTAAATCCTCTGAAATGGTGCCATAACTTCCCCAACTGACCCTAGTCTACATCTATAAATAGGGAAGTTATTCCTAAGGCCATTCACTAATTCTTTCAATCAGATTTCCAAAGCCAAAAATTCCAGAATCCTGAAAACTGAAATTTGCAACTTCTTTCTTCACCAAAAGCCATCTCCTCTTGTGAAGAATTCTGAAGTTAAACCTTCCTATACAGAACCTTGTCCACTACAGATCCTTATCAAGGCTATAGGAAGATACTGTATTCATTTCAAAGAAAGTTGTACAAGAAGTCTTCTGGGTGTAGAAGATTGTACAAGGTGTGTTCTCTTGGCGGAAGAGAAGTTGTGTGCACGTTGGCAAAGGGTGTTTGCCAAGTGGTGCACAAGGTACTTGTTGTAGGGTGTACACAAGGAAAGTAAGGGAAAATCTCAAGCATTTGCTTGGGGACTGGATGTAGGTCACAAGGACCGAACCAGGATAACTCTCCGTTGTTTGCGTTTGTTTTTCTGTGCTTAATCTCTTGTGATTATTTAATTTCTGCAAGTAATTTGTTTAAAGTTTAATTAACACTATTCACCCCCCCTCTAGTGTTGTTTTTCTTGTTATATAGATCCTACATTTGGTATCAGAGCAGGTTTCAAGGCAAACAACCATACAAGGATGGCAACGGAGTTCCCATCATCCCAATACAAAGAAGGGCATTCTACACAACGTCCACCGCTCTTTGACGGAACCAACTACAATTACTGGAAGTGTAGAATGAAGATCTACTTGCAGTCACTTGATTACGATCTTTGGAACATCGTAGAAGCAGCGTACACAAAGCCTACAACCAACTACAGCGCTTGGAGTGAAGAACAAAAGAAGAGTGCAATCTGGATGCCAAGGCGATGAACGCTCTCTTTTGTGCCTTAACCAAAGAAGAGTTCAACCGTGTGTATACATCAACCTCTGCACATCAAATATGGCATACACTCGAGGTAACACACGAAGGTACGAACAAGGTTAAAGAATCTAAAATTTCAGTTCTTGTACACAGGTTTGAATTGTTCAAGATGAAGGAGAACGAAACCATATCCGAAATGGTTACAAGGTTCACCGACATCACCAACACTCTTGCATCTCTTGGAAAGGACTACACTCAAGTTGAACGAGTCCGTAAGATCCTTCGAGCACTCACACCGGAATGGGAGAAGAAGACAACCGCCATTGAAGAAGCAAACGATCTCTCCACTATGACATTAGAAAACCTAATTGGTAATCTAATGGCATATGAAGTGCAAATAGAAGAAAGAAAGAAGGACGAACAACAACATCAATCCAAGAAGAAAGTTCTTGCCTTCCATGCAACTTCAGATACGGACGACTCGGATGAAGATGAAGAAGAAATGGCCATGATTTCAAGAAAGTTCAAAAGGTTCTTAAAACAAAGTAAGTATAATAAGAATAAAGATACTAACGATATTCCTACTTGTTTTAAGTGTAACAAACCAGGCCACATGAAGAAGGATTGTCCATTGATGAAATCAAAGAACCCTTCAAGACTTTCAACAAGTTCAACAAGTCCAACAAATTCAACAAGTTCAACAAGAAGAAGAAAGCATTTCAAGCAACATGGGATGATAGCGACTCATCTTCCTCGGACGAAGAAGAAGCAACGGAAACCGCCAATATTTGCTTCATGGCCCAAGAAGATGAGGTACAAGATTATGATGCTTTATTAGAAGCCTTTAATGAACTTTATAGTAATTTCAAAACTGAAAAGATTAGAAATAAAGTTTTAATAAAGGAAAATGAAAAACTTGTTAATGATAATTCAATCCTTGTTTCTCAAACATTATCTTTTAGTTCTCAAAAAGAAGAATTTGAAAAAGTTATTGTATCTTTAAAAAGAGACAATGAAGTTTTCTTAAAAGAGAATACTTTACTTAAAAAGGAAACTTTTTCTTTAAGTTCTAGAATTAATGTTTTAGATAAAGATATGATAATTTTCAAAGTTAAGTATGAAGATCTTTTGAAAAATGTAAATAAATTTAATAAAGGAAAAGAAAGTTTAAATATGTTATTATCTTCTCAAAAGATGTCTAACAACCATTTTGGTCTTGGTTTTTCAAAAGATAACATGTATAAGCCTACTCATGTTGGTATTGGTTTTTCAAAGACTAATTTTGTAAGATCTACACATGTTCATAATTCATACAATGCTTTTGTAAAAAGAAATGATCTTTCAAAAAGAAGTAGATGCAAATATATATGGGTTCCTAAGAATTTGAATAATATTGATAAGAATATCTATGTTGCATCTTTTATTCATGAAGTATGTAATTCTAAGAATTATGTTTATACTAACAAGTGGAAACCAAATTCCAATTGGATTTGGGTTCCTAAAGGCTAACCTTTTTCGGACCCTATCATGATGGGTACCATATATAATGTCTTATCTTATAGGTACCGAACAAAGAAAAATGGATACTTGATAGCGGGTGTTCCAAACACATGACCGGACATATGCAACTATTGTCCTCCGTTCAAATGAAAAAGGGAGGTACAGTGATCTTTGGCGACAATAACAAAGGAAAAGTTATTGGAACCGGCATTGTTGGTAATTCTTCAAAACCTCTTATTGAAAATGTTCTTTTGGTAAGTGGTTTAAAACACAATCTATTAAGTATTAGTCAATTATGTGATAAGGGTTATAAAATTGTGTTTGAAAAAGATGTTTGTCTTATTTATGATGCTAATATGAAAGATATATTATTTAAAGGTTTTCGAAACAATAACATATATGAATTGTCAATAACATGCATGTCTTCAAATGAAAATTTATGTCTAATTGCTTCAAATAATGATTATTTTTTATGGCATAAAAGATTTGGTCATTTGAATATGAAAACTATTTCTAAGATTTCAAAATTTGACTTAGTTAAAGGTCTTCCAAAATTGCTTTCAAAAAGGATTATTTTTGTGATTCTTGTCAATTAGGAAAACAAGTTAAATCTTCTTTTAAATCAAAAGATTTGGTTTCTACAAAAAGACCTTTAGAATTATTGCATTTGGATTTATTTGGTCCTATTCGTGTTTCTTCATTAAACAAGAGTAGATATGTTTTTGTCATTGTAGATGATTACTCACGTTTTACATGGGTGATTTTTCTGAAAAATAAAAATGACACTTTTGATGAATTTGTAAGTTTTTGTAAAAGAATTCAAAATCAAAAGTCTCTAAACATAGTCACTATTCGAAGTGATCATGGAGGAGAATTTGAAAATGAATCTTTTTCAAATTTCTGTAATAAGTATGGTATTACACATAATTTTGCATTTCCTAGAGCATCTCCTCAAAATGGTGTTGTAGAGAGAAAGAATAGGACTTTGCAAGAATGTGCTAGAACTATGCTTATGGATAGTAACTTACCAAAATACTTTTGGGCTGAAGCCACTGCTACTGCTTGTTATGTTTTAAATCGAGTACTTATTCGACCATTTTTAAACAAAACTTCTTATGAATTGTTTCATGATCGAATTCCAAAAGTTTCATATTTTAAGATTTTTGGTTGTAAATGCTTTATTTTAAATACAAAAGATGCTTTAGATAAATTTGATGCAAGATCCAATGAAGGTATTTTTGTTGGCTATTCTACTCATAGTAAAGCATATAGAATTTTTAATAAAAAATCTTTTACAATTGAAGAATCTTTACATGTTAAATTTGATGAATCCTTGACTAAACTTGTTTCTAATGCTTCTCCACATGATGATGATCATATTATAGATTCTCCTAAAGATAATATTGTTATATCTTCTGTTGATACTAACGTGTCTAAGGATGAAGAAATTCCTACCGAGTTACCGAAAGCCTATGTTGAAGTAAGGAATCATCCACAAGATTTGGTAATTGGAGATATAAATCAAGGCGTTCAAACGAGATCCAAGTTGAACTACATGACACAAATTGCCTTCATTTCAATCATTGAACCGAAGAATATCAACGAAGCATGTGAGGACGATTTTTGGATAATCGCCATGCAAGAAGAGTTGAACCAATTTGTAAGAAATGATGTGTGGGATCTTGTGCAACGTCCTACTGATCATCCCGTCATCGGTACAAGATGGGTCTTCAAGAACAAACTCAATGAAGCCGGTGAAGTCATTAAGAACAAGGCAAGGTTAGTAGCACAAGGGTACAATCAAGAAGAAGGTATTGATTTCGATGAAACTTATGCTCCTGTTGCAAGACTTGAATCAATTCGTATATTACTTGCTTTTTCATGTTTCATGAATTTCAAATTATATCAAATGGATGTAAAAAGTGCCTTTTAAATGGAATAATTAAAGAAACTGTTTATGTTGAACAACCACCAGGCTTTGAACATGAAAAATTTCCTAACCATGTTTTCAAACTTTAAAAAGCTTTATATGGTTTAAAACAAGCACCTCGTGCTTGGTATGATAGATTAAAGAGTTTTCTTTTAAATTCTGATTTCAAAATGGGAAGTGCAGATACAACTCTTTTTATCAAACATGTTAATAAAGATATCTTAATCATTCAGATTTATGTTGATGATATATTATTTGGTTCTACTAATGATGATCTTTGTCAAGAATTTTCTAAGACTATGCAGAATGAATTTGAGATGAGTCACATGGGCGAACTCACTTACTTCCTCGGTCTTCAAATCAAACAAATGAAGGATGGAATCTTCATCTCGCAATGCAAATACGCTAAGGAACTCCTAAAGCGATTTGGCATGGAAAATTCTGGTCACAAGAATACTCCCATGAGTACAACTACCTTTTTGGACAAAGATGAAAGTGGTAAGAATGTCGATCAAAAACTCTATAGAGGTATGATTGGTTCTCTACTTTACATTACTTCTAGTAGACCTGATATAATGTTTAGTGTATGCTTATGTGCTAGATTTCAGTCAAATCCTAAAGAATCACATATTAAAGCCGTGAAAAGGATCTTTAGATATTTAAATAACACAATCAATTACGGTTTATTTTATCCAAAGTCATGCACATTTGATTTATTATCTTATAGTGATGCTGATTTTGCTGGTTGTAAATCTGACCGGAAGAGTACTAGTGGTACTTGTCACTTTTTGGGACATTCACTAGTATCTTGGTTCAGTAAAAAGCAAAATTCCGTATCCTTATCAACAACTGAGGCAGAATATATTGCTGCTAGTGTTGCATGTGCACAAATTATATGGATGAAACAAACCTTAATTGATTATGGCATGACTATCACAAACTCTCCTATTATGTGTGATAATACAAGTGCTATTAATCTATCTAAAAATCCAGTTCACCATTCACGTACCAAACATATTGATATACGACATCATTTCTTACGTGATCATACTTTAAAAGGTGATATTTCTTTAAATTTCATTTCAACTGATAATCAAGTTGCTGATATCTTAACTAAACCACTAAAAGAAGATACTTTTATTAAGTTTAGAAGAGATCTTGGTATTTGTAATTTTTTCAGATTTTTAAACAATTTTTTTAGAATTTTTCAAAGTCTGTATTTTTGTGCAAGTTAGTCGACTTACATCTATTATTAGTCGACTTATAAAAGTCTTAGTCGACTTATAAAATTTCCTAGTCGACTCCTGTGAGAAACAGAAACTTATTAGTCGACTATAGAAAATTACCAGTCGACTAGACCTATTATTAGTCGACTAGTCTTGTCCTGTAAGTCGACTAATACTGTGAAATTTTCTGTGTTCTGTTTTCGGATTCCTATTTCAAACCCGACCCAATAACTTAAGTTAAGGATCCGATATCAATTCTTTTTAATCCTATCCATTGATTTCTATTCAGATTTAATCTTAACCCTTCATTCCTTTCTATTACTCACCCAAACCCTAGAAAATCCCTCATTTCCTTCCTCAGTCGAGTCTCTCAGTCGACCAAGGCGAAAACTAGGGCACCCGAAGTTTTGTGGCTTTTCCAGCGAATTCCTTCCAAAATTCCTCCTCAGTTCTTCAATTCAGGGTATAATCGTTTCAATTTCAGTTCATTACATCCATATCTATTGTCTATTTGTTCCAATTTCAGTTTTCAACATGTCTCGTTCCAAGAAAACCAAGTTTACCCCAGGTTCTTCCTCTTCAACTGTTGATTTTAGGTCATTTCTGAGAAACCCTGTCCTAGAAAAAGATTATCTTCGTTTGTCTCAGTTAGATATCATACCCGGAAGATTTATCAATTATGATGATTTTTATGATTATGATATCATGTTCTATCTTCGAACTTGTGGATTATATAACATGTTCTCTTCAGAAGTTAAGGATGAATATTATCCTTTTCTCATTTATCTATTCTACACACATTTAAATTATGAAGATAATGAGAATGCAACCTATCTTGAAACCTTTGTTAAGGGTGTCAATATTAAGCTTTCTATCAAGCAAATTGGTCGTATCTTGTCTATTCCCTATTCTGGCCTAACTCTTGATGAGATTGTCATGGATGATGAGGATATCTTAAATCAGATTTTTCTACCTGGTCAACATCTACCAATGACAACAACAAGCTTAGACCTATTCCCCGTCTAATTGGTAGAATTCTATCTTATAACATCTGTCCTAAGACTGGTAGTTATAACTACTTTTCCAGGGAATTATCGTCGTGTGTCTATGCTATCATGGCTGGACATGACGTTAATTGGGCAAAAATCATATTTGACACCATGGTCAAATTTCATTCCTCTTTCTTACCATTTGGCGCCTTTCTAACTCCAATTTTTCGGAAGTACCATATTGATCTTGCTTCTGAAAATACTGTTGTCAAGATTTTCGAACTCTTTGATCGTGCTGCCATAAATAGGATGAAATTACCTGATTTTCCTTCTGAAGAACCACAACAACCACCTTCAAATCCACCAAGTCCTCCACATGGTCCATCTACATCTTCACAACCCGATCCTCCTCCAACTCAACCAAATCCATATGCCGATGCTTTCTATAATTCCATGTCCGCCCAGATAGCATCCATTCAATCTTCTCAACAAGATTTGTTGAATTCTCACTCTCGCATTCTTGAGAATCAGTCTATGATGATGGATAGGCTGCAATCCATTGAGTCTACTCAGACCGTCCTTATCAGTCTTCTCAAGGTCGGTTCCCGCCCACCTCCTCCTCCCGGATCCGAAGATTGAAGCTATTGGTGTTGGAGTGTCTCTTTTTATGTTATTTTCTTTTGACAGAACTCTTATGTATTTTGTTTTTAGTACTATGTATCTTCTCTTTTTGTTAATGACAAAGGGGGAGAAGTTGTTATGTAAGTGTGTTCAGTGTTTTATGTGTTAAGTGTTTATCACTTTATGTTTGTGTCACTGTGTGTTAATTTGTAAAAACTCTGTTATGTTATCAAACTCTGTTATGTTATGTGAGTTTTTATGTTGTGATATGTGTTCTATGTGTTATGTGTTATATATCTGTGTATCTGTGTCATAATCTGAGAATTTCTGCATGTTGTGCAACATTGTGACAAAATTCTGTCATATATATGTTATGTATACTAACATATGATCATGCAGGTGCAACCTAACATTTTTCTGCAGGGACAAATTATTTTTTATAACCTAGTTACTGCAGGGAAGTTTTGTTGCAGGGGGAGCCATCATAGACATATGTTGTCATCATCAAAAAGGGGAGAATGTTGGAACCTGACATGTTCAAGATGTTGAAGCTTCTCCAATTACAAGATTTTGATGATTGACGAACACGACTACTACATGATGATTGCTCTACCTCAGATGGAGTTTTACTGAAGCTTATGGGTGTTTGTGGAAGTTGTATGTGTAACTTAGAAAGTTTTGTAATAGCCTTGATAACTTACACACAAAATTAACCTTCCCAGTCGACTTACCCCTTTGACCTAGTCGACTACCCCAATATAGTCGACTTATCATATAGCCCTAGTCGACTAGTCCACTTAGAACAAAAAACTATCAACTCTCTGTTTGGACTCTGAAATGCCAATTAGTCGACTTGACTTTTCTACCTAGTCGACTAACAGATACGCTAGTCGACTAACCCTATTTTCAAGTCGACTAATCCTTGACACAAAATTTATCCAACTCTCTGTTTCTTTTCTGAAACAAAGTTAGTCGACTACCATTTTTATCCAGTCGACTAATACAAGTTTCAAGTCGACTACAAGTTAGTTATAGTCGACTAATTTCAGTTATCCAGAAACTTTTGTTTCCAACAGACACTTCCCTAGTCGACTTACATTCAAACCTAGTCGACTAATAAGTGAACTTTTGCCTAGCCTAGTCGACTAATCCAGTTTCCTAGTCGACTATAGGTAGTTTCTGACTGTTAGACAGTTATTCTTATCTGATCCAATTGGCAACGTTATACAACGTTTAAATCCTCTGAAATGGTGCCATAACTTCCCCAACTGACCCTAGTCTACATCTATAAATAGGGAAGTTATTCCTAAGGCCATTCACTAATTCTTTCAATCAGATTTCCAAAGCCAAAAATTCCAGAATCCTGAAAACTGAAATTTGCAACTTCTTTCTTCACCAAAAGCCATCTCCTCTTGTGAAGAATTCTAAAGTTAAACCTTCCTATACAGAACCTTGTCCACTACAGATCCTTATCAAGGCTATAGGAAGATACTGTATTCATTTCAAAGAAAGTTGTACAAGAAGTCTTCTTGGGTGTAGAAGATTGTACAAGGTGTGTTCTCTTGGCGGAAGAGAAGTTGTGTGCACGTTGGCAAAGGGTGTTTGCCAAGTGGTGCACAAGGTACTTGTTGTAGGGTGTACACAAGGAAAGTAGGGAAAATCTCAAGCATTTGCTTGGGGACTGGATGTAGGTCACAAGGACCGAACCAGGATAACTCTCCGTTGTTTGCGTTTGTTTTTCTGTGCTTAATCTCTTGTGATTATTTAATTTCTGCAAGTAATTTGTTTAAAGTTTAATTAACACTATTCACCCCCCCTCTAGTGTTGTTTTGCTTGTTATATAGATCCTACAATTAATTCTCTATAGACCTTTGTAAGGGAAGAGAATTTTGCAAGAGAGAGTTTGTGGTCTTTTGACCACTCAGAGATTGCTTGTACTTGAGATTGTGGAGTTGGGTACTCCGGTGTATTTGTAACATCTTTGTGATAGTGGAAGTGGTTGAAATCCTTCTGGGGAAGGCGGGGAAGTAGAGCTGGGTGCTCGAACCTCGATAACAAATCTTGGTGTTTGCGTTTAGTTTACTTTTCCTTATTCTTGCTCTACTTTCATTGCTATTACTACTTGCTCTTGATTGTCATTGCTATATTCACTTGCTTTGTGAGATTGTTGCTTCATATTTTTTAATTGTGCATTGATTAGCATTATCACCTATTCACTCCCCCCTCTAGGTGATTTTTAACTTATTGATTAGTCCATAATTCTGCATTATTATATCGCATTTCCCCACCAATTTATGAATAAAGTGTCTGTCTAAACCGTGTTTTGGTCTCTCTTGCAGGTAAATCAAGAGTTCAAGGGTAAAGGAGTAATAAAAGATTAATTAATTCCATTTTAGGGTAATTAATTATAGATTTCTTGGAGGCCAAGCAAGGCAACATTTAGAAGATACGTCGAACCTAGACCTTTGCTCACGTCAGACGAATATTCGGGCGAAATTACCAGAAAAAGGATATACCAGGAAGATCCTCGAAAACTGACGCATCCCCGCACCAAAACCAGGGAGATAACTCCCTGGTTTGGCCGCGGATCCGTGGCAAAAGCCGCGGATCCGCAGCCCAATGGTGGGGCCACTCGTCGATTTTCGACGCGTGGCTCCTTCTCGTCTTCCAGAATACTCCTATGCCTATAAATAGCCCTGTACTTGGCCAAAGCGTAAGCAGTTTTTGGATTTTAGGAGTAGTTTTTGATTTTAGGCTAGGGTTTCTATGTTTTAGTGTACTGTAGTGTAGGTAGGTGTTCTTCATTTCATTTCTTTTGTATTTTCTTTTCTTTTTAGATCTTGTAGTAGGGCAGAGAGATTTAGAGAGAGATTGAGAGGGATTGATGTAATAGATGGTGATAATCTATGTAAAAGTGCCTCCTTTCTTCTCCAATGTAATCTTCTCCATCTTCTACATGATGCTTGGCTAACTTTTCTTCTTCTCATGGCAATCTAACTACTAACCACTAACCATCTAACCACTTACTTGATAATCCATATGAATCTAATAGCCTATACAAGGCCTTGCTCTTGCAAGAGCCATTGATGGCTCATGATGATGGATTCTAACATTCTAACATTTCTAACACCTTACCCACTAACTTGCAAACTTGCAATGTCTTCTTTATTTCATGCTTACCTCTAACTGATTTTGATGATTTAACAAGTAGCTTGCAACTTATTAGTGGTATGGATGTGTTGTTTGAATGTAGAAGATCAATCTTATGGACCATGCTTTGTATCGTCTCTTGAAGCCAAGGATTAGTGATGGCCAAGGATCCATGTGAGGCAACTATCACTAAGAGGTTAGCATGGTTAGTGGATCACTTAGTAGTTAGTAGCCATGAGCTTTCTTTTATCTTATTTTAAAAAGAAATTCTTTTTATCATTTTCATCGTTGTTTTCACCACCATCTTTGTTCAACTTTGTTTCATCTTCTTTCTATTTTGTTTTCCAAACCACTTCTCTTTTGTTTTCTTCACCGTTTTCATCGCCTTCTCCACCTACCACATGCTTGATTTCCTTTTCTTTTCTTTTAGTTTCTTTTTCTAATTATTTAAACAAAGAAAAATTGTTAACAACCGACGTGAATAGAGAATGTTAATGCTTCTATCGCCTCCCGTCCCTGTGGATTCGACCCGTTGAGCGAATGCTATAACGGAAGTATCGAGGGAACATTAGCACATACAAGCTTTTTCATTGATTTCATAATACACACATTTTGAGTGCTGGTTCCGCCCCGATCAAATTTTTGGCGCCGTTGCCGGGGAACGGGAATGGTTTTGATGTCACGTTTTTGTTAACATTTTCTTCTCTATTTTCGTGTGCAGGACAATCTTTACAGGTGCTTAATATTATAGAATAAACACTAGCTTTGCATCTCCCTACTCTAGAAAGCAGGACTCAGCCTCTAAAGAACCGCCGCGCAAACATGACTTTTGCCGTGAAAACGCGTTCATGTTGTGATAATTGTATATCTTGTTGTGCTGGGATGTGTTCATTGTAATAGCTAGTGGATCTGTACTATTACTTCCTGCTTTGATTGCGTACACACCATAATAAACTAAGGAACTAAAATACGGTATTTGGACGCTTTTAAAACGGTTTAGATATTTGCATTTAGGCATGTGTCAATTCAATTCCAATATACTGTATTTTGTTCTGTTATTGTGATCTGGATTGAGGTGTACATATGGCATCACATATAGCATAGGATAAACACGTGGGTGATTTATCACTTTATGTTATATTCTTGTCTATATTGCACACTTGCACGATTGAACTTAAGGGCATAACCCAATAAAAGATAAGGTGGGGATTTGATTGGTAGTGAAAAGTGCATTTTTATCATAACATTTACCATCACATTTTCATATTTATTCATTTAATTCTGCACATTTATTAATATTTTGTGATTTATTGTGTGCAGGCCTCGAAATAATAAAAGAAAGAATTGAAGCTTAAAAAGAGCCCAAAAGCCCACATTTGAAGCCCAAGTGCAAAAGTGCAAATATCAATTGTCAAAGTGCAAATACACAAGGGCTAAAGTTGCAATTATCAAAGAAGAGGGAAGGATAGACTTCTATCCAACCCTAAACACTTGCAGGATGAGGATAAAAGCCAAAGATAAGAGTGCAAAGATAAGGAAATTCGTGGATAAAGATATTGGGAGATTTGAAATCTAGATAACTTGATTCCCAAGTTATATCCAAATCCCATGATAAAGAGCCAGGATGCAGCTTCCAGAAGCAAACGCCCAGATGGACGGACCAGGAGAAGCCACGCGCCAAAGCGCGTGGCAATCTGCCACCAAAATGCCGCAATTCCACGGCAAATGCCGCATTTCCACGACAATTCAGATAAGCCAGGGCAACGGCTTTTGTGTACGACTTGTTTTCGGACTCTAACTCCTTCTGCGCCTATAAATACCCCCTGCAGTGCAACACAGATCTCAAGTCCAGCGATGAGCCAAGGGCCAAAAGCTAGGGTTTTTAGGTTTTTCTTCTTTCTTCTAGGTTAGATTTTCTTTCCTCCTTTGTAATTTTTATTTATTTTCTTTTTGTAAAAACTGAGAGGAGATGATGTACTCATGGAGGAAGGGATCTACTTGTACTGATGGTGACAGTCGGTGTAAGTTTTATTTTTCCACCATTGTTTAATAATCGAATCGAGGTTTGTTTTTATTCTTGTATTATTTTATGTTCTTTTATTTTTATTTAATCTTGTGTATCTCAGTATCTGTTTGCTTTCTTTTATTTTTCTCTCTAATGTCTTGCCCACCATGAGAACCAACTGGTTCGAGAATACCTAGTCGAAGAAGAGCCCTTGATGGCCTATGGCGATGAACAGGTCTTCATAGTTGTCTTTTATTTCATAGTTAGGAAGGCGGACGATCCTATACGCCATGCTTGTACGCCTTCCAAGAAAAGGTAAATCATTGCAAACGGTTCAAAAGGTAAGCAAACTGAAGAGGTAATCTTTCTTTCTTTCTTTCTTTAGTTTAGATCTCTATTCCATCTATCTCAAATTCTTTTCTCCCCACTTCATTGTAAATACCACTACTAATAATAAAAATAAATAATTTTTAGAGTAAAACTTACAAACGCTTCCATCGCTAGTCCCTCCCTGAGGATCACGACCCGCATAGCCTTTGCTACCGCGGATAGTATTGAGTACCTCGCACATACTTTTCTTAAATCTGATATTCATTATTTTGTGTGCAGGAAAACTCGATCAAACAAATTGGCGCCGTTGCCGGGGAGGGACGGTAAGTTTATCTCTAATAAAAAAAATTATTATTGACTATTCTTTTATTCTTTTCTGTTTGCAGGTTTGGAGAACAGGAAACAGAAAAACAGCAGCAGCAGTGGACATATAACTACTCTGTGCCTCTGCCCTCGAAGGCAGAGCATCAGAGTCTACTATATTGCCGCGGATCCGCGGCCATAGCCGCGGAAACGCGGCATTAGTAGTGAACTACTAACTGCACTTTTTACAGGTTGGTTCAAATTGAAACTACTGTTTTCTGCTCTGTTCTGATTTGTTCTGTGATATACCTGTAAACTGCTAATTAATCAACAGTAAAAAAATTGTTGTTAAAGATAAAAATTGATTAGACGTTTGCATATTAGGCACGTGTCTTTTCAATTCCTTTATTTTTACTGTTGAAGAGTGCTGGAGCAAGGTACGCACGCATTGCATGTAGAATAGGACTCATCTCTTGGTTGATTTTCTGCTTTGAGTGAATCTTATCTACTCATCTTGTACACTTGCACTAATTCATCTTAAGGGCATAACCTATTAACAAGATAAGGTGGGGATTTCATCACCCTTCCTTAGCCCAAAAATCATATCCCGAGCACTCACTAACCTAAGCCTAACTTAAAAATTAGTAGACGTTGGCCCTAGGGACATCTCGGACTCAATAGGAGATTATCCTAAGGAAGAACAGTGCTGGAAGTTGACTCTTGTCAAATCAGTGTCTAGGAAAGGGATTGAGGGCCGAAAGCCCGAAGATTGGTGGTTATTTAATTAAGGAACGTCTTTGACAGAAAACCTCCCACCACTCTTGCCCCGACCTGGCTGATTAACTTGTGGTCAAAGTCTACACCCTACCTCCCGTGGACAGTCTAACCAGTTAGGAGTCGTCTAGGTCTAGGTCTACCCTAACTTAGGTTAGAATTTTTTTCTTTTTTGTTTGATTATTTGTTTTTTTTTTCTCTTTGTTTGTGTTTGTGTGATATGGCATATAATAATTTTTTCAATTTTAATCCATATTACACACCTAACTATTATTCGGATATTACCACCCGGCATATCATAACTTTGACCAATCTAGTGTGCCGGAATGGTCTTATCCGAATGAATATAACCCACACCCCCCATCTTATAACTATAATTTGCATAATAATTTCAACTCTTCACAGAGTTCATGGGGTTTCGATTCCCCCGAGTCTAATTTTCAACCAAATTGTCCTCCATATCCATCTAGTCCACATTCTTTCAATGATTCATACTTAGATCCCCCCATTCAGAATAGATTACCATCTATCGGGGAAATGATAAGTATGCATAAGTCCAAGCAACAATTACCATCTATCGCAGACATGGTAATGCGTGAGTCCACCAACTCACAAATTCATCATAATTACACTTCCTCTTCTCAATCACAGCATGAAAGATGCTTGCTGCCATGACTCAGGCTAGATTAGCCCGTGATCATGATATAGATATTATGGTTCAATCTTTACGTTCTCACAGTTCAACCATTTCTGCTTTCGCTGACCATTCGCTTAGAGCCAACGAACCAAGTTGCTTTGGACAACAAGATTCTATTTCAGTGCCATCATTAGAACTTGTCGAAACTCCAATTCTTGATAATTTGGCAAGTTTTTTCTTTCCTGAAATAGAACTTGAGGATGAATATGATCATGATCTTCCACTCGATGGTTCAATTTTATTTCCTGATCCAATTTTAACTCCAGTGTCTTCACCTGATTTCACTTTTCCCGAGTCAACATTGGACCCTATTCCAATTCATCATGAAATTGAATCACCCATTTTTGATGATCATATTGAACTTGACCATTGTGCAATTTTGAAAGTGCTATGGATAAATTGGCAAGTTCTGATTTTTATATCATTGAACCCAATGAGATATGTGACCTAGATTCTCAAATCTATGATCAAGTTCAAATTCCTGAATCATTATTGACTCCTGTTCTGTTACCTGAATTAGGTAATATTTTAGAGTCAGTTTTGATTCCCACACCTATCATTGCTGAACTTGAATCACCAACATTGAGTCACATTCTATTGTGGGAAGATGATTGTGGACTTGAGCTTAAACTTATTGATTTGGACCCACTTCCTGAACTTAGCCCGACTCCTGAGCCCTTACTTGATTTGAGCTTCTTCCCTGAGTCGGTATTCGTTCCCGCACCTATAATGTCCAAGTCAATAATTCCATCTTTCCATACTCCATTTTGGGACAAGGAGGTTGACAAAATTGACTCTGAAATTTATTATGAAATTTGGAAATTTGATGGGGTAGAAATTTTAAAAAATGATTATACATATATTTTAGTGGGTTATGTAAGGAAAATTTCTGGTGGGTTCCACCAAATTATATGTTATCTTGATTGGGTAGCAACGCTTGGCCCAATTAGACCACCTCCGGAACCACCACCTTAAGGTAACTTCCGCCTTCCCTTGTTCTGTTTCATGCATATATGCATTCATTCATACATTGAGGACAATGCATGAGATAAGTGTGGGGGTGGGCTTTACTAACATACTAACATAGTTAAAAACTAACAAAATTTTGCTAATAAAAAAAAAATTAAAAAAAATGTTATAAAAAGGAAATATTTTGACTTATTTTTTTGAAAGAAATCTAAGTTAGTTTTAAGGATTAGGAAAATCATGATTTGGATTTCTAAAAACTTGGTCAAAATAAATAAATTGTTTAAATTTTAGGTATAGGAGGAGAAATTGAATAAGTAATTAGTCTTGATTTTTTACCTTAATGAAATGTGCATACCTAATGCATATCTAGGATTCTAAGACAAAGACTTTTGTGCCTCATATATATAAAAAAAAAAGAGGAAAATCACTAATTAAGCTGGATACATGTGCCTCAAGAAGTATAAGTATTCACGCCTAAAGGTGAGTGTAAAAAAAATAATAATAATAATAAAACCTTAGTTTTGTGGCCTAGTTCATTCGAATTTGAGTCCGCGGGGTGTTTTCTCACCTGGTGCCCAAAAGCCGACCGGTTTGGGAGTCACTGACTTTAAGTTCGCTACATGGGTGGATTAGAAAGCCTAAACTAAGAAAAATTACTTATATGTACTAACACATCTAATAATCAATTAGTTAGGTATTAGGGCCTCAAGAAGCCTTGATACTTACACGAAAGAAAATTAGATGATTATACATATCAAAAAAAAATAATATATATATAATAATACTTATATAATAAAGAGGCATGAGAGTCCAAGTTAAGGAATTCCTAGTATAAATTCATAAGGATGCATATGATTTTTGGTAACGAAAAAGACTATATTAGAAATTCAATTTTAATCCTTACCTAAAATGAATAACAATTCACTTTATTAAGACTAAGTTTAAAGAATGAATAAAAATGATAATCCTAAAACTTATAGACTACTTAGTCTCTTCAGATATAATTCAAATATTTTTCTTTTGATGGATTTTGTGGGTGTAATCCGCTGAAAACCCTCACGAGACAACCCTCGTCCTCTAGGGTAACCTAGAGGTTTAACGGCTTGTTGCACATGCTAAGTGCAACCGTGATTCCTACGAAAGTGAGTTTGGTTAGATTAATTTTTCTTTTTCTTTGTTTTTACTCGAGGACAAGCAAAAAGATAAGTGTGGGGGTGTGATTGGTAGTGAAAAGTGCATTTTTATCATAACATTTACCATCACATTTTCATATTTATTCATTTAATTCTGCACATTTATTAATATTTTGTGATTTATTGTGTGCAGGCCTCGAAATAATAAAAAGAAAGAATTAAAGCTTAAAAAGTGCCCAAAAGCCCACATTTGAAGCCCAAGTGCAAAAGTGCAAATATCAATTGTCAAAGTGCAAATACACAAGGGCTAAAGTTGTAATTATCAAAGAAGAGGGAAGGATAGACTTCTATCCAACCCTAAACACTTGCAGGATGAGGATAAAAGCCAAAGATAAGAGTGCAAAGATAAGGAAATTCGTGGATAAAGATATTGGGAGATTTGAAATCTAGATAACTTGATTCCCAAGTTATATCCAAATCCCATGATAAAGAGCCAGGATGCAGCTTCAAGAAGCAAACGCCCAGATGGACGGACCAGGAGAAGCCACGCGCCAAAGCGCGTGGCAATCTGCCACCAAAATGCCGCAATTCCACGGCAAATGCCGCATTTCCACGGCAATTCAGATAAGCCAGGGCAACGGCTTTTGTGTACGACTTGTGTTCGGACTCTAACTCCTTCTGCGCCTATAAATACCCCCTGCAGTGCAACACAGATCTCAAGTCCAGCGAAGAGCCAAGGGCCAAAAGCTAGGGTTTTTAGGTTTTTCTTCTTTCTTCTAGGTTAGATTTTCTTTCCTCCTTTGTAATTTTTATTTATTTTCTTTTTGTAAAAACTGAGAGGAGATGATGTACTCATGGAGGAAGGGATCTACTTGTACTGATGGTGACAGTCGGTATAAGTTTTATTTTTCCACCATTGTTTAATAATCGAATCGAGGTTTGTTTTTATTCTTGTATTATTTTATGTTCTTTTATTTTTATTTAATCTTGTGTATCTCAGTATCTGTTTGCTTTCTTCTATTTTTCTCTCTAATGTCTTGCCCACCGTGAGAACCAATTGCTTCGAGAATACCTAGCCGAAGAAGAGCCCTTGATGGCCTATGGCGATGAACAGGTCTTCATAGTTGTCTTTTATTTCATAGTTAGGAAGGCGGACGATCCTATACGCCATGCTTGTACGCCTTCCAAGAAAAGGTAAATCATTGCAAACGGTTCAAAAGGTAAGCAGACTGAAGAGGTAATCTTTCTTTCTTTCTTTCTTTAGTTTAGATCTCTATTCCATCTATCTCAAATTCTTTTCTCCCCACTTCATTGTAAATACCACTGCTAATAATAAAAATAAATAATTTTTAGAGTAAAACTTACAAACGCTTCCATCGCTAGTCCCTCCCTGAGGATCACGACCCGCATAGCCTTTGCTACCGCGGATAGTATTGAGTACCTCGCACATACTTTTCTTAAATCTGATATTCATTATTTTGTGTGCAGGAAAACTCGATCAAACAGGATTTCATCACCCTTCCTTAGCCCAAAATCACCTCCCCACTCACACAACCCAAGCCCTAATAAAAATTGATAGACGTTGGCCCCTAGGGACATCTCGGACTCAATAAGAGATTGACCGAGGGTGGAACTTGTTTTGAATCTTACTCTTGTGAAATCGGTGTCTAAGGTTGGGGATTAAGAGGTTACGCCTCGAAGATACCGTGGTTTGGCGTAATTAAGGCCCGTTGCTTACGTACGGATACCTCCTACTGTATTTTGCCCCTACTTGGCCTATTAGCTTGTCGTCGGATTCAAGAAACAACCTCCCCCGGGTAATCGACCAGGTAGGAGTCGTCTAGGTCTAGGTCAACCTTAATATAGGCTTGGTTTTGATTTTTTCTTCTCTTTTTGTTTGTTTGTTTGTTTTTTTTTTTCCTTTTTTGTGATTGTTTGTGAAATAGAATTCAATAATAACAATTCTTTCAATCCTAACATGAATCCATATTTCACACCGACCCCATTTGTTTCGGATAATTCCAACCCGGTTTTTCACAATATGAACCAACCAAATACACCGGGTTGGACTTATCCGAATCAATGCAACCCATGCCCACAATCTTATTACTGTAATTTCAAAAATAATTTCAACTCTTCACAGAGTCAATAGGGATTCACCTCCCCCGAGTTAAATTTTCAAACTCCTTATCCATCATATCCACATTGTCCACAATTTACACAATATTTATTCCCCGATTTCGTTTCCTATACTTCTTTTTTGGACCTCCCATTGAAGAAAAATCAGAACTAGAAAAGAGTATAGAAGCCAATCTACAAGAGGCTGAGCAACAACTTCAGAAAATGTTGGCCTCTACAATTTCATAATATTTTCAAGAGTTTTACTTAGTTCCACCTCCTCATAATGAACAACCATTTGCCATGAAAACGAGTAAGGAACTCTTGCGTGAGTCCGAGCCACAATCTAAAAACCTGATGTACTCGCGACTTAACCATAATTTTCAAAGCAAATCTTTATCTTTTCAAGCCCAATCACAACAAAACATGAACCAATCAACTATGAAAAGATGCTTGAAATCATGACTCAAGCTCAAATGGCTTATAATCATGACATAGATATGATGGTCAAAAGTCTTCATTCTCATCCTTTGACCATTCCTGATGTCACTAACCATTCTGTCAGAGCCAAAGAGTCATGTTGTTTTGAAAATCAAGATTCAATTTCAGCACACCCATCTGAACTTGTCCAAACTTCAAATCCCATTGATATTTTGGCAAGTTATCCTTTTTCAGAAATTGAACTTGAGCATTAATATGATTCTGAACTTCCACTTGGTAATTCAATTTCACTCCCTGATTCAATATTGTCTGAGGTATTTTTACCTGAATTCAGGCCTTTTCCCGAGTCAGTATTGAATCCAGTGCCAGTCCATTGTGAAATTGAATCACCAATCTTTTATGATAATCATATTGAACTTGATCAATTTCATACTTTTGAAACTCCCATTGATAAATTGGCAAGTTCTCATTTTTATGAACTCATTGAGGAATGTGACTTTGATTCTCAAATTTGTGATCCAGTTCAAATTCCTAAATCAATATTGACTCCTGTTTTGTTACCCAACTTGAGCAACATTGTAGAGTCAGTTTTGATTCCAATACCTGTCATTCTTCACCTCAATCACCAATCTTAGAAAGTCACATTCCATCATGGAAAAATGAATGTGGACTTGAGCTTCATCTTCTTGATTTGGACCAACTTCCTGAATCTAATCTCGACTCCTGAACCTTTACTTGACTTAAGTCTTTTTCCTGAGTCGGTATTAGTTCCTGTACTTCCTGAGTCCAAATCAATTATTCCATTCTGGAACAAGGGTCTTGATAAATTTGACTCTGAAATTATTTTGAAAATTTGAAAATTAGAGAGGGTAAAACTCTTAATAAAAATCATACATTTATACATCATTCTAGTGGGTTGTATTCTTGAGGTATCTGGTGGGTTCCTCCGGATTCCACGCACATTGGATTGGGCCGCATTTCGTGGACCAATCAGACCACCACCGAAACCACCACCTTGAGGTGATTTTTCCTTCCCTCTCTATTTGTTTCATGTATACATACATCACGATGCATTGAGGACAATGCATGAGATAAGTGTGGGGGAGGGTTTAATAACATAGAGTTTTTATATTTTCTTTCTTTTACACTTCTTTTAGGATACTTTTAGAAATCTTCCCTTTTGTATAGGAATTTTCTCTTTCTTTAAAAACTTTTTGAAACAAGAGACAAAGTTTTGATCTATTTTTAAGAAAATTAAGATGATTTTAGAATTAAGAAAGCCTTAATTATGACATCTTAAACCTAGTCGAAATAATGGATCTTGTTTAAAATTGTAGGCTAAGTAAGATAAATTGGAGAGATAGTTTTATCTTGAATTTTTTGCCTTAGATAGTATGCACATCACAGTTTTATCTTGAATTTTTTGCCTTAGATAGTATGCACATCATACTTACACATTTTTGGATGGAAACAAAGACCTCAAATTCCATAATAAAAAGAAAAAAATATAACTAAAAAAATCACTTTTTAAGCTGGATAACTATGCCTCAAGAAGCATGATTATTCACGCCTAACGGTGGTCAAAAGAAACAAATAATCCCCCTTAGTTTTGTGGCCTTGTTTACTCGGGTCCTTAAACCCGAGGGATGTTTTCTCAACTGGTGCCCTAAAATCGTCTGGTCTGGGAGTCATCGGTTATAGGCTCACTACATGGGTGAACTAGAAAGCCTAAGAAAACTAAGGGAAGAAAAAAGAAATATATATATATATATATATATGAATATAAATAAATAGCTTGATGGTTGGAGTTGAAATCCCAGAAATCTTCACTATCACAAAGTGCATATTATCTAGGTTTTATGAAAGATAAAATATTCAATCCAATTTTGAATTCTTACCTTAATTGAAGACATGATCTTGCATAGAGACTAAGTTTAAGGAAGAATGATTTTTGGTAGACTTATGACCTTATATCGCTTATATTTTTGCAAAATATTTCATAAACTCGTCTCTCTTTCAAAATGAGTTTTTAAAAAACTAACATTTGCCTTCTTTCTTTATGGATTTTGTGGGTGCAATCCGCTGAAAACCCTCAGGAGATAACACTCCTCCTCTAGGGGTAACCTAGAGGTTTAACGGCTTGTTGCACACGCTCAGTGCACTCGCGTCACCTGCGAAAGTGGTGTAATAACATTTGTAGTATAGCTTTTCTTTTCTTGTTTTGCTCGGGACGAGCAAAAGATAAGCGTGGGGGTGTGATTAGTCTACAATTCTGCATTATTATATCGCATTTCCCCACCGATTTATGAATAAAGTGTCGGTCTAAACCGTATTTTGGTCTCTCTTGCAGGTAAATCAAGAGTTCAAGGGCAAAGGAGTAATAAGAGCTTAATTAATTCCATTTTAGGGTAATTAATTCTGGATTTCTTGGAGGCCAAGCAAAGGAATATCTAGAAGATACGTTGAACCTAGACCTTTGCTCACGTCAGACGAATATTCGGGCGAAATTACCAGAAAAAGGATATACCAGGAAGATCCTCGTAGACTGATGCATCCCCGCACCAAAACCAGGGAGATAACACCCTGGTTTGGCCGCGGATCCGCGGCCCAATGGTGGGCCCACGCGTCGATTTTCGACGCGTGGCCCCGTCTCGTCTTCCAGAATACTCCTATGCTTATAAATAGCCCTGTAGTTGGCCAAAGCGCAAGCAGTTTTTGGATTTTAGGAGTAGTTTTTATTTTAGGCTAGGGTTTCTATGTTTTAGTGTAGTGTAGGTAGGTGTTCTTCATTTCATTTCTTTTGTATTTTATTTTCTTTTTAGGTCTTGTAGTAGGGCTGAGAGATTCAGAGAGAGATAGAGAGGGATTGATGTAATAGATAGTGACAATCTATGTAAAGGTGCCTCCTTTCTTCTCCAATGTAATCTTCTCCATTTTCTACATGATGCTTGGCTAACTTTCCTTCTTCTCATGACAATCTAACTACTAACCACTAACCATCTAACCACTTACTTGATAATCCACATGAATCTAATAGCCTCTACAAGGCCTTGATCTTGCAAGAGCCATTGATGGCTAATGATGATGGATTCTAACATTCTAACATTTCTAACACCTAACCTACTAACTTGCTAACTTGCAATGTCTTCTTTATTTCATGCTTACCTCTAACCGGTTTTGATGATTTAACAAGTAGCTTGCAACTTGTTAGTGGTATGGATGTGTTGTTTGAATGTAGAAGATCAATCTTATGGACCATACTTTGTATCGTCTCTTGAAACCAAGGATTAGTGATGGCCAAGGATCCATGTGAGGCAATTATCACTAAGAGGTTAGCATGGTTAGTGGATCACTTAGTAGTTAGTAGCCATGAGCTTTCTTTTATCTTGTTTTAAAAAGCAATTCTTTTTATCATTTTCATCGTTGTTTTCACCACCTTCTTTGTTCAACTTTGTTTCATCTTCTTTTCTATTTTGTTTTCCAAACCACTTCTCTTTTATTTTCTTCACCATTTTCATCGCCTTCTCCACCCACCACATGTCTTGATTTCCTTTTCTTTTCTTTTAGTTTCTTTTTCTAATTCTTTAAACAAAGAAGAACTGTTAACAACCGACGTGAATAGAGACTGTTAATGCTTCTATCACCTCCCGTCCCTGTGGGTTCGACCCGTTGAGCCAATGCTATAACGGAAGTATCGAGGAAACATTAGCACATATGAGCTTTTTCATTGATTTCATAATACACACATTTTGAGTGCTGGTTCCGCCCCGATCACTTACCAACGTGCAATGAATACAATTTTCTGTAACCACCTCCAAAAGATGATGGAATGCTTTGTCGACGACATTGCTGTCAAGAGTCACGATAAGAATCATTATCTTCATGGCCTAAGAACAATGTTTGATATAATACGAGCCCATCAGCTAAAAATGAATCTGACAAAATCCTTCTAAGGGGTTTCAAGTGGTGTGTTCCTGGGATTTATTGTCACATCAAAAGGAATTCATCTTGATCAAGACAAGGTCAAAGCTATTCAAAGCATGCATCTATTGACACTTTAAAAAAGACAATATTCTTACTGTCCTGAACAATATCTAAACTTGTTGACATTTACAAAAGACAAGTGACAGACAAGCTGACGACCAGCTCTGTACCCATCTCTGAGGGACAAAGCAGCAATTTGGACTTTACTGATCCAGTGAAGCAGACAGTAAGCCCAGATTGTCTCTAAACAGACCTAATCAGGTCTAAGATGCTAGGTTAGCTCAACACTTAGCATCACATGAGCCTAAGGGGATAGCCTCGCCTGAGAGGCTAAGATCGCCCAACTTCGCCCTAAAGCCGTTCAAAGTTCCATCAGGGAGCTAACTTGTAGCTTTACCTGAAGTGCTCAGTTAACTCCGCAGAGAGTTAGATTCGCTCGAAGTCACACGCAACCGCAGAAGGATGTTCAGTAGCTTCGCCACAGATGTTATCCAGCTCCGCTGAAGAGCATTCTTCTGACTTCGTCAGATGTTTCTTCCAGCTCCGCTGTGAGCTCAATGCGGCAGCTCCGCTGCGGGTCTTTGATGGTCAACCTTTGACCAATTAAATCTCCATGTGAGATCAAATCAATTCAAGATCCAGATCAAATCTAATCAAGATCAAATCTAATCAAGATCAAATCTAAGATCAAATTTTGTAGTTGTTTGCCATAATCACTTGACTCTCCTAAAACTAGTAAGAAGATCAGGGGAGATCTTTTAATTATTTGGAAAGAATCAGAACAGATCAGGAGATCGACGCTACCTGCTAACTCTAGCTTCGCAGAAGCTGATTCTAGCCTCGCAGCAAGGCTACTTTCCAGATTTAAACAGAATGCCTCAATCTGTTTTCAGATTTTTAAGGGACAATTATACCCCTGCTCTTCCTATAAATAGCCCACTAGGGGTACACGGAGAGGCAAGACGCACACAAGCAAAGAGACGGCTAAACAGAGACCTATTCTCTTGCTTCCAAGAATTCAGAGAATTCAGAGAATTACTTCTCTAATCAGGGTGCGGATACCCTAATACCTTCATTCCTCTCAAGGAATTTTCGGAACCAGGCGAAAAGGAATTCCTAAGTGAAGGCAGTTTGAGAAGTAACAAGAGGGTTCTACTAACCTTCTGTTCTCTGATTCCTAGAACCAGGCGAGAAGGGAATCCCATCGATCGCATCGTCAAAGGGACAAAGTGGTCGCGCGCTGACCAGACTCCTATCGGCACACTTCTCCAGAATCTCAGAGGAGATCTACTTGTAATCTTTTGTGTTACTTGTAATTTAGCTCCTCGACATTTTTTTTTGTAAGTTTCCCCCCTTTGCAAAATCAATTGAAAACAAGATGGAGACTCCGCTGGGGAAGATATTCTCCAATATTGAGAATCAAGTGTGGCAATGCGACGAATAGACCTTTGAGTCTATCTCTGAATTCAAGAAAGCCTGTGTAGCCAGAGCCCCTCTGGCTAAAACTTTGAAGCAAGTCTCTGTGGATATAGATGAGGCTCTCTACGAGCCTGCCACGGTCCTCTGGCGCAACAAGGAAGCAGGCCCGCAATGCAAGGGTCAGTATCTTCAGCCTGTTACCTTCGAAAACCTAGTCGTTCACTTCGATCAAGGATAATTCGAAGAACTCGTCTCTGGGGGTGGTCTAATGCTTCATGCACGAAAGCATAGAAAGGTCTCGATGGCCAAGGTTTCGGAGCAGAAACCGGAAGCAGAATCTTTCCAACACCTCTCAGCCTCGCGTGTGGCTAGTCAGGTTCCCTGCGAACCTAAGTCTCCTTTGTCAAAGCAGATGTGGAAGCCAAAGCAGCAGGCTCTGTATGAAGCCTCAATTGTAGCTGCGCCACAAGTTCATCTCTCTCGCGAAGAAAAAGGCAAGATGCCTGCCTGCTCTGTCGAGACTGTTAGTCGCGAAGTCATGACGACCATGCCTTCGCCTAATTCAGGAGAAATAACTCCTCATGCCAGTCTCGTTCTTATGAGCGAAGCTACTGTACCTCAGGGTACGCATGATATTCCCAGTAACATAGCGGATAAAGCACCAGAGCGTGCTTCGCTCCCCAGTTCATCAAGCGCTAAGCTCGCGCTTCTTAGCAGAGCTAAGGGATCGTCCCTAAGTGTTGACAGCGGTGCTTATGCAGCTTTAGCACCCAAGGACATTCTCAAGGTTCTTAGCCGCGAAGCTAGAGCTAAAGTACTATTTAGTGCTAATTATCTCCGCGGTGATAAAAGAGCAGGACATCGTCCTATGCGCGATCCAACAGAGCCTCTGCGCTGGATCGTTTAGGCGCGACTGGGTGTGACTTGCGGGAATTCTTGACAAGCAAACGGAAGTTGGAATCTTTCCAAACTTCTCCCTCCTGTTATCAACAAGTGGGATGTCAGTTGGTGACAGTCCACTCAGTCCATTGCCGGCTAGGACCAATCCCCGCCACTCCTCCAGGCCGACGATCAGTTTTTGATCGACTGTCGGTGCAAGCTCCGGTGAAACATCGCAAAAGGAGCATATCACGAGATCTGCCCTCTGCATCCGTTAACATGATCGGAAGAGGATGAGAGTTGCGCAGGGGTAGACGAGCGTCCCACGACACTCCCTATAGTTTTCCAGATCCGGATTATAGCCCGGGCCTTGGCGAAGTCTTGGTATATGAAGAAGGTGTCTTCCGAAACACCAGATCTAGGGTTGCAATACCCTACAGTTATGAACAACCATCTTCCTCAACTACAGTAACCTCACCAGAACCAAGGAGAGGATTAATCCAATGGTCTGACGAAGAGGATGAAGACAGTGGGTATGCCTCTTCGACGACAATCAGCTCAGTGCGAACAGACAGAGTATCAGTGAATATGGCTGAAAACGGTAATGATGACCTTCGTCGACGTTTGGAAGCTCAGGAGCAAACTTCCAAGACCCAGCAAGAAGCTTTGGACAACATACAACAGATGCTCGCTCAACTCCTCAATAACTGGAATAATAATGATACCGGGAGTAACCATGCTGAGGAAGAACATCTTAGCAATGAACAGCCAAGGACGGAGAAGTCGAAGGAGGGTTCTTCTTTGGACGCTGAAGTCCTTAAAGGCATCCAAGCTCAAATCGCATCCCTAGCACAGAGGGATGAATTAAAGAAAGTAGGGGTTGTCTGTCCTTACCCGCTTGAGTGGGATTCAGTACCATACCCACCAAAGTTCAAACCACCAATGTTACATACGTACGATGGTAAGAGCTCGCCAAACCAGCACATCTACTATTTTCGGTCTCAGACCGGTAATGCTATAGACAATGATGCTACATGGCTAGGCTGTTCATCGGCACCTTAAAGGGGGTAGCATTCCACTGGTTCCGAGTCTCCCTCTGGGCTCCGTTAATTCTTGGATCGACCTGGAAACCTGATTCCTTTCTCGTTTCTATGAGGACGATACCGAGGTAACCATGGACAAACTCCTCTCTACCGTACAGAAGAAGGGCGAATCTGTCCGTGACTATATTAAACGGTTCAGAAACTTGTCTTTGATGTGCCCAGCAGGGATGCCATTACCCACGCTCTTACAGACGTGCAGGCACAACTTCTTAGACCAAGTAGAAATTCGCATGGGGGCTGTCAAAACCCATGCCTGAAAAGAACTGGTCGGGCAAGCTGAGATAGCTGAAAAGTTAGCTAAAAAGTTCGAACCATCCACCCCTAAAGGCAAATGGGGTATAAAGGACGTGGCCACATGGCACAATCTTCTCAAGCCAAAGGGAAAGAGACCATGTCCGTAGAATTGTCAGGGGATGTTCAGTCGAAGGCCAAGAAGAGCAGCTTCAATAATCAGGAGTCTAAATTTCCTCCAAAACAATACTCCTTCAAAGACGATTAGGTGGTCACAATATTCCATTTACTCCACAAAGGGAATAAATTGAAGCTGCCGGATGCTCGACGTCCCAATGAAATAGGATGCACGAACGATCCTAAATATCGTCTCTTTCATAGGATGATTCATCATCCTACCGACAAATGCTTTATCCTCAAGGACAGAATTAAAGCTTTGGTCGACGCCGGTGTCCTGACTTTGAAGTCAGAATAAAAGAAAGTCACTGCAAACATGGTGACCCTCGAGTTCGGCAAAACCCTAAAGGTCACAGTTCATGACGGGACTTATCCAATCCCTGCACCACGGCTGGAAGTCAAGCATCCCTCAGCTAAAACTCAAGATAATAGGGGTCTTGTTCTCTTGACATTGGAGACAGGGGAAATCATGTGGATACACCCAGACCTTGTCCAACGAACAATGGGATTCAAAGAAGTCCAAGTCGAAGGGCAAATCTTGCAATGTCATCTCCATCCTGCCAGACGATGACAATTTCACATCAGCTTCTCTCAGTGATTCTGAAGGAGAAAAGCACACTTGCGCGACGCAGGCCGATGTACCTCAGCCGACGGGTACTCGATCTGAAAAATCATACTTAAAACAGTATGAGAAAGCTACTAACGAGACACAACAGCAAACGACGTCAGTACAAATACCAACATCCTCTTTAGTTCCAACCAAGGGAAAGGAGAAGCCAAAGGAAGTCCGGTTCGACCATATCCTGAAGAAGCCTTCAAGCCTAGGGCTTGACATGCCCTTTCGTTTTGACATATTGGCCCAGCTGGCTAATATCCCGGCTCGTATTACCATACACGAGCTCCTTCGTCTCTCAAAAGAGACAAGAGAAGCACTCAGAGATGCACTGGCTAATTCAGAATTATGCCTGACGTATATACCAGAGATCCCTAAAGATGACGCTCAGTCTTCTTGCCCTGAATGCCATCATGTACAATCAAAGGTACCTGCTATTACCTTCACAGCGAAAGATATGCTTCTCAAGGATAACAAGCACGATCGACCTTTGTACTACACTGGATACATCGGTTCAACATGCATTGAAAGGGTACAGGTTGATCCGGGGTCTGCACTCAGCATCATCCCCAAAAGGCTCCTCTACTTCCTCAGTATACCACTATATAGGTTGACCGCAACCACTACTACAATACACGATTTTAATGCCGGAAGTAGTCATCCACTCGGGAAAATTCGGCTCCGTTGCCGAATCAGGAGACTGAGGTCAGAAGTGGCGTGCTATGTCATTGACGCTGACACATCATACAACTTGTTGCTTGGACGACCGTGGATCCACGCCAACTGGATCGTTCCCTCCACTCTGCACCAGTGCTTCAAATATGTTGAAGATGACGCAACTGTACGGACTATCTTCGCTGAGAAAGCAACCATTTAAAGGGGTGAAAAATTACTTCACTGACGCTCTCCTATATCAAGAGACCGGTGAAACATTGAAAGAACCATTACCAGACAATGATGATAGTGGCAATGAGGCAGATTCAGAATCTGAAGCAGACATGCCAGCCATTTTGATTGGTGAACCAATTATAGCATGTCTTAATAATCCCCAATGTAACACTCCTTCTGAAGATTAAGACGAATGGGTAATTAATGATAATATTTCCTTTGATTATCCTGTGAGTGTTAGGATGTTTAAATCCATTACGGATAGCTCTCTGCACATGCCCTTACCTAGACCAAGCGCGTCCAGTACACCCATGGAATCTGTGAACGGGCCGTTTTAGTGATCCCTCCATCCAAAGAAGGTCAGTCACCGATAATTTTTGGTAAAGCCCAACCACGAGGGTTCACAGCCGCAGGTTCAAGTTCAGACTCAGACACCCCGCAAATTTTCCATTATACGCGACCAGCGCACCATATGATGAGGAAAATGGGGTACAATCTAAAGCATAGAGAGGGCCTGAATTTTGGAAAAGGAAGGCGTAGTTTGCTGCGTAACTTTGTGCCAAAAGGGAAACTTGCAAATTACTATGATGACACACGCAGGGGGTTGGGATACGTTACACCCACACCACCTGCAATGGTTCAATCCAAGGATGACGAAGCGATTCCATCACATTCTGCCTCTTCCTCCGAGTGGGACTCAGATGTCAGTGTGGGGATGATGTTCGAGAATCTCACCGTTAACATGACTTCGAGCAGTCAATTCGGGCCAGCGAAAGCTACTGATGAGGAACCATGGGTTCAATAATTGGAACTCCAATGGGAAAAGTGATTCGAACTGCGCGAACCACCTACTGAAGACAAGGTGATGCAGGTCAACTTGGGTAGTCAAGATCACCCTAAACCCATCTTTATAAGTGAAAGCTTATCACTTATGAAAAAAGAAGAATTAATAATACTCGTAAAGGAGTATATAGACGTCTTCGCATGGAACTACGAAGACATGCCCGGACTTGATCTACAAGTAGCCATGCATCGTCTAAATATCAAACCTGACGCCAAGCCAGTCAAGCAGCAACAACGTCAGTTTCGCCCGAACATTATGGAGGCTATTGAAGTCGAAGTTCATACGCTCATTGCATGTGGCTTCATACGGGAGGAACAGCATCCAGATTGGGTTGCTAATATCGTTCCCGTCCTCAAGAAGAATGGGAAAATACGGATCTGCATCGACTACCGTGATCTCAATACAGCTTATCCTAAAGACGAATTCCCACTGCCCATCACCGATGTCATGATTGACAATACCTGTGGATTCGAAAGAATGTCTTTCATGGACGGCTTTTCAGGGTACAATCAGATTAAGATGTATCCCGACGATGAGAAGCATACTTCATTCCGAACACCCTTGGGGGTATACTGTTACACTGTGATGCCCTTCGGGCTAAAGAACGCCGGAGCAACCTATCAGCAGGCAATGAATACAATCTTCTGCGATCATCTCTGAAAAACGGTAGAATGCTATGTCGACGACATTGCTGTCAAAAGCCGCAATAAGAATGACCATCTTTGTTACTTGAGGACAATGTTCGACATAATGCGGGCTCATCAACTGAAGATGAATCTGACAAAATCCTTCTTGGGTGTTTCGAGTGGCAAGTTCCTTGGGTTCATTATTACATCAAAAGAAATTCATCTTGACCCGGATAAAGTCAAAGCCATTCAGGACATGCATCCACCTAGGAATCTCAAAGAGCTTAGAGGCTTGCAAGGTAGACTGGCTTATATTAGAAGATTCATCGCAAATCTCTCAGGCCGCTGTCAACCGTTCACCGATACCGTTCACCCGACTCATGAAAAAGGGTGCTTCCTTTGTATGGGATCAAGCTTGTCAGGAAGCTTATGAGGATATCAAGAGATATCTCACAAAACCTCCAGTCTTAGTGGCTCCCACATCAGGGAAACCATTCTTGCTTTATGTGAAAGCTATGGACCATTCTCTTGGTGCCCTGCTTGCTCAAAAAGACGACAATGGTCACGAACAGGCCATTTATTATCTAAGCAGGACTCTAATAGGGGCGGAATCTCACTATAATCCTATTGAGAAGGAATGCTTAGCTCTTGTCTTTGCCATTCAGAAGACACGACATTATTTGGTCGGCCAAACCATACATGTCATCTCCAGAGTGAATCCTTTGCGTCTTCTCATGACGAAGCCAGGATCATTGAATTCAAGATTAGCTAAATGGGCATTTCTTTTGTCTCAATACGACATGATCTTTATCCCTCAAAAGGCGGTTAAAGGCCAGGCCCTTGCAGAGTTCTTGGCCGCTCCTCTAGTTCCGGAACACTCAAAACTTCATGAAGATATTCTAGATGAAGTCTTCGAGTCCAATGTAGCCTCAGAGGATGAAGTTTGGCAGATGTTCTTCGATGGAGAATCACGAATAAGCCCTAAAGGCAGGATCATTGCCGGCGTGGGGGTTGTGTTTATCTCCCCACAAAATCATGTCCTTCCTAGAGCATTCTCTCTGACAGAATCATGCTCCAAGAATGTAGCGGAATATAATGCTCTACTCATTGGTCTTCAGCTCGCCCACGGAATGGGGGTACGCTACCTTAAAGCTTACGGCGATTCGAAACTGATTATCAATCAGGGTAAAGGCGAATATGAGGTCCGTCACGAGGATTTGGTGCCTTATTACCACACGGTCATCGAATTGGCTAATCTATTTGATGACTTTTACATCGAGCACGTATCTCAATCTCAGAATACTAAGGCAGATGCTCTTACTGCATTAGCAACAACACTAACCCTGCCAGTCGACACCGAGTATCACCTTACAGTGGCGACTCGACACCTTGTCTGCTCTAAACATATGTTAAGAACCAGAGAGGTCTATAATATCTCAGCGGATCTTGAGCCAAGAGATTGGTGATTTTATTTCATCGACTATGCTCTACATGATCTGCTGCCAGACAATCCTAAAGAAGCAGCATCTATCAGACGAAGGTCTCTCCGTTTTTACTATGATCCAACTCTGAAGACACTTTACCGTCGTTCATATGACGGTGTCCTCCTCCGTTGCCTTTCTAATTCAGAGGCACAGGAAGTGCTTAAAGAAGCACACGACGGCATATGTGGAGCTCATCAGCCAGGTACAAAACTTAAAGACAGATTGCATAGGCTTGGATATTATTGGCCAACCATGATAGCTGATGTCATCCAATATGCATGAAGGTGTAAAGCATGCCAAATTCATGCGGACTTCATATATCAGCCTCCGGAGTTGCTCCACCCAACTGTCGCTTCATGGCCATTTGAAGCATGGGGAATCGATGGCGTAGGGCCAATCAGCCCCTCTTCGACAAGAGGTCACCGGTTTATCTTAGCAATAATCGATTACTTTTCAAAATGGGCGGAAGCAATACCACTGATTGAAGTCAAAACTTCTAACGTGGTTAATTTCATCAAACATCATGTCATCTATCGATTTGGTTTCCCTAGGCGGATCATCCATGATAACGGTCCCCAATTCATAAGCCAGGTATTCTATCGATTCTGCGATAAATATCGAATTCAGAATGTGACTTCAACTGCCTATAATCCCGCCGCTAATGGCTTGGCCGAAGCATTCAACAAAACAATCATTAAGTTACTCAAAAAGTTCGTGATGTGAAACAGTATGCGGATGATGTCAGAAATCAGTGATAAAGTTAATCTTACAACGTTTCACGAAAAGTTACGATCTTCGATAGGAATAAATCTAAAGCTAATTATATGGCAAGATGGTTTTTAAACAAAAATTATTATACTCGCAATGGGCATAATTCCAACCGTCACAAACTACTCGCAATGCTTAGTTACATAGAAGAAATCTTACTTGCAATACCAGAATAGTAAAATATAAGAGCATGCAGACTCACACAGCTCACTAATAATTTTGTGGACAACAGAGCAATTATGATAATATAGTAGAGATAAATGTAGTAATGTAACTCAACAGTAAATGATGTACTGAAACTAAAAATTACCAACAGAGAAGCCACGTTCTCGGGTTCCCACTGTTGAAGTTGTTGATCTCGTAAATAAACGTTTACTTGTTGAACTGGTGTCTTCATATTGATGAGTATACCTCTGATTTTGTATAGAACTCTGATATTATACTTAAATTTCTGCTTTATAGGATCTGTTATACCAGATTGGCATTTGATGGTGAGTCAAGCTTCAGATCTTGAAGGGGAACTATCGAATTCCATCGATGCCTGATGAAGGAACTCAAAAGAGGAGAGGGTAACGAGGGAGATGGCGGTGGGAAACTGGGACTACTGGCGGCTCAGGAAATGGGAGGGCGGCAGCACTGTTTGCTATTTTTTTCTTTTTTCTTTTTTTTCCTGTAGGTTTGTTGCTCACGCAGAAGTACAAAAGGAGAGGGTTTTGATTGGTTATGGGTGGGATGAAGAGGCTATGGATTGGCTGGGGTTTTGAAAGAAAAAGGATTAGATTTGTTGAGTTGGTGGAGAATTTGCCATTGGCTGCTAGTGGAGGGGACGCATACAGAGAGAGGGAGGTGGGTTCTCTTGTTTGTGTTGGCCCAAGGTTACAATCACCCGTTTTTAGTGTGTTTGATGATTACAAAACATATTAGTTATTTGTACTAATAATATTTGTTGTTTGAGTGTGTTTCAGGGTTCTAATGAAACTAGAAGGTTTCTTCCCTAAAGGAAGGTGTTTTGACTCAAGTCACCTCAATTCGGGCTCAAGAATCAAGTTTTCAAGAGCATATGGAGAAGCCCACTTGAAGAACTTTTAGTCCTTAGAACCAATATAAGAAATAGTTTGTTAAAGTTTGAGTTTTGGAAAATTGGCTCTAGGATACACACACACATTTTTGTATATAAGTTTTCATGTTTAAAGCTTTTGTTTCTAAGTTTCATGCCTTAGTACATATACATGATTCCAACTTCTTACACAATGAATATCTTGTTTAAATCATGTATGTATACTCTTTCTAGCATGATACTTAGCTATCCTTACTTCAAAATATTTTTACAAAAAATTCCAAGTTTTGTCTGTTGCTGTGTTTCTGTTTCAGGCTAGACCGGCCGACCGGACTGGTCGAACGGCGCTTGTATCAGGACGTGCACGCTTGTGCATGTCTGTCGGCCGACCGCCGGGTCGACTGACTGTAAGCAGTTTTGCTCTCGGGTTTTCTGGGTCGACCGCCCGTCGACCGCCTTCAGAAAACTGTGTTTCTGTTTAGAGGACGGTTGACCCGAGCCCAACGGCTACTGCCAGCAGGGTGGACGGCCGACCGGACCGGTCGACCGCCAGGCCTGCAGAGCCCCAACGGCTCTTTCCTCTTTGGTGCTATTCTGAAATCTGTTTTTAGGACTGTTTTTGGCAGACTTTTTCTGAGTTTTTGGAGATCTTTTCCAGATCAAATATGCTTAAAATAAATTGTTTTAAACCCTTTCCTCTCCCTAAAAATAGAGGAGATTAGTCTCTTGCAAAATACCAAGAAAAATACCTAAGTTTTCAAAGAGAAGAAAAGTTTTTATGCTCTCCATTTTCATTCTTTCTTGAGCTTGTTTTCAGTCGTGTTCTCTAGCAAAAATCATTCTACAACTGAGTGTTTTCTCACTACACTTCTTAGAGCCAAAATTCCCTACTCAATCTATAAGGAAGTTTTAAAGAGAGAAGTGTTTGTAAAGTGTTTGTGATCCTTTTAGAGATCACTTGGCTACTTGTTACTCTTTGTTCATCTTGTGGAGACACCTCTTCGGTAAAGGTTCTTGTAAGTGGTGGAGCTCGGTGCTCCGGTCTTCGATAGACCTTGTAAAGTCCTCGGTGGATAGTGGAAACCCTTCACGGCGGTGAAGGCGGGGAGTAGAGCGGTGGCTCGAACCTCGAAACAAATACTTGTGTTTGCGATTGACTTCTTGCTCTTGCTCTCTATTTCGCTTTACTCTCTATTGCTCCTTATTACTTGTTTGTGATACTTGTGATATATGTTGGCCCAAAGGCCTTCCACTCTAGTTTTGATGATGATTAACTCATGTAGTTATGTGTACTAATAATCTTGTGATTTAGTTCCAGATCATTAATCAAGATATTAGTAGGTGATTAGCTTCATCAAGATGATTTGGAAGCTTTCACATGTTGATTCAAGAGCCTGAGCGTCAAAGATCAAATATAGCAATTGCTCGGTGGATCAAAGAGTTTTGGATCGAGTCGGCTTGGAGATTGCTCTCTACAAGAAGACTTCGGTACCATAGTTTAGTTTTGTGTTTAGATCCAAATTGTAAAGATTAGAATAGTATGATATGCTCAAGTTCACAACACACACGTTTCATGTTTTGAATATTGGTTTTTGGTTTTTTCGTTTTTTGGTTTAACCGATCTTGGTTTTCATGAATAGATAGATCAAAACAAGTTTATATGGTTTAATGTATATTAGAATTGTTCTATATACATGCATGCTTAACTTCCTAGACAAACTTAGTTTTGACTTACTTATTCATGTGTTTTATGTTTTGATATTTTTAACAAAACTTATTTTTAGAATTAAAGACAAAAACATGGATATATATATGTTTCATGTATATTGGATTTCTATCCATATGCATGATGCCTAAATGTTGTTTAATATCATGTTTTTGTATTTGGATGAGTTTTGGACAAACTGTATTTTCTATTCAAAAATCCAAGTTTTAGAAAATATAGTTTTTGGTTTTTGGGAAATATGATAAGACACAAAAATAGTTTTAATTGCTTGATATTTGAGTCAAAACTTTTATCATATGTTTATATATCAATGCAATTTGTCAAAACTATTTTTGAGGATTTTTAAGTAGTTTACAAGAATTTATTGGATATTTAATCCCTTAGTTTTTCTGATCAGAACAGCCTCTGCCAGGCTAGGTTGGTCGACCCAAATGGTCGGCCGCACCAAGTAGCCGGTCGACCATTAGGGTCGGCCGACGTGCACAGATACGTGCACGCTGGCTGCCTATTGGGCCGGCCGACCGCACGGTCGACCGACTGCATGCAGGCTAGTCTCTGTTTGTTTCAGTCGACCTGGCGGTTGACCGGCAGCTGGCAACGTACAGAATTTGACCATTGGACGGTCGACCGGCCGGTCGACCTGTAGTGCATTTCTGGCAGTTTTTGCTGCAAACGGCTATATTTTTCTGGGGGCTATAAATACCCCATTAATGGCCAGTTTTACATAAGATTTTTGTGCGAATTTTTCCTTACTCTCTGGTGTTTTCACAGCAATCAAAAAAAGTTTTTGGACTTAAATTGAACAATCTATTTGGTGTTTTTGCTAGGGTTTGAAATATCAAAGAAAAGGGTTTTGGGAAAAAGAGTTTTGATTCAACTTCTATATCTTGGTTTCAGTTTTTCCCAAGGATTTTTTTTGTGATTTTGATTTCCATTCCATTAGTTTTCTCCACACTTGAGCTACATCTACTTTCTTATTCTATAGGATCTTTGTGTGGGAGAAAGAGATTGTTTGTGGTTGTTGTTTAGACCACCAAGTTGTAAACCCAATCTTTTCTTGGCTTTGTGCCTTTGGGTTGTATCCCTCAAGTTGTGAGGTGATCATTGTATTGGTTTGTACTAATCCCTCAAGTTGTGAGGTGATCCTTGTATTAGTTTGTGCTAATCCCTCAAGTTGTGAGGTGATTGTTGTTGGCTTGGAGTTGTGCCTCAAGGAGGAGGTTGAGTTTGTAAGGAGAGGAGTTGGGTACTCCTTGTAATTGTGATTGCCCCAAATCCTCGGTGGAGGTTCCCTTTGTGGGAGTCCTTTGTGGACAAGCTAGTGGACTTAAAATCCTTATGGGTGAAGGCGGGGATGTAGAGCTGGGTGCTCGAACCTCGAAACATATCTTGTTGTTTGCGCTTGATCCCTTGCCTCTTACTCTCTCTCTTTACTTTGTGCCTTGCATCAATTCATATTGTTCATTCATAATTGCTTGGCTTGTTTGAGTGTGGATCTCTTGTTTATTGCAATTAGTTTTTAAATTCCGCATTGAGTTCATAGATTAGCTATATAACCTATTCACCCCCCCTCTAGGTGATTTTTCGATTGGTATCAGAGCTTGGACTCTAGGTTTTGGCTTTACATCCATAGAGCCGCTCATATTGTTCATTCATCCCATCCCCTCTAGGTGATTACAACCCCCACATCTTTTCCATAATATTTGGTAGAAGCTGCTCTGGCTAATTTCTCCGCAACCTGATTCGAAAACAAACCTTTGAGAATTACTAAATTACCCTCATCTTCTTTTCAAAATTCTTTTATCTGACCTTCTTCAATGTTCTTGTCCCCGGTCGATTCATTCCTCTGGCCATGGGGTGTGGGCATGTGCCGATGGGGTCTTTGTGTTGGCCCAAAGGCCTATCACTCTAGTTTTGATGATGATTAACTCATGTAGTTATAGTACTAATGATCTTGTGTTTAATTAGTCTCAGATATATGATCAAGATCATAGTAGGTGTTTAGCTTCAACAAAGGATTCAAGTCAAGTTTTGGAGCTAGCACATGTTGATTCAAGAGCTGTGCATCAAGACCACATCAAGTACTCAAGAGGAGTCTAGCTCATTGGATCAAAGTTTGGACCAAGTCAAGAAGGAGAAGAAGATTTTTCAAGTGAAGACCTTCAAGAGAAGATTTGTGTCTAGTTTTTTTTAGTAGGATTTTGTTTTTAGATAAAATGTAAAGGATAGATTAGTTGGTTGATTGCTCAAGTATCATATACACTCACACACAACATTTAGATGAGTTTTTATAAAAGAGTTTTCATTTGAAAAAATACCGTTTTGATTTTTGGAGTTTCATATATACATGTGTTTAACCAAAACTATGTTAGAGCTTAATGTCAAAAACATAGATACTTCATCATATATGTGTAGTAGATCATATCCATACACACTAAGCTTCAAAAGTGTTAAAATATCTTGTTTTTGTTTTTTGGAAAAGTTTTGAATAAATCAATTTGGAAATATACAGATTTTATTTTAAGCCAAAATTTCTAAGTCACAAAAATAGTTCAAAATATTTATAACATGTTTTGATTTTTACTCAAACATGTTTGTATATCAAAGTATAATACTAAACTTATTTTGTAGATTTTTAGAGAATTTATGGGATTTTATTAAAGGTAAAAGGCCAAGTTTTTAAATCCCCAAAACTGTTTTTCTGGCCTTCAACCGATCGACCGCACGGTCGACCTTGACTGAGATCGGTCGACCGAGCGGTCGACCGACGTGCACAAAACGTGCACAGGTTGGGTCGATCGATCCCACGGTCGACGGCCAGAGAGCTTCTGCTCTCTGGAAATGCCCCGGTCGACCGGGCGGTCGACCGCTAGGCCATTGCCCAGTCGACGGTCGACCGGCCGGTCGACCGACCTTCCCAACGGTTGAAAATCTGACCGTTGGCAGTCGACCGTCAGCAGTCGACCGTCAGCAGTCAGACTGCTGAGTTGGCTTCCAACGGGCAAATTTTTGGAGCCTATAAAATGGGGCTCCCTTGAACTGTTTTACGTAAGATTTGAAGTGGGTTTTTGAGCTAGTTTTTCCTACACTTCTAAGTGTTTATCTCCACTTGTTTTAGAGCCAAAACTTTCATATCAAAAGGAGCGTTTATCAAGAGTGTTTTCAAAAGAGTTTTTCTTGAGTTTTTTCACCACAATCATTCCTTACTTTTCTCACACATACTTGAGTTTTCTATTGATAAATCCATTCTATAGGAGAGTTGTTGTGAGAGTGATTTTAGGTGATCAAAGTGTTGTGAACACCAAAGTTCTCATTCTTATTTTGAGGAGGCGGACTTGCGGGTTCGCGGGGTTTCGAGTTCTTGTGGGAGCTTGGTGTAGAGGTGCGGCCTAGGCAAGCTTGCGCGCTTGTGTGTGCTTGTTCTTGCGGGAACAAGTGAGGGGACTAGTGATTCCAAGAGTTCTAGTGTGAATTCCTTGTAGGTGTTGCGGCACCGAGTGATCCAGTGGCATCGATTCTAGTGGAAATCCTTCATAGTGTTGAAGGCGGGGACGTAGAGCAAGGGTGCTCGAACCTCGAAACAAATCTCCCGTGTTTGCGATTGCTCTCTATCTCTCACTTGTCTTTATATCTTGCATGCTTATATTGCCCTTATCTTCATATGCTTGATATATTGTGTGCTTAATTGTTATATGCTTGGGGATTGTTTGCTCACACTTGTATTCAACCAAGAGAGCCATAGCGGCACCTCAACTCTTATCTAGAGGAATCTTGAGAAGTTAGTCCAGAGCCCTTCACGGGGAATTCGGCTACACTCTTGTGTTATACTTGGTGTGTTGTGCATTAGAATTTTTAGTTTGCATAAATAGTTTTATTTTCACATTAATTCACCATTAGATTAGCCAGTCACCTATTCACCCCCTCTAGGTGATTTCAATTGGTATCAGAGCCTCGTGCTCTTGATTTAGGTCTAACAACCTTAAGTTAAAGATCCTCATTTATATCTAATCACAATATTTGTACACACACACACATAGATTTCATGTCACCTCGCACTTTTGATATTCTTAATATCCAAACTTGGAAAGTTAAGATGTCATTATACCTCAAAGCCCTAGGAATTCATGTTTACTTTGTCACTATTAAAGATTCTTATTGTTTTAATGGAAAAAATCTTGAGGCTAATACTAAAGCCATCCATGCTTTGAAATCTACCCTAAATGATGAATATTTGTCTAGGTTGCTAATCTTGATTCGGCTTTTATAGTTTGGAACACTATTGTCTCCCTTGGCGAACAAGTGCAATACTATGCGGGAAGCGACTCGGATGTTGGAAGTGATACTTCCAACGTATGCTACATGGTCCAAGGGGATAACCCCTTGAGGTAAACTCCGAATCTGAGTTAGAAGAGGATGTTGCTATGCTTTATAATGAACTTGTATCTTTTTGTTAACAACTCCTTGAAAAATATGACATGCTTAAAAAGGATAATAAGAAATTGAAAAATAAATATGATTCCATTTTGGTAGAAAAATATTCTTTTCAAAATAAATTGGAAAATTTTTCAAAAGAAAATGATTTCTTGAAAAAGGAGAATATTTCCTTATCTTCAAAATTAAATGATCTTTGTGAAGGAAATACTTCTTTAAAAAATAAGATTAATTAGGTGGAAAAAGAAAAAGAGATTTCTTTAAATGAAAACAACTCTTTGAAAAGAAAAATTATTTCAAAAGAAAAAGAAAATGTTCCTAAAAAGAAAAAGATTGTTGATCATGCATTTCATGCTACTACCATTGATAAAAATGAAATAAATTTTTTGAAAAATAGAATTGATTGTTTGAGCTCAAATTTGAGCAATTGTGCATTTAACCATAACAAATTGGAAACTTTGTTTTAAAGGAAACAAGTTCCACATGTTCATGCACATTACCCACAGCATACTATGCACATTTTGCACGTCATGAGCATACTCATTCACATGTGCATACTAGAGTGTACAAGTGTACACATTGCGGCCGCAAAGGCCATTTAGCAAAATTTTATTATGATAAGATAAATGCTATAAATTTTGCTAACAAAAATGTTTGGGTTCCATTTGATGCTAACCCCTGTGGACGCAAAAGAAAATAGGTACCAAAATTCTCACCTTTTGTATTTGATGTAGATGCGGGCTCTCACATGACGTGGGAGGGTTGGTGCCTTGGTGCTGGGTGCATGGGCTTGATGGACACTACAAATTGATGCATCACTATCAAGGAGTTTGGTGGGAAGACCACCATGTTTGGGGACTTAGAGTATAATTCTTTGGTTTTGTAACTATCTCTAAACTCCTACTTTACTTTACATGCTTTACATTTGATGAATTTTTAACATGTTTTAGTGTTTGTTAAAATAATCATGTTTTGTATTTCATGAGGTGAATACTTGTTTAGATGTAATTTTTGTCAAATCCTGTGTATATACTTGTACAAGTAGTGAGCAACATTTGATTCCTATATGTTTACACTTTATTGCTTATTTGTACTCATTACATGTACATGTATGACCTAGTTTTGATGATCTCCTCATTTACACTTGTTTTGCCTATTTTCATGTTTTTGCTTCATGTATATATAATCTTTGTCCAAAACTAATAAATATACATGTATACCCTTGAGTCACTTGCTTTCATGCAAATTACATTATGGACTCATTTTAGCTTAGGATACGTATGTATATTGTTAGCCTTGGATTAATCATACATATACCCTGAAGTTTATTTTTAAATGAAAAATAAAATCTTTATGATTTTCTTATTTATTTGATAAAATGATATTCATATTTGTTTTGAGCCTAATTGACTATTTTCATGAAAAATGCTACTTACATGATTATTGTGCACTCACATTTTATTTTTTTACTCACGATATTTTTTCATAAGAAATTTTGAGTTTTATAGATTTCGAGTGTCAACTCTTATGTTTTTAGCATGATTCATGAGATACATATGATTTGTTTTCATATTTTGAAGGATCTTTAACTAGTTTTTCTAAAAATTATTTTAACTAGTTATTTATTCTTCATTTGGTAGTGTTTTCAATGCTAAAATATTTTCAAACTCCTACTTTTGAAAATGCCTACCATCCTAATGGCGGATGGATGGGCGACCATGCCTTGTATGCTCAATTTAAATATCTTTTATCATGTGCATGAAAAGAGTGGATCTTTATGAGTTATACACTTTATTCTCATCATATTTTCAATTTGTATCACAATTGATATTTTTTTATATACTCATATTTTTTTTCTACATATGTATGCTTTAAATTTCAAATAATATCAACTTCTATTGGTATTCTCTTTTTCATACATATATATGATTTGCTTATGCTTCATTTACAAGATATTTACATGTTTAAAGTATAAAGTATGTTTATGCTAAGCTTGATTAAATCTTGATTTCATTTGGTATCTAAATTGGTACTTTAATAAGCTTATGCATTATTTTCAATTGGTAGTTTTTATTGATATCAAAATTTACAATATATTTCAATTGGTAACAATATGTTTCAATTTCCAATTAGATTTAAATTTCAATTGGTATCAATATGTCTTACCTATTTGGTATAAAAATTTACCATATATTTCAATTGATATCAAAATATAAAATGTTTTTCTTCATTGATATCAAAATGTACAAATGTTTCAATTTCAATTGATATCACAAATTTCTTATTTCATATGGTATCAAAATCTTGTGATATCTCAATTGATTTGTTGATTTAAAAAAAAAATTCAAAATTTGTATTGTTTATTTACAATTGGTATCTTAAAAATTTTATTTATTTACAAAGGTATCTCAAAATGTGTTTTATTACCTTGAGTAAATATCAAAATTTGTGTTTAAAATATTTTGATATGTGTTGTCTATATGCAAGGAGAGCTTAACATCTCTTCTATATATAGATTCATGTTGAGTGTATCTTATATTGAGGAAGTTGACATCTCCTCTTTATGTGATACACGTGTGTAGGGGGAGCTTAACATCTCCACTTATGCATTGTATATTATGAAAATCACCTAGAGGGGGGTGAATAGGTGATAATGCTAATCAATGCACAATTAAAATTTATGATGCAACAATCGCCCAAAACAAGACTAGAAGTCGGATTCCCCGTGAAGGGCTCTGAACTCCTTCCTCGTGATTCCTCTGGATATGAGTTTGAGGTGCACAATGCAATTTTGTTGTATGAGACTTTGATTGACAATATTAATATGAAACAAGTGAAAATTGCAATGAAAGTAGAGAGCAAGTAATAGGAGCAATGAAAGTAAAGCAAGAAGCAAGAGCAAGTAAACCAAACACAAACACCGAGAATTTTTCCGAGGTTCGAGCACCCAGCTCTACGTCCCCGCCTTCCGCAGAAGGATTTCTAACCACTATAACTTCACAAAGATGTTACAAATACACCGGAGTACCCAACTCCACAATCTCAAGTACAAGTTCTCTCTTGGTGATCAAAAGACCACAAACTCTCTTTTGAAAAATTCTCTTCCCTTACAAAATCCTTGTAGAACAATGAGTAGGATTGAAGCTCTTGTATGTAAGTGGAAAAAGAAAATGAAATCAGAGAGTTTTGAAAAACACTTCAGAAAATGAGAGAGATTTTCAGCACAAAAACTAAGAAATGAAACTCTTTTGAATGCCTTAAACTTTTGAAATTTTGTAAACTTTTGTTGTGTAGAAACCTCTCCCTAATCACCCCTATTTATAGGAGAGGGCTAGGGATTAAGGAGTAAACCCACTTAATGCTAATTAGGAAGTATTAGGTTCAGAAAATATCATTTAAACACTTTTAGGAAAGAAAAAGACAAAAATAAAACATGTTTAAAAAGTAGCCGTTACTGTTGAAACGACTCTCTCGGTCGACCGGGGTTTAAATAAAATAACCGTTGCGAGCTTCCGGTCGACCGCCCGGTCGACTGGGCAAAAACAGAGAGCAACACCACTTCAGTCGGCCAGCCGCCCGGTCGACTGAAGGGCTTCGGTCGACCGCCCGGTCGACCAAGAAACGTGCACACGGATACGCACCAAAACTGCCAGAAGCTCGGTCGACTGGGTCGGTCGACCGAGCTGACCTGACACAGTGTCGGTCGACCGACCGGTCGACCGGCTCAGGTCAAAAATTAAAACTGAAACAGAATTTTGAAGGGGATTTGAAATCTAATAAAATAGTTTTGATTTGAAACATGTATAACACCCAAAATTGAGTTTGTAAACAAGAGGCTTTAAATTAAAATAATTTTTACATATTTATAGGGAATATTCTTGGAAATGATATGTGCGCGAAAATGTGTGTGATAGAGCTTCAAACCTATTCACTATTCTTTAACAAAACTAATGAAGTCTCTTAAGCAATCTTGAAATCTTGAGCCATGCAATGCCTTGCTAGAGCCTTCTCTTCTATGTTCCTTCCTTGATGCGCCATTTGCCTTATTTACTCCACGAGCCTAGAATTCTTGCAAAAGCTAAGCAATAGCCTCCAAATATGGTACTAACCTGAAACTTATCTTGAACAAACTAATTAGTACCAAATAGCTCTTATTTGTTTTGTTATCATCAAAACTCTAAACAAATGGAGAGTGTAACCTTTTGGGCCAACAATCTCCCCCTTTTTGATGATGACAAAACAAATAGGTTATGAACAAAAAATATGGGGGAAGGAGAAAGCTCCCCTTCAAATTATGCTATATTAAACAAAGAAAAACAATTTGAATAGCAAGCAAAAACCATAAGACTAAAAACCAAGAGATATAAAACACTTGCAAAGCACTTAAACTCAAATACAAGAATTCATAAAAACACATCAAAAACCAAAAACATATATAAACTCATATGGAAACAAAACCATATGAACTCATATTTCCATATATTAAACTCATTCTCCCCTTTTTGTCATACATCAAAAAGGGTTAAGAAAACATTTTATTCAATAACACAAACATTAAGTTCACCACAAATAAAGGAAAATCTAGCAAAAATCAAGTGGTTTAGTGAAAATATCGGCAAGTTGCAAATCCGTGAAAACATAATCAATATCTATATTACCTTTCTCAAAATGATCTCTAAGAAAGTGATATCTAATCTCAATATGCTTGGTCTTCCTATGTTGATTTGCATTCTTAGTCATATGTATAGTACTAGTATTATCACAAAATATTTTTATATGGTTATAATGCAAATCATAATCAAGGAGAGTATGTGTCATCCAAAGAACTTGTGCACAACAAGCCCCCGCGGCAACATACTCCGCCTCGGCGGTTGAGAGAGCTACGGAATTTTATTTCTTAGAGGACCATGAAACAAGACAATTACCAAGAAATTGACATGTCCCACTAGTACTCTTTCTATCTACTCTACAACCCGCATAGTCGGCATCCGAATAACTCTTCATTGAGAAATCTCCGGTTTTCGGATACCAAAGACCCATTCCAATTGTGCCCTTAATATAACGAATGATGCGTTTTACCGCAATAAGATGGGACTCTTTAGGACACGATTGAAATCTAGCATAAAGACACACACTAAACATGATGTCCAGCCTACTTGCCGTCAAATACAACAAACTACCTATCATGCTTCTATACAACTTAATATCAACACATTTACCTTGGTCATCCTTATCAAGCTTGGTTGTAGTTGCCATGGGAGTGTTGCAAACTTTAGAGCCTTCAAGTCCAAACTTCTTGACGAGTTCCTTGCGTACTTGGCTTGACATATGAAATTCCCATCTTGCAATTGCTTGATATGGAGTCCAAGAAAGAAATTTAATTCACCCATAGAAGACATTTCAAACTCACATTGCATAACCTTTTCAAACTCCTTGCACAAAAACTCACTAGTAGAACCAAAAATTATATCATCAACATAAATTTGCATGATTAAAAAGTCATTATCAACATGCTTAGTGAAAAGAGTTGTGTCTACTTTGCCTTTAACAAAATCATTTGAAATGAGAAAACTAGAAAGCCTTTCATACCAAGCTCTTGGAGCTTGTTTCAATCCATACAAAGCTTTATCAAGTTTAAAAAGGAAATTGGGATGAACATGATCAACAAAACCTGGAGGTTGTTCAACATATACTTCTTCATTTATAAAACCATTCAAAAATGCACTTTTCACATCCATTTGAAAAAGTTTAAAAGTTTTGAAAGATGCAAAAGCTAGTGTCATCCGTATGGCTTCAAGCCGTGCTACGGGTGCAAAGGTCTCCTCAAAGTCAATTCCCTCAACTTGAGTGTAACCTTGGGCCACTAACCTAGCTTTATTCCTTATGACATTTTCGGACTCATCCATCTTATTCCTAAAGATCTACTTAGTACCAATTATTGGTCTATCGTGAGGCCTAGGAACAAGGTGCCAAACTTGGTTGCGCTCAAATTGATTGAGTTCCTCTTGCATGGCTAGCAACCAATATGAGTCCGCCTCGGCTTCGAGGATGCTTTTGGGTTCAAAATGAGAAATGAATGCAAAGTTGCCACATAAGTCATGGAGTTTGGAGCGAGTTGTTACCCCTTTAGAGACATCACCTAAAATGAGTTCCTTGAGGTGATTTGTAGCGTATCTCCAATCCTTAGGAAGCGGTTGAGAGCTTTCCTCTTTATCCTCTTGAACATCACGAATGGGTTCTTACTTTTCTTCTTGAGCGGGTGAGTCCTTCAAGGATAGTCTCTCCATGTCTTCACCTAATGGGTCAATCTCTACAACATTCTCAACAACCACATTAGATTCTTCAAATTTAACATGCATGGATTCTTCAATGGTAAGGGAAGATCTATTGAATACTCTATAAGCTTTACTAGCAGTAGAGTATCTAACAAAGATAGCTTCATAAGCCTTAGCATCAAATTTACCTAAGTTATCTCTAGTATTCAAAACAAAACACTTGCATCCAAAAACTTTGAAATATGCAACATTAGGTTTTCTAGAATGATACATTTCAAAAGATGTTTTGGAAGAATTTTTACACAAATAAATACGATTTGAAATATAGCATGCGGTGTTTACGGCCTCGGCCCATAAATATTGAGGGAGGTCATATTCACTTATCATGGTCCTAGCCATCTCTTGAAGTGTTCTATTTTTCCTTTCTATAACTCCATTTTGTTGTGGAGTTCTAGGACATGACATTTCATGCTTGATTCCCTTTTCATCACAATAAGTCATGAAGAGTTGGTTGACAAACTAACCACCTCTATCACTCCTTATTTTCAAAATCGAAAAACCCTTATCTTTTTCAACCCTTTTTCGAAAAATCTTAAAATGTGAAAAAGTTTGATCTTTGTGTTCCAAAAAGAAAACCCAAGTGAAACGGGAAAAATCATCAACTAAAATAAATGCATATCTACTACCATTTAAGCTCTTAGTTTTAGTTGGTCCAAAAAGATCCATATGAATTAATTCTAATGGCCTAGTTGACAAGATATCTTTGATTGGTGATCCTCAGGGAGGGACTGCGATGGAAGCGTTAAGCAAGTTATCTCCTTTTTTTTTTCTTTTTATTATTAGCAGTGGTATTTACAATGAATAGTATTTACAATGAAGTGAAGAAAAGAATTGTGGAAGATGTGGATCAAAACTAAAGAAAGAAAATAAAGAAAACACGTACGAACCTCTTCAGCCTGCTTACCTTTGAACCGTTGCGATGATTTACCTTTTCTCGGAAGACTTGCAAGTATGGCGTATAGGAAGTTAATCACCATAAGCCATCAAGGGATCTTCGTTGGCTAGGCAGTCTCGAAGCAGTTGGGTCTCATTGTTCACAAGGCATTAGAGAACAAATAGAAGAAAGAAAATAGAAACAGAGAAACACAAGAATAAACAAGAGATGAAAAACATAAAATAATAACAAAAACGAACCTTAAACGGATTTCATTAACAATGAAAGATAAGCGGGCTTATACCGCTGTCACCTCAGTACAAGCGAAGACTCCATCCTCCATGAAAGTTTCCTCCACTCTCAGTTACAAAATTTACAAAATAAAAACGAAAATAAAATCTAACCTAAAAACTAAACCCTAGCTTTTGGCTCTTGGCTTGCCTCTGGACTACTCTATACGTTGCACTGCAGGGGGTATTTATAGGTGCAGAAGGTCGAAGAGTCCCGGATAAAGTCGCCCACGAAATCTGGTATCCAGATAACATCAAAGTGCCGCAAAAACTGGGATTTTGCCGTGGAATTGCGGCATTTCTAGGGAATCTGGCCACGTGCTTTGGCGCGTGGCTTCTTCTGGTCCGTCCATCTGGGCGCTTGCTTCTGGAAGTGTGATCCTGGCTCTTTATTCTGGATTTTCGAGATAACTTAGAAATCAAGTTACCTTGATCTCAAATATCCCAAATCTTTTATCCACGAATTTCCTTCTTATCTTGGCTTTTATGCTCATCCTGCAAGAGTTTAGGGTTGGGTAGAATTCTATCCTTCCCTCATCTTTGATATTTGCAACTTTAGCCCTTGTATATTTGCACTTTGACAATTGATATTTGCACTTTTACACCTGGGCTTCAAATATGGGCTTTTGGTCTTCATTAAGCTTTATTTATTATTAAAATAATAATTCGAGACCTGCACACAATAAATAATAAAATATTAGTAAATGTGCAGAATTATATGAATAAATATGAAAATGTGATGGTAAATGTTATGATAAAAATGCACTTTTGACTACCAATCACACCCCACACTTATCTTTTTGCTCGTCCTCGAGTAAAAACAAAGAAAGAAAAAGAAAAGAAGAATTAATCTAACCTAACTCACTTTCGTAGGAATCACGGTTGCACTTAGCACGTGCAACAAGCCGTTAAACCTCTAGGTTACCCTAGAGGACGAGTGTTGTCTCGTGAGGGTTTTCAGCGGATTGCACCCACAAAATCCATAAAAAGAAAATATTTGAATTATTATTAAAGAGACTAAGTAGTCTATAAGTTTTAGGATCCTCATTTTTATTCATTCTTAGACTTAGTCTTTATAAAGTAAATTGTTTTCATTTTAGGTAAGGGTCAAAATTGAACTTCTAATATAGTCTTTTTCGTTACCAAAAATTATATGCATCCTTATGAATTTATACTAGGAATTCCTTAACTTGGACTCTCATGCCTCTATATATATATTTTTTTTCTTTTTTTTATTTTTTTTATTTTTAATATGTATAACGCATCTAATTTTCTTTCGTATAAGCATTAAGGCTTCTTGAGGCCCTTATACCTAACTAATTGACTATTAAATGTGTTAATACATATATAAGTAATTTTTCCTTAATTTTCTTAGGCTTTCTAATCCACCCATGTAACGAACTTAAAGTCGATGACTCCCAAACCGGTTGGCTTTAGGGTACCAGGTGAGAAAACACCCCGCGGACTCAAATTCGAGTGAACTAGGCCCCAAAACTAAGGACTTTATTTTATTTACTCACCTTTAGGCATGAATACTTATGCTTCTTGAGGCACATGTATCAGCTTAATTGGTGATTTTTTTTCTTTTTTTTTCTTTTTTTTATGAGGCACAAGGTCTTTGTCTTAGAATCCTAGATATGCATTTGGTATGCACATTTCATTAAGGTAAAAATTAAGACTAACTACTTATTCAATTTCTCCTCCTATACTTAAAAATTCAACAATTTATTTATTTTGACTAAGTTTTTAGAAATCCTAATCATGATTTTCCTAATCCTTAAAACTAACTTAGGTTTCTTTCAAAAAATAAGTCAAAATATTGTCCTTTTATAATAATTTTTTTTTTAAAATTTTTTTTTATTAGCAAATTTTGTTAGTGTCTACTTATGTTAGTATGTTAGTAAAGCCCACCCCCACACTTATCTCATGCATTGTCCTCAATGTATGAATGAATGCATATATGCATGAAACAGAACAAGGGAAGGCGGAAGTTACCTTAGGGTGGTGGTTCCGGAGGTGGTCTAATTGGTCCACGAAATGCGGCCCAATCAAGATAACAGATAATTTGGTGGAACCCACCAGAAACTTTCCTTACATAACCCACTAAAATATATGTATAATCAGTTTTTAGTATTTCCACCCCATCAAATTTCCAATTTTCATAATAAATTTCAGAGTTAATTGTCTCAACCTCCTTGTCCCAAAATGGAGTATGAAAAGATGGAATTATTGACTTGGACATTATTGGTGCGGGAACGAATACCGACTCAGGGAAGAAGCTCAAATCAAGTAAGGGCTCAGGAGTCGGGCTAAGTTCAGGAAGTGGGTCCAAGTCAAGAAATAGAAACTCAAGTCCACAATCTTCTTCCCACAATGAAATGTGACCTAATATGAGTGATATCTCTTTACTTCCAATATTAAGGAATTCTAGCTCATCGCCATACAATTCTTCAAAACTAAGGTCAACATCTTCCGTCAGAATTGTACAATCAGTTTCAGAAGTAAAGAGATTGTGAGAATCTAGGTCAAGTTCAATATGATCATCTAAAATGGGTGATTCAATTTCATAATGAATTGGAATAGGATCCAATGTTGACTCGGGAAAAGTGAAATCAGGTGGAGACACTGGAGTAATTATTGGATCAGGAAATAAAATTGAATCATCAAGTGGGAGATCATGATCATATTCATGTTCAAGTTCTAATTCAGGAAAGGAAAAAACTTGCCAAGTTATCAGAATTTGAAGTTTCGGCAAGTTCACATGATGGTACTGAATTAGAATCTTGTTGTCCAAAGCAACTTGGTTCGTCGGCTCTAATCGAGTGGTCAATGAAAGCAGAAATGGCCGAACGGTGAGAACGTAAAGATTCAACCATCAAATCTAGGTCATGATCATGGGCTAATCTAGCCTGATTCATGGCGGCAAGCATCCCTTCATAGTCGATAGGTGCATCATGTTCTGATTGGACTTGAAAATAGGACGGGTAATCGTGATGAAGTTGTGAGTCGGTGGACTCACGCATCATCATGTCTAAGATTGATGGTGATTTTTGCTTGGACTCATTCATACTCATCATTTCCAAGATAGATGGATTTCTATTCTGAATGGGTGGATCTGAGTATGAATCTTGGGAAGAATGTGGACTAGATGGATATGGAGGACAATTTGGTCGAGAATTAGACTCGGGGGACTCGAAACCCCATAAACTCTGTGACGAGTTGAAATTATTATGGAAATTATAGTCATAAGATGGAGGGTGTGGGCTATATTCATTCGGATAAGACCATTCCGGCACACTAGATTGGTCAAAGTTATGATATGCCGGGTTGGTAATATCCGAATAATAGTTAGGTGTGTAAAATGGATTAAAATTGGAATTATTATTATATGCCATATCACACCAACACAAACAAAAAAAAAACAAACAAATAAACAAACAAAAAAGAAAAATTCTAACCTAAGTTAGGGTAGACCTATAACCTAGACGACTCCTAACTGGTTAGACTGTCCACGGGAGGTAGGGTGCAGACTTTGACCACAAGTTAATCAGCCAGGTCAGGGCAAGAGTGGTGGGAGGTTTTCCGTCAAAGACGTTCCTTAATTAAATAACCACCAATCTTCGGGCTTTCGGCCCTCAATCCCTTTCCTAGACACTGATTTGACAAGAGTCAACTTCCAGCACTGTTCCCCCTTAGGATAATCTCCTATTGAGTCCGAGATGTCCCTAGGGCCAACGTCTACTAATTTTTAAGTTAGGCTTGGGTTAGTGAGTACTTGGGATATGATTTTTGGGCTAAGGAAGGGTGATGAAATCCCCACCTTATCTTATTTATGGGTTATGCCCTTAAGATGAATTAGTGTACGTGTAAAGCTGTAGAAAAGTAATCACTCAAGAAAGCAGTAAACAACCAAGAGTGTTTCCTAATCTATATGCTATGCAAACGTACCTTGTCGCCAGCACTCTTCAACAGTAAAAAATAAATAAATTGAAAAGACACGTGCCTAATATGCAAACGTCTAATCAATTTTTATCATTAACAACAAACTTTTTACTGTTGAATTAATTAGAAGTAAGCAGGGTTATCACAGAACAAAATCAACAGAGCAGTAAACAGTATTCGAACTTTGCAGCAACCTGCAGAAATTAGGATCAGTAGTTCTCTACTGTTGCCGCAGAATTGCGGCTCTGGCCGCAGATCTGCGGCAAAACAGTAGCCTCCTGTGCTCTGCCTTCGAGGGCAGAGGCACAGGATAGCTATATGTCCACTGTTGCTGCTATGTTTCTGTTTCGTGTTCTCCAAACCTGCAAACAGAAAAGAATAAAAGAATTAGTTAATAAAAATATTTTTTTATTAGAGAATAACTTACCGTCCCTCCCCGGCAACGGCGCCAATTTGTTGACTGAGATTTCCTGCACACAAAATGTAGTATTTTAGTTTTAAGAATAGGATGTGCAAGTTCTCAATTCTAATCCGCGGTAGCAAGGCTATGCGGGTCGTGATCCTCAGGGAGGGACTGCGATGGAAGCGTTAAGCAAGTTATCTCCTTTTTTTTCTTTTTATTATTAGCAGTGGTATTTACAATGAATAGTATTTACAATGAAGTAAAGAAAAGAATTGTGGAAGATGTGGATCAAAACTAAAGAAAGAAAATAAAGAAAACACGTACGAACCTCTTCAGCCTGCTTACCTTTGAACCGTTGCGATGATTTACCTTTTCTCGGAAGACTTGCAAGTATGGCGTATAGGAAGTTAATCGCCACAAGCCATCAAGGGATCTTCGTTGGCTAGGCAGTCTCGAAGCAGTTGGGTCTCATTGTTCACAAGGCATTAGAGAACAAATAGAAGAAAGAAAATAGAAATAGAGAAACACAAGAATAAACAAGAGATGAAAAACATAAAATAATAACAAAAACGAACCTTAAACGGATTTCATTAACAATAGAAGATAAGCAGGCTTATACCGCTGTCACCTCAGTACAAGCGAAGACTCCATCCTCCATGAAAGTTTCCTCCACTCTCAGTTACAAAATTTACAAAATAAAAACGAAAATAAAATCTAACCTAAAAACTAAACCCTAGCTTTTGGCCCTTGGCTTGCTCTGGACTACTCTGTACGTTGCACTGCAGGGGGTATTTATAGGTGCAGAAGGTCGAAGAGTCCGGATAAAGTCGCCCACGAAATCTGGTATCCAGATAACATCAAAGTGCCGCAAAAACTGGGATTTTGCCGTGGAATTGCGGCATTTCTAGGGAATCTGGCCACGCGCTTTGGCGCGTGGCTTCTTCTGGTCCGTCCATCTGGGCGCTTGCTTCTGGAAGTGTGATCCTGGCTCTTTATTCTGGATTTTTGAGATAACTTAGAAATCAAGTTACCTTGATCTCAAATATCCCAAATCTTTTATCCACGAATTTCCTTCTTATCTTTGGCTTTTATGCTCATCCTGCAAGAGTTTAGTGTTGGGTAGAATTCTATCCTTCCCTCATCTTTGATATTTGCAACTTTAGCCCTTGTATATTTGCACTTTGACAATTGATATTTGCACTTTTACACCTGGGCTCAAATATGGGCTTTTGGGCTTCATTAAGCTTTATTTATTATTAAAATAATAATTCGAGGCCTGCACACAATAAATAATAAAAATTAGTAAATGTGCAGAATTATATGAATAAATATGAAAATGTGATGGTAAATGTTATGATAAAAATGCACTTTTGACTACCAATCACACCCCCACACTTATCTTTTTGCTCGTCCTCGAGTAAAAACAAAGAAAAGAAAAAGAAAAGTGCATTACTAACATACTAACATAAGTAGACACTAACAAAATTTGCTAATAAAAAAAAAATTTTAAAAAAAAATTATTATAAAAAGGACAATATTTTGACTTATTTTTTTGAAAGAAACCTAAGTTAGTTTTAAGGATTAGGAAAATCATGATTAGGATTTCTAAAAACTTAAGTCAAATAAATAAATTGTTGAATTTTTATGTATAGGAGGAGAAATTGAATAAGTAGTTAGTCTTAATTTTTACCTTAATGAAATGTGCATACCAAATGCATATCTAGGATTCTAAGACAAAGACCTTGTGCCTCATAAAAAAAAAAAAAAGAAAAAAAAAGAAAAAAAATCACCAATTAAGCTGATACATGTGCCTCAAGAAGCATAAGTATTCATGCCTAAAGGTGAGTAAATAAAATAAAGTCCTTAGTTTTGGGGCCTAGTTCACTCGAATTTAAGTCCGCGGGGTGTTTTCTCACCTGGTGCCCTAAAGCCAACCGGTTTGGGAGTCATCGACTTTAAGTTCGTTACATGGGTGGATTAGAAAGCCTAAGGAAATTAAAGAAAAATTACTTATATATGTATTAACACATCTAATAGTCAATTAGTTAGGTATGAGGGCCTCAAGAAGCCTTAATGCTTATACGAAAGAAAATTAGATGCGTTATACATATTAAAAATAAAAAAAATAAAAAAAAAAAAAAAATATATATATAGAGGCATGAGAGTCCAAGTTAAGGAATTCCTAGTATAAATTCATAAGGATGCATATAATTTTTGGTAACGAAAAAGACTATATTAGAAGTTCAATTTGACCCTTACCTAAAATGAAAACAATTTACTTTATAAAGACTAAGTCTAAGAATGAATAAAAATGAGGATCCTAAAACTTATAGACTACTTAGTCACTTTAATAATAATTCAAATAATTTTCTTTTTATGGATTTTGTGGGTGCAATCCGCTGAAAACCCTCACGAGACAACACTCGTCCTCTAGGGTAACCTAGAGGTTTAACGGCTTGTTGCACGTGCTAAGTGCTACCGTGATTCCTACGAAAGTGAGTTAGGTTAGATTAATTCTTCTTTTCTTTTTCTTTTCTTTTTTTACTCGAGGACGAGCAAAAAGATAAGTGTGGGGGTGTGATTGGTAGTCAAAAGTGCATTTTTATCATAACATTTACCATCACATTTTCATATTTATTCATATAATTTTGCACATTTATTATTTTATTATTTATTGTGTGCAGGCCTCGAATTATTATTTTAATAATAAATAAAGCTTAATGAAGCCCAAAAGCCCATATTGAAGCCCAGGTGTAAAAGTGCAAATATCAATTGTCAAAGTGCAAATATACAAGGGCTAAAGTTGCAAATATCAAAGATGAGGGAAGGATAGAATTCTACCCAACCCTAAACTCTTGCAGGATGAGCATAAAAGCCAAAGATAAGAAGGAAATTCGTGGATAAAAGATTTGGGATATTTGAGATCAAGGTAACTTGATTTCTAAGTTATCTTGAAAATCCAGAATAAAGAGCCAGGATCACACTTCCAGAAGCAAGCGCCCAGATGGACGGACCAGAAGAAGCCACGCGCCAAAGCGCGTGGCCAGATTCCTAGAAATGCCGCAATTCCACGGCAAAATGTCGTTGTAGTATAGTGGTGAGTATTCCCGCCTGTCACGCGGGTGACCCGGGTTCGATCCCCGGCAACGGCGCCAATTTGTTGACTGAGATTTCCTGCACACAAAATGTAGTATTTTAGTTTTAAGAATAGGATGTGCAAGTTCTCAATTCTAATCCGCGGTAGCAAGGCTATGTGGGTCATGATCCTCAGGGAGGGACTGCGATGGAAGCGTTAAGCAAGTTATCTCCTTTTTTTTTCTTTTATTATTAGCAGTGGTATTTACAATGAATAGTATTTACAATGAAGTGAAGAAAAGAATTGTGGAAGATGTGGATCAAAACTAAAGAAAGAAAATAAAGAAAACACGTACGAACCTCTTCAGCCTGCTTACCTTTGAACCGTTGCGATGATTTATCTTTTCTCGGAAGACTTGCAAGTATGGCGTATAGGAAGTTAATCGCCATAAGCCATCAAGGGATCTTCGTTGGCTAGGCAGTCTCAAAGCAGTTGGGTCTCATTGTTCACAAGGCATTAGAGAACAAATAGAAGAAAGAAAATAGAAACAGAGAAACACAAGAATAAACAAGAGATGAAAAACATAAAATAATAACAAAAACGAACCTTAAACGGATTTCATTAACAATGAAAGATAAGCGGGCTTATACCGCTGTCACCTCAGTACAAGCGAAGACTCCATCCTCCATGAAAGTTTCCTCCACTCTCAGTTACAAAATTTACAAAATAAAAACGAAAATAAAATCTAACCTAAAAACTAAACCCTACCTTTTGGCCCTTGGCTTGCCTTTGGACTACTCTGTACGTTGCACTGCAGGGGGTATTTATAGGTGCAGAAGGTCGAAGAGTCCCGGATAAAGTCGCCCACGAAATCTGGTATCCAGATAACATCAAAGTGCCGCAAAAACTGGGATTTTGCCGTGGAATTGCGGCATTTCTAGGGAATCTGGCCACGCGCTTTGGCGCGTGGCTTCTTCTGGTCCGTCCATCTGGGCGCTTGCTTCTGGAAGTGTGATCCTGGCTCTTTATTCTGGATTTTCGAGATAACTTAGAAATCAAGTTACCTTGATCTCAAATATCCCAAATCTTTTATCCATGAATTTCCTTCTTATCTTTGGCTTTTATACTCATCCTGCAAGAGTTTAGGGTTGGGTAGAATTCTATCCTTCCCTCATCTTTGATATTTGCAACTTTAACCCTTGTATATCTGCACTTTGACAATTGATATTTGCACTTTTACACCTGGGCTTCAAATATGGGCTTTTGGGCTTCATTAAGCTTTATTTATTATTAAAATAATAATCGAGGCCTGCACACAATAAATAATAAAATATTAGTAAATGTGCAGAATTATATGAATAAATATGAAAATGTGATGGTAAATGTTATGATAAAAATGCACTTTTGACTACCAATCAATTGGTTTGAAGGAAGACTTGGTTTGTTTCCCAAGTTGGCACGCACCACAAATGCGGTCTTTCTCAAACTTTAAGCAAGAAATACCCTTCACCAATTCCTTAGAATTAATTCTAGAAAGATGGTCAAAAGATGCATGTTCTAATCTTCTATGCCAAAGCCAAGAATTCTCATCAAAAGCATTCAAGCATTTAGTAGAACAATCTAAATTAAGCATGTCAATGATATAAACATTATTATCACGAAATCCGGTGAGAATACAATCATTGGTTTTACAATCAAAGATTTGGCAAGAAGAATCATCAATAACAACTTTAAGTCCACGGTCACAAAGTTGACTAATACTAAGCAAGTTATGTTTCAAATCATCAACAAGAACAACATTTTCTATAATAAGAGATGCACCAGTTTGAATGTTACCTATACCGATGATATTGCCCTTGGAGTCATCCCCGAAGGTGATGGTGCCACCTTCAACATACCTTGATAGGGTTGTAAAGTTATTGATGTCCCATGTCATGTGTCTTGAACAACCACTATCAAGGTACCACCGCTCCTTACGTCTTGGAGCCTTGGTGTGTACCTACATCAAATAATTTAGGACTTGATTTTGATACCCACATTTTCTTGGGTCCTAAAGAGTTAGTGTCATGAACCCATACAAGATTATTTGTTCTATTTATTTGGTTATAACAAAACTTAGCCAAATGTCCATTCTTACCACAATAAGTACATCTATACACTCTACCATATTTAAAAGCATAGTGAGTGTGTGACTTGTGAGCATGTGGATTGTGAGCATGAGAGGATTTTACATGAGTGTTATGTGTAGTGTGAGCATGAGGAATTTTGACATGAGAAGCTTTAGCATGAGAAGTGTGCTTTTTAGAAAACATTTCCTCAAGTTTCTTAGTATTAAAAGTACAATCCTTCAAAACCTTTTCAGAATCAACAATTCTAGTTTTTAGTGAAGAAATTTCTTTTTCATCAATCTTTGAAAATTTTTCTTTGCAAGCAACTTTATAAGCACTAAATTCTTTTTGAGTAGAAATAAGATTGGAAGAAATTTCATCCTTTTCTTTAGAAATAATAGCAAGTTAATTTTTAAGAAAAGCAACTTCTTTTTTCCAATTTTGAACATTCAATCTTTTTACTATCATAGCTCTCCGAAAGTTCAACAAAAGCATGAATAAGAACTTCTTTACTTAATTCATCTTCTTCATCAAGAGGTTGAGGGGTTACCTTTGGTGTGTTTGCCATGAAACACATGTTCGCCGTGTCCACCTCATCTTCGGATTCGCTTTTCGAATCCCATGTGGCTTTGTAAGCTTTCTTCTCCATCGGCTTCTTTGGCTTGAAGGAGGAAGTCACCTTTTTCTTGAACTCCGGGCAATCGGCCATGATATGTCCGGGCTTTCGGCAATTATAGCAAATGATTCTTCTCTCCTCTTTTCCTTCAAATTTCCTTCTAAAGTTGAGCTTGTTCTTCCGGTACATTCTCTTCACGTTTTGCACAAGGAGGGATAGTTCCCCATCTTCTTCTTCATCTTCTTCACCGTCATCAAGAGTGGAGGAAGACTTGAAGGTAATGGATTTCTTCTTTTGAGGAGCCGCTTCTTCTCTTGCCTTCTTTTCCATCTCATGACTCTTTAGGTTGCCGATGAGACTTATGAGATCCATTTCATCTTTGTCATTCAACTCTTTCAAGACGGTGGCCTTTATCTCCCATGATGTAGGAAGAGTCCGAATCACTTTCCGCACCTTTTGATCATTGCTAATATCATCACCTAAGGAGGAAAGAGCATTGGTAATATTAGTAAACCTTGTAATCATGCAATCAATACATTCATCATCAATCATTTTAAAGCTTTCATATTGGGACCTCAAGAGATCTATCTTAGCTCTCTTTACTTGTGATGTCCCCTCATGTGTGACCAACAAATGTTGCCAAATCTCATAGGCGGATTGGCAATGAATTACCCGTGTAAGGTCATCCTCATTCAAGGCGGTTAGGAGGGAATTTTGGGCTTTGGAGTTATCCTCATATTCTCTAAAGGTAAAGTCGGACCAAGTACTTTCCTCACTATCGGGTACAACATAGGGCTTGGTCAAGGATTTTGTAACTAAGCTACCTAAAGATTGTAGAAAGATGATCATCCTAACCTTCCAAATAAGGAAATTAAGTCCATTAAATTTAGGAGGGGTTTTGATGTTGTCGGCCATGTTTACTAGTTTATGAATGTAAGAATGCAAATGATGATTAGCAAATTTTAAGAATCTCTCTAAGGATGTTAAGCCAAACCTAGAGTCCAAGCTCTGATACCAATTGAAAATCACCTAGAGGGAGGGTGAATAGGTGATAATGCTAATCAATGCACAATTAAAATTTATGATGCAACAATCGCCCAAAACAAGACTAGAAGCCGGATTCCCCGTGAAGGGCTCTGAACTCCTTCCTCGTGATTCCTCTGGATATGAGTTTGAGGTGCACAATGCAATCTTGTTGTATGAGATTTTGATTGACAATATGAATATGAAACAAGTGAAAATTGCAATGAAAGTAGAGAGCAAGTAATAGGAGCAATGAAAGTAAAGCAAGAAGTAAGAGCAAGTAAACCAAACGCAAACACCGAGAATTTTTCCGAGGTTCGAGCACCCAGCTCTACATCCCCGCCTTCCCCAGAAGGATTTCTAACCACTATAACTTCACAAAGATGTTACAAATACACCGGAGTACCCAACTCCACAGTCTCAAGTACAAGTTCTCTCTTGGTGATCAAAAGACCACAAACTCTCTTTTAAAAAATTCTCTTCCCTTACAAAATCCTTGTAGAACAATGCGTAGGATTGAAGCTCTTGTATGTAAGTGGAAAAAGAAAATGAAATCAGAGAGTTTTGAAAAACACTTCAGAAAAAGAGAGAGATTTTCAGCACAAAAACTAAGAAATGAAACTCTTTTGAATGCCTTAAACTTTTGGAATTTTTGTAAACTTTTGTTGTGTAGAAACCTCTCCCTAATCACCCCTATTTATAGGAGAGGGCTAGGGATTAAGGATTAAACCCACTTAATGCTAATTAGGAAGTATTAGGTTCAGAAAATATCATTTAAACACTTTTAGGAAAGAGAAAGACAAAAATAAAACATGTTTATAAAGTAGTCGTTACTGTTGAAACGACTCTCTCGGTCGACCGGTCGGTCGACCGGGTTTAAAAAAATAACCGTTGCGAGCTTCCGATCGACCGCCTGGTCGACTGGGCAGAAATAGAGAGCAACACCACTTTAGTCGGCCAGCCGCCCGGTCGACGGAAGGGCTTCGGTCGACCGCCTGTCGACCGAGAAACGTGCACACGGATACGCACCAAAACTGTCAGAAGCTCGGTCGACTGGGTCGGTCGACCGAACTGACCTGACACAGTGTCGGCCGACCGACCGGTCGATCGGCTCAGGTCAAAAATTAAAACTGAAACAGAATTTTGAAGGGGATTTGAAATCTAATAAAATAGTTTTGATTTGAAACATGTATAATACCCAAAATTGAGTTTGTAAACAAGAGGCTTTAAATTAAAATAATTTTTACATATTTATAGGGAATATTCTTGGAAATGATATGTGCGCGAAAATGTGTGTGATAGAGCTTCAAACCTATTCACTATTCTTTAACAAAACTATAAAACTAGGAACAAATCTAATGAAGTCTTGAGCAATCTTGAAATCTTGAGCCATGCAATGCCTTGCTAGAGCCTTCTCTTCTATGTTCCTTCCTTGATGCGCCATTTGCCTTATTTGCTCCATGAGCCTAAAATTCTTGCAAAAGCTAAGCAATGGCCTCCAAATATGGTACTAACCTGAAACTTATCTTGAACAAACTAATTAGTACCAAATAGCTCTTATTTGTTTTGTTATCATCAAAACTCTAAACAAATAGAGAGTGTAACCTTTTGGGCCAACATATTATGTGTTATGTGAGTTAGGGCTTGTCATCCCTTCTTCATGTTATGCATATATGCAGGGAAGCTAACTTAGCGTCTTCCTCTTCATGAATGCATATCGCATATATATCCTTATTCTTAATTTTTTTATTTTACCCCTTTGTTGATGATTGACAAAAAGGGAGAGAAGATTTAGAGTTTATATATGCATATTTGAGTTTTGCATATGTTGAGTTTATGCATCTTATGTTTTACAGAATGGGAGAATGTTTTTGAATGTTTAAACAAAAGGGGGAGAAAGTTTTTTTTGGGAAAGGATTTTGGATGTTTGCATGTTTCTCTAACCTTGTTGATGCATATTTATTTGTTTAGTTTCATGTACTTCATTGAATATCTTATTGTTTATTGTTATGCATGAGTTAAGGGGGAGCTTCTATGAAGCTTAACTTTAATCCATGCATATATAACTCCATGAGTTTTGTCATCATCAAAAAGGGGGAGATTTTTTGCCCAAAGGCCCATCACTCTAGTTTTGATGATGATTATATACTTATAGTACTAATGATCTTCTGTTTAATTAGTCTCAGATATATGATCAAGATCTTAGTAGGTGTTTAGCTTCAACAAAGGATTTCAAGTCAAGTTTTAGAGCTATCACGTGTTGATTCAAGAGCTTGTGTATCAAGACCACATCAAGTACTCAACAGAAGTCTAGCTCATTGGATCAAGGTTTGGACCAAGTCAAGAAGGAGAAGAAGATTTTTCAAGTGAAGACCTTCAGAGACGACTTGTGTCTAGGTTTGTTTTTAGTAAGATTTTATTTTTAGATAAAATGTAAGGATAGATTAGTTGGTGGATTGCTCAAGTATCATATACACTCACACACAAGATTTAGATAAGTTTTTATAAAGAGTTTTGATTTTGAAAAATATACCGTTTTGGTTTTTGGAGTTTCATATATACATGTGTTTTTAACCAAACATTTTAGAGCTTAATGTCAAAAACATAAATACTTCATCATATATGTGTAGTGGATCATATCCATACACACTAAGCTTCAAAAGTGTTTAGAATATCATGTTTTTATTTTTGGAAAAGTATTGAAAAATCAATTTGGAAAAATACAGATTTTGTTTTAAGAAGCCAAATTTCTAAGTCACAAAATCGTTCAAAATGTTTGTAACATGTTTTGATTTTTACTCAACATATTTGTATATCAAATTATAACACTGAACTTATTTTTTTAGATTTTTAGAGAACTTATGAGATTTTATTAAAGGTAAAAAGCCAAGTTTTTAATCCCCAAAACTGTTTTTCTGACCTTCAGCCGTCGATCGTGACTGAGGTCGGTCGACCGGGCGGTCGACCGACGTGCGCAAAATGTGCACAGGTTGGGCCGATCGACCGCACAGTCGACCGCCAGAGAGCTTCTGCTCTCTGGAAATGGCCCGGTTGACCGCTAGGCCATTGCCCAGTTGGCGGTCGACCGGCCGGTCGACCGACCTTCCCAACGGTCGAAAATCTGACCGTTGGCGGTCGACCGTCAGCAGTCAGAACTGCTGAGCTGGCTTCCAACGGGCAGATTTTTGGAGCCTATAAAATGAGGCTCCCTTGAACTATTTTACATAAGATTTGAAGTGGGTTTTGGAGCTAGTTTTTCCTACACTTCTAGGTGTTTATCTCCACTTGTTTTAGAGCCAAAACTTTCATATCAAAAGGAGAGTTTATCAAGAGTATTTTCAAAAGAGTTCTTCTTGAGTTTTTTTCACCACAATCATACCTTACTTTTCTCACACATACTTGAGCTTTCCATTGATAAATCCATCCTATAGGAGAGTTGTTGTAAGAGTGATTTTAGGTGATCAAAGTGTTTATGATCACCAAAGTTCTCATTCTTATTTTGAGGAGGCGGACTTGCAGGTTCGCGGTTTTTGAGTTCTTGTGGGAGCTCGGTGTAGAGGTACGGCCTAGGCAAGCTTGCGCGCTTGTGTGTGTTTGTTCTTACGGGAACAAGTGAGGGACTAGTGAGTCCAAGAGTTCTAGTTGTTGGTCCCGAGATGATGCCAATTGTTAGATCTAAAATACACGTCCATACTCAAACAAAGATATTAGCATTATATATAAAGTACTTGTAATAAAGGAAATTAAATCAAAGAAAAGATAACAATCGCAAACACAAGTGATTTATCCTGGTTCGGTGCTCGTGACCTACATCCAGTCTCCAAGCCACCCGCTTGAGATTTTCCTTTATCCTTTGACTTTGTACACCCAAAGTCACACCTTGCACACCACTTGACAAATCCTCTTTGTCAAATGTGTACAACTCTTCTTACAACCAAGAAGACGCTCTTGTATAATGCTCCTCTGATTGGTCACTAATGTTGCATATTTAGTATCATATTTCCATACTTATTATAGAATAGAAGCCTGCATTGTCCTAATCAATTGTTTAATTTATTTGCAGGCCCAATCTTTAAGGAGATGAAGAGAAATGAGCCCAAAGCCCACCAAAATCTGAATTAAATCAGAATTAATTCGCACTCAGCAAATCAGGGCAAAATCAGGAGGTTGAAAACCGGTTGAGAAGAATCCTCTCAGAATCGATCGGTTAACGCCAAGAATCCAAGGCCATTTCGTCAGAATCCGGGACTCAAACTGAAAACCAACTCCAAATAAAGTCAGAGGGTGAAACCAGGGCAACCCACCAACAGGGTGTGGCCACCTGGCCACACCCTGGCCGCGGAAACGCGGCCCAAGCCGCGTTTCCTCGGCAAGGTTGGGGAGTTAAGGGAGCGTTTGCTCCCCCGATCTCCCCGGGATCCTGATGGTTAGGGTTTTACCTATAAAAGGCCATTCTTTGTACTGAAAATGGACGACCATGCAGAGATAGGATTTAGCCTAGTTTTCATTTCTTGTAGTTTAGGTTTTTCTTTTCTTGTAATTGTAATTTGAATGTAAGCTTAGGTAAGAGAAGATTCATGTAAGTAAGAGAGAGAGGCTTATGTTGAGAGTGACACCGATGTACCCTCCTCCTTTCTTCCATTGTTTCTGCAAGTAATAAAGGTAATGCTTCTTTTTATGTTCGTATTTTCTTTTGTCTCCATCTTTCTCTTTCTACTTTACCTCCTTTGTTTTTGATGAGTTTGCAAGTGAAGCCAGAAGCATAAGTATAACGATGCTTTGTGAGTGCCAACGATAGTTCATGAAGACGATCCCCTCCTCAAGACGTATCACTTCATGCTTGCTAGGACTTGATGATATAATGCGAACTGGGACTGAGCTCGATCCTATGATCTATGTGTTGAACGCCTCCAAGCAAGGTAGAACATGCAAGGTTTCAAGGTAAGTCATCAATCAAACTAGGTAAGTTTTCTTCAACCTTCTTTCTTTTCTTTATTTCTTTAGCATAGATCGCAACATGATTTCTTTCACCACATCTTCCAAATCGTTTTCACTCTTTTTTCCAATTCATTTGTATATAGTCATTCTCCGGTTTTCTCCACCTTCTTCATCTCTTATTTTCTTTCTAACTTTAACATAACTTTCTTTTTTCATTTTCATAACTTTAAAAACAAAGAAGAACTTTCGTTTTGTTTTCATTAGGATTTCAATAAAGAAACGTAAACGCTTCTATCGCAAAACCTCCTTGTGGATCACGACCCGCATAGCCACTTGCTATAGCGGTAAGAATTGAGCACTTGCACATCTTCATTCTAAATCTAAAATTCTGTATTTTTATGTGCAGGTTTAAGCTCAATCAATTTTGGCACCGTTGCCGGGGACTACTAACTGTCTTTTTGCAGGGCTGCTTGCTTTGTAAATTCTAGTTTTCTGCAACTTTACTTTTTCTTATATGCCATCACATAAGCCTGCTAATAATCAACAGTAAAACATTTGTTGAAAAGATAAAAATTGATTAGACGTTTGCATTTTAGCACGTGTCTTTTCAATTCATTTATTTTTACTGTTGAAGAGTGCTGGAGCAAGGTACGTATGCATTGCATTTAGCATAGGACTCACTTCTTGGTTGATTTATATCGCTTTGAGTGAATCTTATTTATCTTGTACACTTGCACAAATTGATTTTAAGGGCACCCACCATTAACAAGATAAGGTGGGGATTTAATCACCCTTCCTTAGCCCAAAATCAGATTCCCAAGCACTTATTAACCCAAGCCAAACTAAAAATGAGTAGACGTTGGCCCTAGGGACATCTCGGACTCAATTAGGAGATTATCCTAAGGGGGAAAGGTGTTGGAATTTGACTCCTGCAAAATCAGCATCGAGGAAAGGGATTAAGGGCCGAAAGCTCGAAGGTTGGTGGTTATTTAATTAAGGAACGTCTTTGACGGAGAACCTCCCACCAACCTTGCCCTGACCTGGCTGATTAGCTTGTGGTCAAAGTCTGCATTAGACCTCCCGTGGACAGTCTAATCAGTTAAGAGTCGTCTAGGTCATAGGTCTGTAAGATCACCTAGAGGGGGGGTGAATAGGTGATGGCTAATCTAATGGTCACTTATGAACAATAATGCGGAATTAAACTAAGTTGACCAAATTAAACTTCTTTTTAATTTGAACACTTATGTATAACCAAAGAGTGTTGCCGAATTCCCCTTGTGAGGCTCTGGACAAGCTCCTCTAGATTCCCCTTGAATGGGTTGAGGTGCCGCGTTGGCTCTCTTGGTGAATACTAGTGTTAACAACAATCCCAAGCAAGTATAGCAATTTAGCACAAGGGTATATCAAGCATGTAAAGTAAAGACAATGAAAGTAATGCAAGATATAAAAGAGACAAAGAGAGAAGAGAGCAAGAGTGAGCAATCGCAAACACAAAGGGTTTGTTTCGAGGTTCGAGCACACTTGCTCTACATCCCCGCCTTCGACACACGAAGGATTTCCACTATGCACGATCCAACCGGATCTCTCCTTGGTGCCGCAACACCTACAAGCCCTCGGACTCCCAAGTCCCTTACACACCACAAGCCCACCGGCTCGTCGAGGCCGCACCTCAAGCTACAAGTCCTCACTAGGACCCAACAACACCAAGTCCTCACTAGGACCCGAAACAAACCGCGAACACAACCGTCCGCCTTCTCAAAGAACAAAGATGAACTTTGGTGATCACAACTCTTGATCACCTAAAATCCTCTCACAATAACACTCCTATAGAATGAATAGCTCAATGGATGCTCAAGTGTTTGTGTGAGAAAGCAAGGAAAGATCTTTGGTGAAAAACACAAGAAAATCTCTTTTACACTCTTTGATAAAACTCTCCTTTTAATTGGAAGTATTGACTCTAATTTTGTGGAGAAAAAAACCTTCAGAAAGACTGGGAAAAACTAGCTTTAAGGTCTCCAAAAATCTTGGCTTAAACAATGACAAAACCCCCTTTTATAGAGGACAGAAAAATCTGACCGTTGGGCTCTGTCAGAGCTACCGGTCGACCGGTCCGGTCGACCGGCAACGGTCAAAATCCGACCGTTGCAGCCTCCGGTCGACCGGCCCAGTCGACCGAGCAACTGGAGAAGAGAGTAAACTCTCTGTCGGTCGACCGGCCCGTCGACCGATAATTCCCGAGAGCAAAGCTCTCTGAAGCGGTCGACCGGCCCGGTCGACCGTTCTCCAGTGCACACTGGCGTGCACGTCGTGCACGTCCGGTCGACCGACCCGGTCGACCGGCCTCTGTCAGTTCTGAAAAATCAGAACTGGCAGAACCAGAAAATAGGGATTAAGGATTGGTCTTTTGGCTTAATAAAATCCCAGAAATTCACAGTAAATCCAGAAAAATAGTTTCAATCAAAATAAAAACTGTTTTTCTAAAAATATGTTTTTCTAAAACTTGTTTTTCCATAACTTCACAAAATACAAAAACAAGATATTTTGAACTTATAAAGCAAAGTGTGTATGGATACGATCCACCACACAATCAAGATGAAATATCTAGTTTTTGACATAAAGCACTAAACTTGTTTTGTTAAAGGATATGTATATAAGAAATTACCAAAACCCAAAGTAGATATTTTGTCATAAGGAAAATCTCATCAAATACAAAAACAAGATATACTTTTAAAAGCATAGTGTGTATGGATACGATCCACTACACAAATAAGATGAATATCTAGTTTTTGACATAAGGCTCTAAACATGGTTTTGGATATAAGATATGTATACATGAATACCAAAAACCAAATTGTATTTTATCACAAATAAAAATCTTTTCTTAACTAGGAAATCTTTTATGAAAATACAATTAAATCTCAAGAGTGTGTGTGTGATATGACTTGAGCAATCCACCAATCTATTCTATCCTTTACATTTTTATCTAAAACAAATAAAAATCTTATACCTAGACACAAGTCTTCATCTTCTTGAAGTCTTCACTTGAAGGCTTCTCATCTTCTTGACTTGGTCCAAAATGCAATCCACCGAGCTCATCTCTAGATGTGTTCTTGATGCATAGGCTCGTGAATCAACCGTGCTAGCTTCCAACTTGTCTTTAAATCCTTTGTTGAGCTTTGCACCTACTAAGATCTTGATAATGAATCTGTCACTAATTAAACACAAGATCATTAGTACTATAACTACATGAGTTGATCATCATCAAAACTAGAGTGATAGGCCTTTGGGCCAACAATCTCCCCTTTTTGATGATGACAAAACTCATGAAGTTATATATGCATGGATTAAAGTAAAGCTTCAAAGAAGCTCCCCCTTAACTCATGCATAATAAATAAGCAATAGATAAGGCAATGAGGCACGTGAATATGTATAGATAAAACATGCAACAAGCATAAATCAAAATCTTTTTCTCCTATTTGCAATACAAATATATATATGCATAAATACAAATCTTATACAACCTTAAGTAAGGAAGACAAATACTTCTCCCCCTTAAGTAGGAAATCATGCATATATCACAAATACATCACAAATACTTATCCCCCTTTTTGTCAATCATCAACAAAGGGTTCAAAGTAAAAGCAAATCAAAACAAATTTTTTCCCCTTTATGTCAAAAATAAAGAAGTCAAGAGGGGCGATACAAATCAAAAATTTTGAATTTTTCTCATCAAAACAAAATCATTAATTCTATTTTATCAAAACAAATTTTGAATTTTCTCTTTGATATCAAATAAAAAATATTGATACCATTTTAAAATCTAATGCATAAGCTTGAAAAATAAGATTTGAATTAAGCTTAGCATTAACAACACATGAAGAATTCGAACTAGTTAAATGAGAGTGTTTATCAACTAGTACGAAATCCTTCTATCAAGGAATAAATCTAAGGATTTTCATGAAATAGCAATGAAACACAAACACTCAAACACTCTAATCTATAAAGTCCAAATAGTTTCAAAAGAAGTGAGTGTACTAATGTTATGTGAAACATGACATCATGAAAATGGCAATAAGGTACAATATTCCTTAGAAAATCATAAACATCAAAATCATCTCACATTTTTTATTAAATCATTGAAAACAAAATCTATATGTCAAGATATATGTATGTTTTGACAATACATGAAATATACATACATATCTCTTAAACTCAAGTGAGTCTATATGAATGGATTTGCATTGAAGGCAAAAGACTCAAGAGTTATACATGTATATTTTAAGGTTTGGCAAAATACACATATACATGAAATAAAAGGCACATGATCATAAATCAAATCCAAAAGGGTAACATAAGTTTAAATATGTATGAATCATCAAAACTAAGCAATACAAGTACATTTCAAGGGTTCAAATAAGCATTTAAGCACACTTACTAATAGATCTTTTTGAGGCCCATGATATGTTCAAGTATAAATCCTAGTGTTGACAAAAACTAACATATAAACTAATATTCAAATCATGAAGCATTAATTTTAAAAAAATTGAATCATGTGACAATCTCAAAAACTATTTGAAGAATACATAACTAGTATAAATTGTTTTTGAAAACTAGTTAAGATCCTTCAAATATGTCAAATCATATGTTTTTCATGAATGAGACTAAGTACATAAAATCCAAGCACTCATAGTCCATAAAGCTCATAAATATATTTTTGAATAAAAGATGAGTGTTCAAAGGTTATGTAAATAGCATTTTCATGAAAGTAGAAAGTGAAGCATGAATCTCATGAAATCTTATTTTTCATCTTAAAACAAATCATATATTTTTCATAAAGCAATACTAAATACACAAGGATTTAATCACTCATGGTCTATAAAGCTCAAAATATTTTGTATCATAAAGATGAGTGTTCAAAAGATCATGTAATAGTATTTTTATGAAAGTAGTCATTCAAGCTCAAAAAGATCATAAATCACATAGAAATCATTGTTATCAAATCAACACAAAATCATTTTTATTAAAAACTACAATCTTCATGGTATATGTATGAATTATACAAATCTAACAATACACATACATATCCCAAAATTGTAAAAGAGTCTATCAATATTTTGCATGAAAGCTAGAGACTCACGGGTATACATGTATATTTATTAGATTTGAATTAAACACACATATACATGAAGTAAAATCAAAGATAGGCATAACAAGTATAAATGACCGAATCATCAAAACTAGCCTATACACATGCATATAGTGAATATAAATGAGCATGAAGTTCAATATATATAAGTCAATTGTAGTTCACTATTCATATATGTATAAATACAAGTTTTGACACATTCTACATTTAAGCATGTAAATGCCACATGAAGCACATAAAATCTTAAAACATGAACATGCTATGAATGATATTATGAAAATAAAAGCATGTACATAAATAAAATAGAGTTTAGAAATTGTTACCAACTCCAAAGCTCCTAGCATGGTGGTTGATCCACCAAAGCTCCTTGATAGTGATGCAACCCAAAAGTATATCCATCATGTCCAAGTGCATCCACTACCAGGTACCATCCCTCTCACGTTTTGAGAGAGCCCTCACCTACATCACAAGCAAAAGGTGGGGGTTTTGGTACCATATTTTCTTGGGTCCTTTGGGGTTAGCTTTATTATAAGGAACCCAAAATCCTTTAGACATAGCAAAATATAAGTTATGCTTCTTATCAAACACAATTTTTGCTAAATGGCCTTTGCGACCACAATGTGTACAAGTGTACACCCTATCATGATGCTTATGAGTGTGATTATGATCGTGATGTGCAACATAAGCATGAACATGATGTGTATGTGCATGAGCATGGGGAACTTGTTTCTTTTGAAACAAAGATTCCAACTTAGAATGATTGAATGCACATGTGCTCAAATTAGAGCTCAAATTTCTATCTTATTTTTCAAATTCTTAATCTCATTAGTTGTGGATGTAAAGCATGGTGAGATAAAGAATCATTTTTCTTTTTCTTTTGAAAAACATTATCCTTTTCTTTTTCAACAATTTTCTTTTTAAAGATTTATTTTCTTGAAAAACGATTTCCTTTTGTTTTTCCACCAAATCATCTTATCCTTCAAAATAGTGTTCCCTTCACATAAATCATTTAATTTTGAAAATAAGGAAACATTCTCATTTTTCAAAACTTTATTTTCCTTTTCTAAACATGCAAGTTTATTTCTAAAAGAATCATTTTCTACATGCATGCAATCAATTTCTTTTTCAAATTCTTGTTATCTTTTTCCAAGCATGCAATGTTACCTCTAGAAGAGTCATGTTCTACATGCATGCAAGCAATATCCTTTTTCAAATTTTTATTTCCTTTTTAATTATGTCATATCTCTCAAGCAATAACTGGCAAAAAGAATTTAGCTCATCATATGACATGTAGCATCCTCATCCTCGGATTCGGAAGTTACCTCAAGGGGGTTATCCCCTTGGACCATATAGCACACGTTGGAGATGTCGCTTCCAACGTCCGAATCGCTCCCCGCATATATAGATCTTTTCACCAAGGGAGGTGATGATGTTCCAAGCTACAAAGCCGAATCAACGTTAGAAACCCTAGATAAATAATCATCATTTAGGGTTGACTTAATAGCATGAAGGGCTTTTGCATTAGCCTCAATGTTCTTACCATTTAAGCAATATTCTTTATTAGTTGTGGCAAGATATACACTAAGGCCAAGTCCTTTGAGGAACAAAGACATCTTAACCTTCCAAATTTGGATGTTAAGAGTGTCAAAGGTGGGTGGTGACATGAAGTCCATGGTGTGTGTACAAAATATTGTGATTAGCCTAAAGGAGGATCTTTAACTCTTAGGTTGTTAGACCCAATATCAAGAGCACTAGCTCTGATACCAATTGTAAGATCACCTAGAGGGGGTGAATAGGTGATGGCTAATCTAATGGTCACTTATGAACAAATAATGCGGAATTAAAACTAAGTTGACCAAATAAAACTTCTTTTAATTAAACACTTATGTATACACAAGAGTGTTGCCGAATTCCCTGCGAGGCTCTGGACAAGCTCCTCTAGATTCCCCTTGAATGGGTTGAGGTGCCGCGTTGGCTCTCTTGGTTGAATACTAGTGTTAACAACAATCCAAGCAAGTATAGCAATTTAAGCACAAGGGTATATCAAGCATGTAAAGTAAAGACAATGAAAGTAATGCAAGATATAAAAGAGACAAAGAGAGAAAGAGAGCAAGAGTGAGCAATCCAAACACAAAGGGTTTGTTTCGAGGTTCGAGCACACTTGCTCTAAATCCCCGCCTTCGACACACGAAGGATTTCCACTATGCACGATCCACCGGATCTCTCCTTGGTGCCGCAACACCTACAAGCCCTCGGACTCCCAAGTCCCTTACACACCACAAGCCCACCGGCTCGTCGAGGCCGCACTCAAGCTACAAGTCCTCACTAGGACCCAACAACACAAGTCCTCACTAGGACCGAAACAAACCGCGAACACAACCGTCCGCCTTCTCAAAGAACAAAGATGAACTTTGGTGATCACAACTCTTGATCACCTAAATCCTCTCACAATAACACTCCTATAGAATGAATAGCTCAATGGATGCTCAAGTGTTTGTGTGAGAAAGCAAGGAAAGAATCTTTGGTGAAAAAACACAAGAAAATCTCTTTTACACTCTTTGATAAAACTCTCCTTTTAATTGGAAGTATTGACTATAATTTGTGGAGAAAAAACCCTTCAGAAAGACTGGGAAAAACTAGCTCTAAGGTCTCCAAAAATCTTGGCTTAAAACAATGACAAAACCCCCTTTTATAGAGGCCAGAAAAATCTGACCGTTGGGCTCTGTCAGAGCTACCGGTCGACCGATCCGGTCGACCGGCAACGGTCAAAAATCCGACGTTGCAGCCTCCGGTCGACCGGCCCGGTCGACGAGCAACGGAGAAGAGAGTAAACTCTCTGTCGGTCGACCGGTCCGGTCGACCGATACTTCCCGAGAGCAAAGCTCTCTGAAGCGGTCGACCGGCCGGTCGACCGATCTCCAGTGCACACTGGCGTGCACGTTGTGCACGTCCGGTCGACCGACCCGGTCGACCGGCCTCTGTCAGTTCTGAAAAATCAGAACTGGCAGAACCAAAAATTGGATTAAGGATTGGTCTTTTGGCTTAATAAAATCCCAGAAATTCACAGTAAATCCAGAAAAATAGTTTCAATCAAAATAAAAACTGTTTTTCTAAAAATATGTTTTTCTAAAACTTGTTTTTCCATAACTTCACAAAATACAAAACAAGATATTTTGAACTATAAAGCAAAGTGTGTATGGATATAATCCACCACACAATCAAGATGAAATATCTAGTTTTTGACATAAAGCACTAAACTGTTTTGGTTAAAGGATATGTATATAAGAAATTACCAAAACCCAAAGTAGATATTTGTCATAAGAAAAATCTCATCAAATACAAAACAAGATATACTTTAAAGCATAGTGTGTATGGATATGATCCACTACACAAATAAGATGAATATCTAGTTTTTGACATAAGGCTCTAACATGGTTTTTGGATATAAGATATGTATACATGAATACAAAAAAAACAAATTGTATTTTATCACAAATAAAAATCTTTTCTTAACTAGGAAAATCTTTTTGAAAATCATTCTATCAAGAGTTCTATCAAGAGTGTGTGTGTGATATAGACTTGAGCAATCCACCAACTATTCTATCCTTTACATTTTATCTAAAATAAATCTTATAAAAAACAAACCTAGACTCAAGTCTTCATCTTCTTGAAGTCTTCACTTGAAGTCTTTCATCTTCTTGACTTGGTCCACATGCAATCCACCGAGCTCATCTCTAGATGTGATCTTGATGCATAGGCTCGTGAATCAACGGTGCTAGCTTCCAACTTGACTTTAAATCCTTTCTTGAAGCTCCACACCTACTAAGATCTTGATAAGGAATCTGTCACTAATTAAACACAAGATCATTAGTAATCATAACTTCATGAGTTGATCATCATCAAACTAGGGTGATAGGCCTTGGGCCAACACAACTCCACCATTAATACCTTCTTTCTCTCTCTCTCTTCCATGGCCGGCCAAGTGGCCAAGAGAGGGACACCTCATCCCCCCTTATTTGCAAAGAACCCCCTCTCTTCTACTTTATTTACACGTCCTTTACAAAATTTAAAACCTATATAAACTTTTCCTTTTCATTTCTATTTCCTTTTTACTTCCTTCCACCAAGAGAAGCCTTCACCCTAACCAAATCCTCCTCCATCTCAACTCAACCACCAACTCCAAAACACAAGGCTATCATCTTCACCACAACCTCAACCCTGGCTTTGGATTTGGGCCGTATCCTTCTTCGTCTTGTGATATTGTCGACTTCGATCTCTTCGAACGCGTAAAGCTTCAGTACCGATCTATGTGAGTAATTCTTACTCACCAAGACTTGGATAATTCTTAGTATACTTGTGTCTTCATACCATGTATACTTGTGTCTTCAAATCATGCTATTTGACATCAAACACAACCACCAAAATCTGTTCTGTATTCTGTTTCTAGACGATTAGTCGACTTGACCTAGGGATTAGCGACTTGAAACCCTTATTTGAAACGTAACCTTTTCTGGAACACAGTTTTAGTCGACTTAACTTAATTATTAGTCGACTATAAATCACTGTTAGTCGACTACCCATTCTATCCTAGTCGACTAACTTTTCCTGAAACCAAAAACCCAACTCTTGTTACACAGTTTTAGTCGACTTAGCGTATCTGTTAGTCGACTTGAGATCATGTTAGTCGACTACCCTTTCCACCTTAGTCGACTAACTTTTCCTGACTCAGAAACCCAACTCTCTGGAACTCAGTTTTAGTCGACTATATCAGACTATTAGTCGACTAACCCCTTTATTAGTCGACTACCTATTCCACCTAGTCGACTAACTTTGGCTGTCTGTTATAGTTTGATTTCTTTCTGAATCTGGATTTTATCCTTGTGCATGTGCAATATATTATTCTTACTTGTGCTTCATGACTGATACTTCATGACTCATTACTTGATGTGTATCACCTCTTGTCACTTTATATTTCCATGTCTATGTATTGCCATGCAACTGCTTGTTTCATTCTTATACTTGTACCATGCCTGTGCTATTCTTACTTCTTTATCGCATACCATGCTTGGCCGACCCTTCGTGGTCGTTTGACCTTGGGTTACTTCTATGTTACCACCTGCCATGTCATTACTTCAGACCTGTCAGTTTCATGCTTCCATTTAACACATGTATATCACTTGGCAATGATTGTTATCATCTACCACCAGACTATATCAATCTCTTATCATGATTGGTTGCTTGTTAAATATCACCATCCTGTCATGCTATCACTTAACACCCAGCATGATATACTTGACTTTGTGATTATCATGTTTACGGGAATCATGTCTTGTTATTCTGAATGGAACTAAGTGCCACACGGAGCAAAGTGCCACATCACACACGTGGTGGGGCCACCTCTTGAATCCGTGGGGGCCATCTCTAGAATCCATCCCCTCAGAACAAAGTGCCACACCATACTCGATGGGGCCCACCTCTTGAATCTGTAGGGCTATTCCTGTTATGTCCAGTTATTTCCCGTAATCTGATAACTCTTAATAAACTACAACTTGTATGGGGAATGGGAGGAAGTGATGGATGCCGGAATGATACCTTGCTTATAGTAGTGGAATAAAATATTGACGATTCGTGTTAGTGGGACTTTGGGCCCACAGAAGATGCGTGTTAGGGGGACTTAGGGCCCTCAAACTGGTCCCAGGTGTATGGGAACTACTATAGAAGCTTTATCAGTTCTCCATCTACTTCCGGTAACAACCCTCGACTAGCTTTATATGGATGTATGTGAGTGGGATATATACCGAGACACATACCTAGATATATGGGTCAGACGAGTAATAATAATAGTATAGGTCTCTTGTCATGCCCGTTATGATGCCTGTTATGACTCTTGATAATCCTGTTATGACACCTGTATCGGACTCCAGTTATGATCCTTGTTATGACTCCCGTTTGTACTCCTGTTATCATTCCTGTCATGACCCTTTTATTATTCCTGTTTTGATACCTGTTATGGACTCGTTATCTTGTCATGTATTCCTGTTATGATTATCGTGTGATTTGCAACTCTGATTCTATACGCTTGGATTTCGGTGGCATGAGATACGGTATATAGATGAGGGTTTCTTGTTTGGATTATTCCTTCGATGTACTAGTCTCATGGGACCGTGACCTAAGCTTATACAATCAATCTTGCTTGTGATCAGCTTTACCCTGGATTTCTGTTTTATGATGATTATGTTATGCCCGTTCATACATACTACTTTGTGTTCAAACCCCTGTTTTCTGAACTTGATATCCTTTGTTGTATTCATATGTGCTCACCCTGGCTCGCCACCTGGCATTGTATCATACTCGCCTGGGGAGTTTCACTGACTCCCCGGATTTCTCATGTCCAGGTTCTGGAGCTGCTGTGGAGTGTTAGATCTGCTGCAACTACCATCTCATCCTGCTTTCCGGTTGGCTCGCGATGTTTCTGGTTATCTCGTGAGCACCCTTTATACTGTTCATACTTGTATATTTCCTTGTATTCCGCATTTGCGCATCTGTGATATAAATTCATGTAATATTGGATCACCTCTGGTGATAACTTTGTAATTGTACTCATGTGTTGGAATGTATAATGCACCATTTGCTTCGTACTCTGATTCTTGCCTTTACTGATGCTTAGCGTATATACGTGGGGGCACTTTCTGACCTGCGTATATACGTCGCAGTGACGT